>CM063498.1:163829020-163889020 GCA_032207245.1 Pardosa pseudoannulata | reverse complement strand
CATCTGTACTACTATCAGAGTCACTACTATCCAGGTCATCTAGTAAAATTTTGCTACTATCATTTACAGACAATTCAGTTTCTGACTCTGAGTCATAGTTCAAATCACAAGAAATTAGTTCTATGCGCTCTGAATTATCCATTATATAAAAGTAAAAACATATTATTCAACTCTTACATCAATAAAATTATCAGGCGGTTAGTAAAATATAACCAGAAAGCTATACACTGAAAGATAACAATTCGTCTTCTGATACAAAACATGCGACAAAACCCGCGCTTTTGAACTAATCAGAGTAGAAAATACAATAAACAGTAAACTATCATTTACTATACTCTATAGGAATAATTTATTACTAAAAGTGGAAAAAATACGGCCGAAACAGTGCAAGCGAAATAGAAATCAGATTGCCCGTACGCCGTACGGGCAAATCAGTAAAGGCCCGAAAGCTGTGCCCGTACGGCGTACGGACAAAACAGGGAAGGGGTTAAACAAAACAATCTTTTTTAAATAATCAATTAGAAAGGAACTGCTTAAACATTCAGAAGACAATAGATGTTTATTATGTACGCTTGCGAGCTTTCATCGGCTACACTCTGAAATTTAAATGTTTTCTGTCATCCTCCCATTTGTATTTTCTGGCACAACTACACACGACAGCCAACTTCCTTGAGAAAATATCACTAGCGTGGAATTTAGAAAAGTTAAGTTAGGAAACTTAAATAAAAATTGGCAATTTTCTATCCCTACTAATTTTTAACACACGTTGTTACATTACGTTGTTCCTAGACAGTTAGGCACTGTATTGAAATGACTGAGATGATGTATAATTTGGTTCGTAAACTTTGTTGAAGTAAAGGAAAAATGTGAATGTCATGCTTAAACAAAACAATCTTTTTTAAATAAATAAAAAGAAAGGAACAGCTTAAACATTAAGAAGACAATAGATGTTTATTATGTAGACTTGCGAGCTTTCATCGGCTACACTCTGAAATTTAAATGTTTTCTGTCATCCTCCCATTTGTAGTTTCTGGCACAGCTACACACGACAGCCAACTTCCGGGAGAAAATATCGCGAGCGTGGAATTTATTTTTAATTCCTGAATGAATGTCTGGCATAAATTAATTGAAATAAAATTGTATATTTAGTTACGGAATCCTCCTTACTCTCTCCCTCCAGGTATCTGAGGCACACTTTGGCATCACTATTACTATACATATGTCTCTTTCAGAAGAACTCCGAATTCTGTTCCTAAGTTAGCAACTCAGCAACCTTCACTCATTCACACGAAAGTAAGAGTCGTAACCCGAAACGATGACACCACGCAGTCTGGGAGGGGTCGGAGAGTCCACACAAGCCCCCCTTTAGCGACTAATAAAAAAGAAATTGCCAGTGGCCCGTTGCCAAGACAACAGCAGACGCTCTTATTGGGCGTTTATTTCTGGGGAAACAGAGTCTGTTGGCAAAGTGACACGTCTCGCACCTGATTCCTGGTAAAGGTCACGCGTTCTGAAGCTTTTTTCAATGTCGAAGTGCTCCAGTTTTTGGGGGCGTTATTTATTCTTTCGATTCACAAACCGAAATATGAAGGCCCTGAGTTACAAAATATGCAGTAGTATTACCAGGTGGGTGGAAAGCGTATGCAAGCACGAGAAGGTGCTGTGAGGTATCACGGTTCGAGAATAAAGAGAGCATTTGGAAAAGTTCCATCTTCATTGGTCGTTGTGTGCTAATGATGTTCCTTCTTGTGTCGTTGTCGACGACAGACATGCCTAAGGGTATAACAGAAAAGCCGTTACTTTTAATTAGTAATTTATGCTCTTTTTCTTTTAATGTCATCGTCTATTTCAGATTTCAATAACAGATAATCAGCAAAAGTTTGAAAAAGCTTGATGAATTTAATCAATTGTTATTTTATATCCTCTATTAGCAATCAATTTTGTTTTCTCAGTTCGTCAATTAATTGATCCAGATATATATTCTTGGTATGATCATCTTATAAAAATAATGAAGCATGGATGAAACTTTTTATTTATTTGTAAAAAAGGAGTGATAGACAACCTACGGGCCACGGGCACAAGCGTTTAGAAGTTCATATGCTTTTTTCAGCATTTAATCTACGCTAATTTTCACCGTTGATCACGTGATTTTGTTTAAGTGATATCACAAGCGTAAAGCCCTGAGTTAATTTTATGTTAACAATACTAAAGTCGCCTTAAGAGTTTAAAGCCGAATTTGAACTTAGTATTGCTTTATCAATAACAATATTGTACATTTAAAAGATTTTTCTGGGTTTTGTGTTCCTTTTATTGCATAATAAGGCTTATAACTGATATTAAATAAATGAAAGTTTGTGCACTTTTTTATAACTTTATGAATAAAAAATGAACAATTTTTATTAAAGTTCGTTTGTGACAAGCAAGGTTTTTTCCCCTCATTGTTTACGATATAATTCCTATAACACAGCATAAAATTTAAATTTCAGCTATTAATTTTTATTTTTCTGTTCCTTTACCACATTGAAAGTTATTCAATTAGCACTCATTGGGAAATTTCAGTATTGTTATCATAAAATAAACAGAGCGCTCTGTGTGTGTGTGTATATGTGCGTGATATTAACAGAAAAGATGAGCAATGAGCAAATGCTGAGAGGAGATCTTGAACTTCTAAACGATTGTCCCTCGGGCTGCTAGTGTATCGCAAAAGGATTTTGTACAACCCACTGCACGTAGAACGAAAAAGGTTTCCACAATCTTGGCCATCACTGAACTTTACCTGTCTTAGACTAGGAAATAACACAAGCTGCTTGCAATTAATTTCTTGTTTATTGATTCAGGTTTTATTAAGAGTTCGAAGCACCAAACGTGTACTTTATAAGCTGTAAAGACGCTAACTAAGCCTTTTTCGAAGGATTTTGAGACATATTCTATACAAATAAAATAACTTGGTGAGTTGTTATCCTCTCATTCCTCAAAAACTATTAAACTTTTAAGATACGCTTTTTATAAACTTTTATTTTTATAGATATAGGATCAATTTTGGTTATCTTCTTTTTTCGAAATTTAAATTTATTTAATATTTAATTAAAAATTCCATGAAATTTTCACTCTGATTCTTCGAAACCCCACGTGAAGTTTCTCTGGATTTTTTAATTTTAATTAGTTTTTTCTTGGTAGAATCCTAATTCGCCGCCATGTTTTTGGCTCTATTTTTGTAAAAGTGATCGCCAAATTGTCGCCAAGTGATGTTTACAATTTTTGCTTCGTTTTGTATTAAGTTTATACCCAATCTCAAAGACTATTTTGAACAATAAAAGGTTTGATATTTTGTTAAGATAAATACAAATTAAAAAAAAAAATAGAAAAAAAATTAGAGCAAGGTTTTCTAGAAAACTGGGTTCTAGAATTTGGAGACATCACCCACGTTTGGCGTGCCCACTAAACTTGGTTCGGTGGTCCCCTGAACTGTGATTTAGCTATTTTCTTAAATGTTTTCCTTCTGTCTATTACATAAGTTCTTCCATAAGTATCGAACGAATGATTATACCATCCTGATCTACCAATCATCTTATAGCTTAGAAAATTTTCTTTCAACCTAGTGTTTTCAAAAATTTTTAAATAGAATCCCAACTTTTTACTTCCTTGTACAAAGTAAAGGGAAGTATTGTAATCCCAATAAATTTCAGAGCTCAAATTTCAACCACAATATTTATTTTGACCAGGGCTGGCTGAAGCTAGCAATAGATTGTTGGAAGTTTTTTAAAGTCTAATTGTGCACCTCACCCTTTTCATGGAAATCTGCACTTTAAAACATGAAAAATTTCAGAATAATTTGTATTAAAGTTGTGGGCCATATCTATAAAACGATAATCCTTAAAATTTAGTTTTTATCTCTATTATAACAACTAGTTACAATCAGTGAACTGTTACAATGAAAAATTCCATTGTAACAGTTGTTATTGGTACCAATCTGCAACAATGCAAAATTTCGGCGTATTCGTTTGCATTGGTAACAATGTTTTTAAACAGATGAAAATTTAATGTCCATTTTTAGAAATTTAAAACAATAATTTACTAACTGCGTTAAATAATTTGATTTTTTTTCTGTTTATTACAGCCTGGTACGGAGTAAAAAATGTATTGTAATTGCGAATTATTTCTGTTTAGAATATTTATTTAACGAAACGTATCAAGATAACGAATATTAATACTTCGGGTTTCTGTAAGAGAGCATATATGAGCTTTACTTACAGCAAGGTAACCTCAAAATCTTTTTTGGATCTTAAAAACAATGTGCGGGACTATCCTAGTTTATGTGGACACGCTAAGCGGAGAATAGCCAAATTCTAGAACCCAATTTTCTGGTAACCCTTGCCCTGGAAAAAGTTTACAATTGGGTACTCCTTGATTTTTGGCGATTTTTTTTTACGCCAAGATATGAGTAGCATGATGTCAGCTGCAGCTACACAAAACCTAAACTAAGATTTAAAAAAAGCTGATTTTCACAATTTTTATAATAAAACAAAAATGATTCAACTTAATCACTCCTTTAAAACACTCCCCGATAACGTAATGTAACTAAATTAATTAACAATTTTCAAATTTTTAATTAAATAAGAGCTTTGAAATTTACATTCTCCTTCAAAATTACAAGCCAGGCTAACCGGTAGCATCAGCACAGCGCATAAAGGTAAAAAAAAAATGGGGAAACCAAAAGGTAACTTCAGTGGAAATGTTTAAAGTGCTAGAAACGATATTTTATCGCCAAAGTATATCGCCAAATTTTTCGCCAAACTAAGGAGTACCCGATTCTACATCGAACCTTTGCTCTTACTGGGGGGAATGACGAGTAATTAGAATATCAGACCGTTAATGTATTAAATAATTTAATTAAATACTATATAATACATAATTAAAACTGAAAATAAATTAATTAAACAAGAACAGTGTTTTGGCGATGTTCGCCAAAACATAACCAAGATGCTTATATTTTGCTTAGTTTCGACCTATTGCAAAACTTCCGCACTGTTCAGTTAAAAAAAACAGCACAAAAGTACATTTAAATGCATTAAAAAGTAATGTTTGTATTTGTATTCTCTTTACCAAGATTTCAAACCATTTTTTTTTTAATATGCTTCGAAATGGAATATAAACAGATACCACTCACTCCCACGACCAACCAAAAAGGTTTATAACAATAATATTACGTAAGCCAAAAGGCTATAAACAAACAATATTTTACAATTTACAAAAAACAATTTCAAATTACACATTTTAGAAATGAAATACTTTTACTAATTCTAACTGAAATGAGTTTCAGTAATAAAATTAGTTTTTCGCTCCATTATTACAGAAAACACTTATTAATCTACCTAGCAGTTACCTACAGTTTAAAACTACTAAACATTAATTCATTAAAATGGTTTTAAAGTAATAACCGATTATAAACTTGTAAAAATAAATTAATGTTCACTGTTTAAATTATTGTATATTTCTTTCAAAATCTTCAAATATCTATTATTATTTTTTGTACGTTTAAAGTACTGATTCAATGATACAGTTCCACTTTTCTTAATATATTGGGGACAAAATGTACAAGATTCACTTGCATAATGTAATGGTACAGAATATAAACACAAAATAAGAAGATACACAAAGTGTAAACATCATTTGGCAACAATATGGAGATTACTTACGGACAAATGGAGAATATGGAATATATTATGAACAATATGGAGAACAAAAATATAGCCAAAAAAGTGAACGATCCACTAAACTTGGATTCTATCCTAAGTGCAAATTTTAGTTCTGATGCCACATCATACAATATAAAAAAAATGTATGATATAATAGGCATATGAGGAAGTCATGTGGTTCATACATCATATTTTTTTTAATTAAAATGTAATTACTATTGAGTCCAGGAAATGAAAAATCATTTTAAAATCGAAAAAAAACGGTCCGTAATAATATTGTGAAATGCATACGAGTTGAAATATAAGACTGAAATATCCTGTTTAAAATAAGTACTATGAATAACAACCATTGAGTGGTTTTATAATGGCTTCTTGGCTATAAAAAGGTCTGTAGATATAATTTTCTATGCGATTTTCTCAGTATGTTGAATCAACCTATAATATATAAATGAGTTCAGTAACATTATATTCCTCTAGTGCGCATGCTTTAGGAGCTGTTTCATTTTTAAACTACAAGGTAGATCAGTGCAGAACAAGCTGAGCTTACGAATTGTAATATTGAAAATGCTTTCAGTAATAAACTTCTGAAGTTTGTAAGAATTACAGATTCACAAACTGTTGATTACATCGTTAATTTGCTAGTTTTTAAATGAGATGAGTAATGTTATATTCCTCTAGTGCTCATGCTTTAGGAGCTGTTTCATTTTTGAGCTAGAAGATAGATCAGTATGAAACACAGAAAGCTTACAAATAGAAATTAGAATTGTAATATTGAAAATGCTTTCAGTAATAAACTTCTGAAGTTTGTAAGAATTACAGATTCACAAACTTTTGATTATATCTTTAATTTGCTAGTTTTTAAATGAGATCAGTAACGTTATATTCCTCTAGTGCGCATGCTTTAGGAGCTGTTTCATTTTTAAACTATAAGATAGAGCAGTAGGGAACATACGGAGCTTACAAATAGAAATTAGATTGTAATATTGAAAATACTTTCAGTAATAAACTTCTGAAGTCTACAAGAATTACAAATTCACAAACTGTTGATTATATCCTTAATATGCTATTTTTTGGCCATTGAACAAATATTGCAGCCATATTTTACAGTTGTTTCAACTAGTATGTATATATACTATTATCACGAAGATATATACCGTGTAAATCTTCCAAAATTAAAATAAAAACTAAAAGCAAAAGAAGGGAAATTCTCAAATTTATACACTTACGCTTAGAGTAATGACTAGAATGCTACCTGTGTCCGAAATTTTGATTTTAAAAATGTAACAACTTCAAAAGAAATTTAACTTCAAAAAATAGAAGATAAAATAAACTTTAGCACAGTAAGTACGGAGAAATTCATTCAACTTTCGGAATCCAATATGACCTTCTTATTCAAAAGTGAGCGAGCAGATTGGATTAATTTCAAGAAGTAGCAGGTAAAATAGTACAGTTGCAGTGTTGCCTTTGGGGAACGGAAAGAATATGAAGGTCTGAAAAACCACAGAAACTAGACTAGAATCAAATATGTTTGCTTTTCATCTGATAAGTAAGAAATCTAAATTGACTTGGAACCATCCATACTGGTATCCTTTAGCTATATGTAAACACATAAGAAATAATATTTCTGCGAATGGCCTATTTGCATTGAAGTATTTCTTTAAAGAAACCTGACCACATGATAAGTTAGAATGAAAAATTCACCAGAGTTACGCCTGACTCGATTAAAGAAAACTTATTTTTAACTTAGCGAAAAATTTCAATATACTATTTTCTGAATGCAAATATAAATAGTTAACCGACATAGTTTTTTTAGAAGGAAAATACATAAAGAATTATCCATTCTAACCCACAGTGAAATTTATTTAAAAAATTCTTGAAATGGAAGCCAAAACTAATGTACTTTTTGCTAAAACGGTTTTACCTGCGTTTTCTTATTTATAAGCTGACATTGATGTAAAGGAATTAATTCACTTGTGACCAGACACTTTAAATCAACAAATCAGGTGTAGAGCTTGGACATTTCTTTTTTAAACAAAACTCTTATTATTCTCAGTGAAACTAAGGACTTTTCTTATCGGGCCATTGAAGTAAATGTTAAATCTTATAGAATAAGATTAATTGTATATTATTTATTTGTAGGAATCGGTTCATCTCGAAAAGAACTCTGTGTTCAAAACAATTCTGCATGCAACGAAATATTTTCCAAGATCATACAGTATAGCAGAATGTTACTCCTAATGTTTTCATCATATCTGGAATAGCCGCAACTGAATTGGAATGATAACAACTAGTCCAGGAGCAAGACGAAGTGAGGGGATCTGCATGCCTCTGGTGTTACTCCCAGAAAGGCTCCAAATGGTATATTCTATATATTATATTACATGTTTTTTATGGGGGGTTAAAAGTATTGTGTCCCAAACGCCAGTTATACTTGTTATGTCGATGAATGAGTCAAATTATACTAAACTAGACTTCCAGTAGCTTTGAAAATCATGAATAACCAAAACCTGTCGTTAAGCACAGCATAGCCCTGAAGGTGATCTTGCCAAATGGTAAATGCCAATCACGCTGTGCTAACAAATAAGAAAATCGTTTAAAGTTAAGTTAGAAAGGACATTTTTACTGAGGTGCACGCAATTTCTGATAGAAATGTCCTCAGATATATCTAAAAATTCAGTACCTTCAATTTTTTCCAGTCAGATATTTAAGGAAACTTTTGAAGATACTGAACATTTACTCTACATTATCACACAACTACAAAAAAATCAAAAGTGACTGAATTCCAAAGTTCCAGGTAACTATAATCGCTGAAAAAAAAATCTGGTTATTGCACAAATGATCCACGGAAGGAGTTATTTTGTTGTCATGGTGAGTAGAACAGGAAAATTATCAGACAGCGTAGTAAGGAAATTTTCATTGTCTATCCCGACAGGAAGTTGTTTAGCATAGGATTTCTTTCAGGCAAGATATTACTGTAACAAGAGTGACTGCTTTCAAATCCGATAATAATTAAACGACCCAACAAAAGTGAAAACTTTAACGCCCAAATAAACCCACCTCCAAGCAAGTCTCTCCATGCTAGAGATGAGTGGGAAACAGGAGACAAGAGAGAAAAAACAAAACCAAGAAATAAGGAGCAAACAAGAGGGATGCTTGCCGAAATGGAATCCCTCCAAAACACCAGAACAGATTCCGAACAAAGACCCCCTGTTGTTCTTCTGCCAGGACAGTGACAGACGGACGACGTTGAGCTGATTTTGAGCCTTTGTCACTGCATAATCTCCCTCTCTAGTGCTTGTTTACGCCGATAAGAGTTGTAGAAAATCGTTCCGGATGACCTCACGAAATCCCTGAGCGTAAGGTCCCATCTCTGTGCTCATCGTCTGGATCTTAGGAATAGCCGCCATTTCAAGGTCCTAGGATTTTCTTATGTGCTCATCAGATTTCTGTTAGAAACAAAAACTAAGGACTTTATGCACCGAAGATCAGAAATCAGGTTAAATTGAGTTATGTTAAGCTAAATAATATTGCTTAATTTATATTATAACTTACGCTTATAGGAGGTTTCCAAAACTGCTTTTGATAACTTTTCATGGATATTTTTTTAATGATCCAAATGAAATGAAATACAAAGCTTAAACATATTTTTAGGTATAAAAACTGAACTATGTAAATAAAACTACGGTATTTCATATTAGAAATTTAGAATAAGATACTTTTAACACTATAAAATTAAAATAAGCACATAATGTAAAATCATGTCTACGAGGAGAAACAATGATTTTTTTTTAAATAGTCAGGTTTTGTTTTAAAATACAATCATTATTGTGCCACGTTAGGGATACGAAATTCTATCTTTTTTTATTTATTCATATTTTTTATGATTTCTTGCTTCCTTCAATACATTCTTACTTAGAGATTACTTAGTACAATAATAATTCTTAAAATAGATGAAATTTAATTTTTCACAGTTTAAAATAAGCATGAAAGCAAATTTTAATGTAACTATATAAGAGATAGCTCTTTAAAATAATTTTCCCTTTAATTCAAGAAATCATTTCAAACTAATTTGCCTTCGGCATAGTACAAGATATTTCTCAGAAAGATGTTAATAGTTATTTAAATAAAAAAAATACTTTTCTAACAATAATTAAAAATTATATCTTATCAAAATCTTCTTTTATGATTAATTGTCTCGAATGCAAATCAAAAGAAATGCTCCAAACATGTCTCCACAAAATTTCAAATGTGTAACTTGAATAGAATATTAACTATATTAAATTGAAGTTTCTAATTACCTAAAAGAAAAAAAAATTGAGATAGACGAACATGTATTGCTGAAAAAGTTTAGAGATCAATAGTCAGTTTAACACTACAAAGTATCATTATTTCATTATAAAAAGCAATGGGTTTTGTTAATAATTGACTGTAAAAAATTAATTAAAACTAAGAAAACTTATGGGATTTTATGTATGTAAATAAATTTGTTGTTATCCGTAGGTGGGATTTTATTATTGAAGAAGACCACTTCCTGAAGATAGAGCTTAACATATTCTTAAAAATTCTATTAAATTGAAATTAAAGAAATTTACATGAAATTATTTCTTTTCAAACAATCGTTCTATTAGATTGGTCCTTCAACGATTTATAGTATCTACAAAATTGGATTAAGGAAATTATAGGCTAGAAATGATTATATAGTCAAAAATCGCCTTTCAAATCTATCAAGAAATCGTATTTTTACTCTATCAAATTTAAAAGAAAAATAGATTTGAGTCAAAAAAAAATTATTGTATAGGTGTTGCTAGTAAAAATAGAAACACAAATATATATTTTCTCCAAAAATTTTCTTGAAAATAATATATTTATCTAATCCAAAATTTTAATAAATTATATTTATATTGTTCAATATAATTTATTAAGGATAATATTTTAGGAACTTTTAATGCATTAGTATAGTCAGCACATTTTTAACTATATTATATGTATATAAATCCTAAGGGTGGATGGTTTATCAATATATCGTCAAATATTGATACAATTTAAGTATCGCGATAACAATATTAAAGTTCTGGTCTGCCGATATATCCTCGTTGGCAAAACTGTTTTTCCCTCGAACAATAGCTTAGATCGCCGAAAGACATCCTACTTATTCCCATAAAGTAATTTTTTTCAAGTTATTGGATTCGATCGACACAGCTTCGCCTATTTACTAGTGTACTTGATACAAACACAAGCCAGAAAATTTGTTCTTAAAGGTATTATAAATTAGCAATAATGGTTTCCAATTTGAATAAACAATTCTGTTTAATATGTAAACAAATTACTGCAGAACAATATATATATATATATATATATATATATATATATATATATATATATATATATATATATATATATATATATATATATATATAGATGAATTACTCCTAAAAAGTTGTTTTTACGTTTCAAAAATCCTAATTTTTAGGATCAAATTGTAATTATAAAATTTTAATTACTAGGAAAAAAAGGGTTAAAATTAAAAAAAAGGTAAGGTTATTAAAAATAGTAATATACCTTCCAACTTTAAAGCGATACATCAATGTTATCAATATAAATTTAGGAATATATCAATTAGGAAAATCCTAATTTTTAGGATCAAATTGTAATTTTAAAAATTTTAATTATTATGAAAAAAAAAAGGTTTAGAAGGAAAAAAAGCTAAGGTTATTAAAAATAGTAATATACCTTCCAACTTTAAAGCGATACATCAATGTTATCAATATAAATTTAGGAATATATCAATTAGGAAAATCTAATTTTTAGGATCAAATTGTAATTTTAAAAATGTAATTACTAGGAAAAAAAGGTTTAGAATGAAAGAAAGCTAAGGTTGTTAAAAAATAGTAATATACCTTCCAACTTTAAAGCGATACATCAATGTTATCAATATAAATTTAGGAATATATCAATTAGGAAAATCCTAATTTTTAGGATCAAATTCTAATTCTAAAAATTTCAATTACCACGAAGAAAAAAGTTTTAGAATGAAAGAAAGCTAAGGTTATTAAAAATAGTAATATACCCTCTAACTTTAAAGCGATACATCAATGTTATCAATATAAATTTAGGAGTATATCAATTAGGAAAATCCTAATTTTTAGGATCAAATTGTAATTTAAAAAATTTTAATTAATAAGAAAAAAAGGTTTAGAATTTCATTCTAAACCTTTTTTTCTTATTAATTAAAATTAAAGCTAAATATTAATTAAAAAAAAGGTAAGGTTATTAAAAATAGTAATATACCTTCCAACTTTAAAGCGATACATCAATGTTATCAATATAAATTTAGGAATATATCAATTAGGAAAATCCTAATTTTTAGGATCAAATTGTAATTTTAAAAATTTTAATTATTATGAAAAAAAGGGTTTAGAAGGAATGAAAGGTAAGGTTATTAAAAATAGTAATATACCTTCCAACTTTAAAGCGATACATCAATGTTATCAATATAAATTTAGGAATATATCAATTAGGAAAATCCTAATTTTTAGGATCAAATTGTAATTTTAAAAATTTTAATTATTATGAAAAAAAAAAGGTTTAGAAGGAATGAAAGCTAGAAAGCTAAGGTTATTAAAAATAGTAATATACCCTCTAACTTTAAAGCGATACATCAATGTTATCAATATAAATTTAGGAGTATATCACGATATTAATTTTCTGATATCGTCCAGCCCTAATACATACATATACGTATATATAACTACTCTCACTTCTCATTATAGCTGAAACTCTATTAAAAGAATGATTTGTTAAACAAAACTTTAGAAAAAAAAACTTGTGGTCTTATTACATTTCATTACATCCACAATAATCCGGGCTCAAATCTAATTATGACATTGTCACTTTTTCGTTTTATTAAGTTTTATAATTTCTGTTTGCTGTATTATTTTTTTTTTAACATATACTTGATATATTTCTTAGCAAAAATTCATACGAATGAAGTAAAATTTTATCTTAACGGTGACTAATTAGCCTAGTATCAAAATAATAATAATAAAGAGTTTAAAACCTAGTGATATAGAAATTACTTAAACATTAAAAACTTGGTGAATAAAAATAATAATTTATCTTTCCGGAGAAAAGTAATAATTATCTGAATGTATGTTCTGATTACATCTTCGCAGAAACGCAAATGATTCCTGAAACTTGCTTTTATGAGTTCGGATCCTTGTTCCATAACTGCATTCCGTCTGCTCGCATTTCCACTGAAATGAATTATTTCGTTTGTGCTATCTAAATCAGGGATCGGCAAACTTTTTTGGAGTAGGTTCAACTTGTAAATAAATAAATAAACACATACAAAATAAAAATTATGCCGGTTAGGCCAAGTTACAAGCTCAAATAGATCGACTTTTAGCAGTATTACAGAGAGTTTTTCAGTATGTAAATCTTCACGAAGTAACAAAACACGTGAAACAGGCAATTTGCCATACATTGAACGGTATGTTAGGCATATAATGAATTATTTTGCAAGTGAGATTGCTTTTACAGCATAATTAGGGAACGAAGATGGGAATTATCTCCTATATAATAATGTCATCTGTCCGTCTGTCCTCGGATTTATAAAGCGGTTGGACCTGGAATAGATAGAGGCATCCATATTGGATTCTGGAGGAGTTAGAGTTAGTAAAATTCAAGTCGAGTAAAATTTATCTTCTTCTGTTGATCCGATTCTAAAATAAATTGGTATGAATATGCTTCATGTCACAGCGAAAAATTCTGTCGTCTTTAACCCTTTAAACGTCACAGACTTAATTTTCTGCCCAGCCGATGATGTCGTCCAACCAGTGTACACGCTTTATTAGGTGATTTATAATTATATAAAATACTTTTAATTAAATGGTTATAAAAGTTATACTGTAATAAAAGTTTCGGATCTAAATCAAACCTTATAAAAACGTCCACAATTATGTGAAGACATGATTAGGAATTTACGTGCTTAACGCTTAGAGGGTTAAAAGTTCGAAATTCGCCCCTTCCCCCCTTTTCAAGCATTTAATACCATTATTTCAACCCTTAATTTTCCCGGTTACGACCAGGCGATTAAAGTTATTAATTAATCACATAATAAATAGGTAAAAATAACATTTTTTTCTAGCAATATGACGTCATTTCTTTAACCATCTCATTTAATCATTTCTTATTTTAAATTATTTAAATATCGTCTTCATTATTTTCATACTTTTTATCACTCAACTTAGATATTACGTAAATAATTTTCTTTTATATTTGGCTTAAATAATAGATTAGGTACATATGTGATAATTTTAAATTTAGTCATCGATTATTTTTTGTTGCAATGAAAATTTTATCACCTGTATTAACAACAAATTCTTTTCCTAAAAGTCTAGGAGTCTATTTCCGGACTAATCAATATCTAATATTTAAGTTATATATATTTAAAAATTAAGAAGTTTGTTCAGTTATGTGTTTATTTTTCATACATAACCACACGGTTTGCAATCGATTCGCTAAAACTTGGACATCATTCATATATACCGCCAAATAATCACTGTCAATATTAAAACATCTGCTATCTATACTATCACGGAATATGATAAGATAAATTAAAGTTGACAACTAACATGCGGTCAATAAAGATAAACAAATTATTGAGGATGTACCAGATAATTCTCAGCCAAAAAATAAACCATTTCCTTACCTGCCTCATAGGGTACTTTACAATTCTAGAAAGTTAATAATTTTACTGATTCCGTCATATGAAGGGCTATATGCTAGTTTAATATAGACGCTTTAGTAATACCTAAATCAGGCTTGAACTTGCCAGATTAACGCATTTTGTTCTCAGAGGTGAACCATGCATAAGATGTGTTTCGATTCCTGTTAGTAGTTTTTCAAACGTTATGCTAATAAATATATTTCACGAAAGTGGTACAAAATTATTCAACTTCAACGTAAATTTATGACTTTAATCAACTTAAAATAATATTTTCTGTGAATAAATTCTGTTTTCACATTTCTCGAAAATGAGAAAATAATGAGAAATTTAAATCGACTGCAACAAAAGGTTCACAATATTTTTTAAAATGCTACAACGAGATTTAAATAAAATGCAAGTTGAGATAAAATGTGTAATATTGAAAACTGTATAAAGGCTTCATCAAACAAAAATTTTGATGTTGTAACTACATGACTATTAAAAGGCACATTTTTTTTTTAAATTTTGATAGTTTGATAAGTCATTCAAATTATTATTTACCCATTCCTGAAAGGTTCTAAGTCAGTTTCGTTTCTCACGAAAGCAGAGTTGTCAGGGTAGACCTCACGTGCTCGTGATAAATAAAAGCAGTTTTTTTTTTTCTTAGATAAATATTTTATTATAAAATGAAGCAATGAAGCAGAAAAAATTTTTAAATTATTCTTTCCAAAATACAGATTATTTTATTATTTAGTAACAATGCTTAAAAAGTATTGTTTCAGTTTTATGTGAATTCTTTGATAGTAATGCTTTGTCTGGGTAGACCTCACGTGCTCATTATAAATACAAGCATTTATTATTTTTATTTTTTATTTTTTTTTTATTTTATTTTTTTTTTGTTAGATAAATATTTTATTATAAAATGAAAAATTTTGCAATTTCAATTTTATTTTTACTCTATACCAGGAAGCAATAAAGCAGTAAAAAAATTTTAAATTATTCTTTCCAAAATACAAATTATTTTACTGTTTCGTAACAATGCGTTGATATCTTATTGTTATACTGCTGTAAAGCTGAAGCTGAAGCAATACAATTTGGCAGTGACTGGCAGTGCTAATTACCGTTATATATATATATATATATATATATATATATATATATATATATATATATATATATATATATATATATATATATATATATATATATATATATATATATATATATATATATATATATATTGTTAGATAAATATTTTATTATAAGTGGAAAATTTTTGCAATTACAATTGTACTTTTACTCTATACCAGGAAGCCATGAAGCAGTAAAAATTTAAAATTATTCCAGTCCAACGGTAATTAGCACTGCCAGTGACTGGCACTGATAATTACCTTTATATATATATATATATATATATATATATATATATATATATATATATATATATATATATATTTGTTAGATAAATATTTTGTTATAAAAAGAAAAATTTTGCAATTACAATTTTACTTTGACTCTATACCACGAAGCAATGAAGCAGTAAAAGTTTAATATTATTCTTTCCAAAATACGGATTATTTACTGTTTCGTAACAATGCTTAAAAAGTATTGTTTCAATTTTATGTGAATGCTTTAATATCTTATTGTTATACTGCTGTAAAGCTGAAGCAATACAATTTGGCAGTGACTGGCAGTGCTAATTACCGTTATATTGAGATTTTTCATCATAAAGAGTGCGTTAAAAAAAGAAGTTGTGATTTGTTTTAGAGCACTACTGTTTTGCCGTTCGAGGGCTAATGAGACAGGGACCTAAGCCTTAAAGCCTATTCCGAACGGGTATGAACATTTATACCGCTAGTGGAATTCGAACCCAAGAGCTCCGATTCCGAAGATAAGCCCCGTACACACTCGGCCATCGTTCGGAAAATAATATTGGAGGTAAATGGTAAATACTATAACAGTTCTAAATATAAAACTTCAAGCATTATACGACTCACCATTTTTGAATTATGGATGTCAATGTTAATATCCGTTAAGTTGAAATTTTCCGTTTCACAGAGTGCGAAATGCAGTCAAAAATGGTGATTCGCCACTATAAATTACAAAATTCTTAAATACAAAATTTTATCATTCTATGATTAATCGGTTTTAAAATATGCAGTGTACATATATACGTACTTACATGTGTAATGGATTAAAGATGGGTTTCAAAAATATATTTTACGTCTGGACAAATCATAAAAAAGAAAAGATTCGGCGAGCCATCTTGTAAACTTAAATGGGGATGATTTTTGCTAAGTATCATAAAAAAAGAATAAAGCTAGGTTCGACACATAAAGAAAAATTTGGATAAAGTTATTTAGAGGTGTTATTTTTACATAACATTATACATATTGCTATAACTAGAAACAAACAAAAAATAACAAAATTTAAAACTTAAAATTTTACTAATGTCAAGAATTATGTCCTTTCTGAGACATTTCATCATATATTTCATCATACTGGAATTTTAAGTTAGTAATGTTTTCTTTAAATAATAAACTTTTAAAACGCCGTATTATGACTGAAGTTCAAGAAGTTATATATTTTCATAATACAAATTTAAAGACAATAGTTGGCATTTTTTCATTTTGGAACATTGGTCTGTGACATTAGATCAAAACTTTTTTTTCTTTATATTCCCATATCGACTTTCTAATCATTAAAAATACAAATATATGATAAAAGTACACATTATTGGAAAATATCTAATTTAGCACAACTGATTTTAGGAAGTTTTAAGTATAAATTAAAATCCGTGTGAAAAATGCTATACTTTTTATGGATATACTTTATGATAAATATTAAATTTCTGGAGTACAATCGTTATAAAAACATTTGCACATATGTATAACAGAATATAATAAATAATAATTTTTTTTTCATATCTACTAATTTTAATTTTCAGAAACACAAAAGGAAAAAAAATACTAAATATTGTATAAAAAAAAGAAAGAAGTAAAATGTAATTATTTCCATTTTTAGATAAAAATACATTATTATCAAAAATAGAAAATAAAATTAGAAATAGTACAACAAACATAAAATATATTGCAGAAAAAAATATATGTATAAATATATATATATTCGAAAGGCATTTATGAAAAAATTAATAAATTACAAATCACAATTTTTAAAATAAAAATTAATGAAACTTTTAAGACATTACAATAAAAATTAAAAATTAAAAAAAAAAAAACACTTAAGTAAAATAGGTTTAATGTATTAAAGATAGAAATCAAAAATAATAACAAACAAGAACAATTAAAAAAAGTAAATGATGAAAAGAAGTTCACGAACTAAACAAATTAAAAGTATTTGTCAAATATTTAACTGTAAAAAAGATAAAATAAACACCTACAATATCAAACAAATATCTTTAAAAAATAGGAGTCCACGAGCATGCGCAGATACGCACAACTTAAAATGGAGAAGAAACCAAATATCATTCATGTTAAAAAAAAGCATAAAGTAATCATTTCTTACAAAAATAATTTTCACAAAACATATAAAATCTGGATAAAAATTCCGTATATTTTTCTACATTTATTCGCGATATTTTTAAAATGCAACTCGCCGAAAAGAGCTCGGGCATTATTTAATTCAGAAGGTTAAGAACATGAAGTTTGTCAGTGCTGCCATCTAGGAACAGGGGAAGAAACTGTTTTCGAGAAGGAACTGCTTTTTCAAATGACTGAATTTAAGGAAAACTGTTTTTCTTCTACGCTCAAGAGGATTTAAAAAGAATACACATCAGTAAAACAAGCGATTCTATCGGCGCCGTGATCGTATAGTGGTTAGTACATTGCGTTGTGGCCGCAATAACCCAGGTTCGAATCCTGGTCACGGCATCGTCACTTTTTGAAGTTTTATTAAAATTTATCTGCACATCACTGGAAAAAACTATTTTGAAAATAAACTTATTTCCGAATTTGTTGAGGAATAATTGAGATGATGAAGGAAACTCTGATTTAACTATTAAACGATTAATTCCAGTAGTAAAAAATTCAAAATTATTTCACTGGGAATTCTCCGCAAAAGTAGTTGCATACCGAAATGTTCCAAGGCTAAAACAGAAATCCCCTCTCGATCAAAATATATGTTACCCCGCCAACAAACCAAAAAAATATTCCGTCTCTAACTAATTTTAGCCGCAACAAAATTGCATCCATTCAAGTGTCCAGCAATGTCTATTCGGAATTTTATTTGGAAAATTTATTTACATAATGGAATACAACATGGATATTCATAAAGAAAATAATCCAATATTGATTATTTACTAACGACATGGAGAATATTTCCAAATCGGAAAATAAAGATCAGAAAATGTATCGCTGTAACTAAATAGCTAAGTAAAGAAAAAAAAACAATGTTCTGCGTATTGCCAGAGAATCCTTGGAATTCAATATATGCATTTGAAGATATATTATATATTACAACGTATCATCGAAAACGGATAGTAACGTTGCGAAGCCGTGATCGTATAGTGGTTAGTACATTGCGTTGTGGCCGCAATAACCCAGGTTCGAATCCTGGTCACGGCATGGGCGTACTTTATTTATTACCATTGGACCTAGAAAGTTCCAAGTTTTAAAGGTGATCTCATAAAAAAGTATCTGCTAAAAGTTTTGGTTTAAAATGCATATTTGTCAAGGAAAGATATTTATTGTTTACTGACGTCAGAATTAATTCCTAATCAAAACTCAAATATAACCAGATGATAGACTCGAAAGCTTCTGAGGATTACTACGGAGAGGCAGTGTTGAATGAGAGAGAGATTTTTAAAGATACCCTACGAAGCATGATTGGAATAATAATTGAAGAAATTTTAGGATTGATAAAAGCTTTTAAATTCAACCAGGAGAGATGGCCGAGATCGTAAAGTGGTTAGTATATTGCGTGGTAGTCGCAACAACCCAGGATCGAATCGTGGTCTCGGCATGGGCGCACTTTTCTTTCCCTGACGTGTCGACAGTTACCACGGCCTAAATAGATCCCCATTCATAAGATCGGTGCTTAAAAAAAAAAAGTGTCTGCTAAAGTTTTGTTTAAAATTATTTATATCTCTATACATATGTAAAATTCATGAATGTTCGCTTGCAACAGGATTTCTGTTCTAATCAGCGATTATGCTCAAGAAAATTTCTGGCAAAAGCTCCTTAAGATATCTTACTTAAGATCTTCTTAAAAGAGACCGGAAATAAATTACAAGAGAGAAATGTTTTTATAAACTTTTTCTGCAATATGACAAGAATAACTGAAGTTCGAAAAGCCTCAAATACCTAAAGGAGTGCTTACAGCACGTCGCCGTGATCGTATAGTGGTTAGTACATTGCGTTGTGGCCGCAATAACCCAGGTTCGAATCCTGGTCACGGCATCGGAGGTCAAAATTCTATTATTTTCACAACACGCAGAAATTGTGATGACCGTAATTCGGTCACACAAGCATCGCTACCGAAAGACGAGTATCAGCAAAGCTTTGTTGTTTCAAACTTTGTGAGTTAAGACTCGGAGATATTTTTCAATGCGACTCGCCGAAAAGAGCTCGGGCATTATTTAATTCAGAAGGTTAAGAACATGAAGTTTGTCAGTGCTGCCATCTAGGAACAGGGGAAGAAACTGTTTTCGAGAAGGAACTGCTTTTTCAAATGACTGAATTTAAGGAAAACTGTTTTTCTTCTACGCTCAAGAGGATTTAAAAAGAATACACATCAGTAAAACAAGCGATTCTATCGGCGCCGTGATCGTATAGTGGTTAGTACATTGCGTTGTGGCCGCAATAACCCAGGTTCGAATCCTGGTCACGGCATCGTCACTTTTTGAAGTTTTATTAAAATTTATCTGCACATCACTGGAAAAAACTATTTTGAAAATAAACTTATTTCCGAATTTGTTGAGGAATAATTGAGATGATGAAGGAAACTCTGATTTAACTATTAAACGATTAATTCCAGTAGTAAAAAATTCAAAATTATTTCACTGGGAATTCTCCGCAAAAGTAGTTGCATACCGAAATGTTCCAAGGCTAAAACAGAAATCCCCTCTCGATCAAAATATATGTTACCCCGCCAACAAACCAAAAAAATATTCCGTCTCTAACTAATTTTAGCCGCAACAAAATTGCATCCATTCAAGTGTCCAGCAATGTCTATTCGGAATTTTATTTGGAAAATTTATTTACATAATGGAATACAACATGGATATTCATAAAGAAAATAATCCAATATTGATTATTTACTAACGACATGGAGAATATTTCCAAATCGGAAAATAAAGATCAGAAAATGTATCGCTGTAACTAAATAGCTAAGTAAAGAAAAAAAACAATGTTCTGCGTATTGCCAGAGAATCCTTGGAATTCAATATATGCATTTGAAGATATATTATATATTACAACGTATCATCGAAAACGGATAGTAACGTTGCGAAGCCGTGATCGTATAGTGGTTAGTACATTGCGTTGTGGCCGCAATAACCCAGGTTCGAATCCTGGTCACGGCATGGGCGTACTTTATTTATTACCATTGGACCTAGAAAGTTCCAAGTTTTAAAGGTGATCTCATAAAAAAGTATCTGCTAAAAGTTTTGGTTTAAAATGCATATTTGTCAAGGAAAGATATTTATTGTTTACTGACGTCAGAATTAATTCCTAATCAAAACTCAAATATAACCAGATGATAGACTCGAAAGCTTCTGAGGATTACTACGGAGAGGCAGTGTTGAATGAGAGAGAGATTTTTAAAGATACCCTACGAAGCATGATTGGAATAATAATTGAAGAAATTTTAGGATTGATAAAAGCTTTTAAATTCAACCAGGAGAGATGGCCGAGATCGTAAAGTGGTTAGTATATTGCGTGGTAGTCGCAACAACCCAGGATCGAATCGTGGTCTCGGCATGGGCGCACTTTTCTTTCCCTGACGTGTCGACAGTTACCACGGCCTAAATAGATCCCCATTCATAAGATCGGTGCTTAAAAAAAAAAGTGTCTGCTAAAGTTTTGTTTAAAATTATTTATATCTCTATACATATGTAAAATTCATGAATGTTCGCTTGCAACAGGATTTCTGTTCTAATCAGCGATTATGCTCAAGAAAATTTCTGGCAAAAGCTCCTTAAGATATCTTACTTAAGATCTTCTTAAAAGAGACCGGAAATAAATTACAAGAGAGAAATGTTTTTATAAACTTTTTCTGCAATATGACAAGAATAACTGAAGTTCGAAAAGCCTCAAATACCTAAAGGAGTGCTTACAGCACGTCGCCGTGATCGTATAGTGGTTAGTACATTGCGTTGTGGCCGCAATAACCCAGGTTCGAATCCTGGTCACGGCATCGGAGGTCAAAATTCTATTATTTTCACAACACGCAGAAATTGTGATGACCGTAATTCGGTCACACAAGCATCGCTACCGAAAGACGAGTATCAGCAAAGCTTTGTTGTTTCAAACTTTGTGAGTTAAGACTCGGAGATATTTTTCAATGCGACTCGCCGAAAAGAGCTCGGGCATTATTTAATTCAGAAGGTTAAGAACATGAAGTTTGTCAGTGCTGCCATCTAGGAACAGGGGAAGAAACTGTTTTCGAGAAGGAACTGCTTTTTCAAATGACTGAATTTAAGGAAAACTGTTTTTCTTCTACGCTCAAGAGGATTTAAAAAGAATACACATCAGTAAAACAAGCGATTCTATCGGCGCCGTGATCGTATAGTGGTTAGTACATTGCGTTGTGGCCGCAATAACCCAGGTTCGAATCCTGGTCACGGCATCGTCACTTTTTGAAGTTTTATTAAAATTTATCTGCACATCACTGGAAAAAACTATTTTGAAAATAAACTTATTTCCGAATTTGTTGAGGAATAATTGAGATGATGAAGGAAACTCTGATTTAACTATTAAACGATTAATTCCAGTAGTAAAAAATTCAAAATTATTTCACTGGGAATTCTCCGCAAAAGTAGTTGCATACCGAAATGTTCCAAGGCTAAAACAGAAATCCCCTCTCGATCAAAATATATGTTACCCCGCCAACAAACCAAAAAAATATTCCGTCTCTAACTAATTTTAGCCGCAACAAAATTGCATCCATTCAAGTGTCCAGCAATGTCTATTCGGAATTTTATTTGGAAAATTTATTTACATAATGGAATACAACATGGATATTCATAAAGAAAATAATCCAATATTGATTATTTACTAACGACATGGAGAATATTTCCAAATCGGAAAATAAAGATCAGAAAATGTATCGCTGTAACTAAATAGCTAAGTAAAGAAAAAAAAACAATGTTCTGCGTATTGCCAGAGAATCCTTGGAATTCAATATATGCATTTGAAGATATATTATATATTACAACGTATCATCGAAAACGGATAGTAACGTTGCGAAGCCGTGATCGTATAGTGGTTAGTACATTGCGTTGTGGCCGCAATAACCCAGGTTCGAATCCTGGTCACGGCATGGGCGTACTTTATTTATTACCATTGGACCTAGAAAGTTCCAAGTTTTAAAGGTGATCTCATAAAAAAGTATCTGCTAAAAGTTTTGGTTTAAAATGCATATTTGTCAAGGAAAGATATTTATTGTTTACTGACGTCAGAATTAATTCCTAATCAAAACTCAAATATAACCAGATGATAGACTCGAAAGCTTCTGAGGATTACTACGGAGAGGCAGTGTTGAATGAGAGAGAGATTTTTAAAGATACCCTACGAAGCATGATTGGAATAATAATTGAAGAAATTTTAGGATTGATAAAAGCTTTTAAATTCAACCAGGAGAGATGGCCGAGATCGTAAAGTGGTTAGTATATTGCGTGGTAGTCGCAACAACCCAGGATCGAATCGTGGTCTCGGCATGGGCGCACTTTTCT
Source organism: Pardosa pseudoannulata (assembly GCA_032207245.1). Classification (NCBI taxonomy): domain Eukaryota; kingdom Metazoa; phylum Arthropoda; class Arachnida; order Araneae; family Lycosidae; genus Pardosa; species Pardosa pseudoannulata. The sequence goes on along the minus strand of CM063498.1, from coordinate 163,865,706 downwards.
TTCCCTGACGTGTCGACAGTTACCACGGCCTAAATAGATCCCCATTCATAAGATCGGTGCTTAAAAAAAAAAAAGTGTCTGCTAAAGTTTTGTTTAAAATTATTTATATCTCTATACATATGTAAAATTCATGAATGTTCGCTTGCAACAGGATTTCTGTTCTAATCAGCGATTATGCTCAAGAAAATTTCTGGCAAAAGCTCCTTAAGATATCTTACTTAAGATCTTCTTAAAAGAGACCGGAAATAAATTACAAGAGAGAAATGTTTTTATAAACTTTTTCTGCAATATGACAAGAATAACTGAAGTTCGAAAAGCCTCAAATACCTAAAGGAGTGCTTACAGCACGTCGCCGTGATCGTATAGTGGTTAGTACATTGCGTTGTGGCCGCAATAACCCAGGTTCGAATCCTGGTCACGGCATCGGAGGTCAAAATTCTATTATTTTCACAACACGCAGAAATTGTGATGACCGTAATTCGGTCACACAAGCATCGCTACCGAAAGACGAGTATCAGCAAAGCTTTGTTGTTTCAAACTTTGTGAGTTAAGACTCGGAGATATTTTTCAATGCGACTCGCCGAAAAGAGCTCGGGCATTATTTAATTCAGAAGGTTAAGAACATGAAGTTTGTCAGTGCTGCCATCTAGGAACAGGGGAAGAAACTGTTTTCGAGAAGGAACTGCTTTTTCAAATGACTGAATTTAAGGAAAACTGTTTTTCTTCTACGCTCAAGAGGATTTAAAAAGAATACACATCAGTAAAACAAGCGATTCTATCGGCGCCGTGATCGTATAGTGGTTAGTACATTGCGTTGTGGCCGCAATAACCCAGGTTCGAATCCTGGTCACGGCATCGTCACTTTTTGAAGTTTTATTAAAATTTATCTGCACATCACTGGAAAAAACTATTTTGAAAATAAACTTATTTCCGAATTTGTTGAGGAATAATTGAGATGATGAAGGAAACTCTGATTTAACTATTAAACGATTAATTCCAGTAGTAAAAAATTCAAAATTATTTCACTGGGAATTCTCCGCAAAAGTAGTTGCATACCGAAATGTTCCAAGGCTAAAACAGAAATCCCCTCTCGATCAAAATATATGTTACCCCGCCAACAAACCAAAAAAATATTCCGTCTCTAACTAATTTTAGCCGCAACAAAATTGCATCCATTCAAGTGTCCAGCAATGTCTATTCGGAATTTTATTTGGAAAATTTATTTACATAATGGAATACAACATGGATATTCATAAAGAAAATAATCCAATATTGATTATTTACTAACGACATGGAGAATATTTCCAAATCGGAAAATAAAGATCAGAAAATGTATCGCTGTAACTAAATAGCTAAGTAAAGAAAAAAAAACAATGTTCTGCGTATTGCCAGAGAATCCTTGGAATTCAATATATGCATTTGAAGATATATTATATATTACAACGTATCATCGAAAACGGATAGTAACGTTGCGAAGCCGTGATCGTATAGTGGTTAGTACATTGCGTTGTGGCCGCAATAACCCAGGTTCGAATCCTGGTCACGGCATGGGCGTACTTTATTTATTACCATTGGACCTAGAAAGTTCCAAGTTTTAAAGGTGATCTCATAAAAAAGTATCTGCTAAAAGTTTTGGTTTAAAATGCATATTTGTCAAGGAAAGATATTTATTGTTTACTGACGTCAGAATTAATTCCTAATCAAAACTCAAATATAACCAGATGATAGACTCGAAAGCTTCTGAGGATTACTACGGAGAGGCAGTGTTGAATGAGAGAGAGATTTTTAAAGATACCCTACGAAGCATGATTGGAATAATAATTGAAGAAATTTTAGGATTGATAAAAGCTTTTAAATTCAACCAGGACAGATGGCCGAGATCGTAAAGTGGTTAGTATATTGCGTGGTAGTCGCAACAACCCAGGATCGAATCGTGGTCTCGGCATGGGCGCACTTTTCTTTCCCTGACGTGTCGACAGTTACCACGGCCTAAATAGATCCCCATTCATAAGATCGGTGCTTAAAAAAAAAGTGTCTGCTAAAGTTTTGTTTAAAATTATTTATATCTCTATACATATGTAAAATTCATGAATGTTCGCTTGCAACAGGATTTCTGTTCTAATCAGCGATTATGCTCAAGAAAATTTCTGGCAAAAGCTCCTTAAGATATCTTACTTAAGATCTTTCTTAAAAGAGACCGGAAATAAATTACAAGAGAGAAATGTTTTTATAAACTTTTTCTGCAATATGACAAGAATAACTGAAGTTCGAAAAGCCTCAAATACCTAAAGGAGTGCTTACAGCACGTCGCCGTGATCGTATAGTGGTTAGTACATTGCGTTGTGGCCGCAATAACCCAGGTTCGAATCCTGGTCACGGCATCGGAGGTCAAAATTCTATTATTTTCACAACACGCAGAAATTGTGATGACCGTAATTCGGTCACACAAGCATCGCTACCGAAAGACGAGTATCAGCAAAGCTTTGTTGTTTCAAACTTTGTGAGTTAAGACTCGGAGATATTTTTCAATGCGACTCGCCGAAAAGAGCTCGGGCATTATTTAATTCAGAAGGTTAAGAACATGAAGTTTGTCAGTGCTGCCATCTAGGAACAGGGGAAGAAACTGTTTTCGAGAAGGAACTGCTTTTTCAAATGACTGAATTTAAGGAAAACTGTTTTTCTTCTACGCTCAAGAGGATTTAAAAAGAATACACATCAGTAAAACAAGCGATTCTATCGGCGCCGTGATCGTATAGTGGTTAGTACATTGCGTTGTGGCCGCAATAACCCAGGTTCGAATCCTGGTCACGGCATCGTCACTTTTTGAAGTTTTATTAAAATTTATCTGCACATCACTGGAAAAAACTATTTTGAAAATAAACTTATTTCCGAATTTGTTGAGGAATAATTGAGATGATGAAGGAAACTCTGATTTAACTATTAAACGATTAATTCCAGTAGTAAAAAATTCAAAATTATTTCACTGGGAATTCTCCGCAAAAGTAGTTGCATACCGAAATGTTCCAAGGCTAAAACAGAAATCCCCTCTCGATCAAAATATATGTTACCCCGCCAACAAACCAAAAAAATATTCCGTCTCTAACTAATTTTAGCCGCAACAAAATTGCATCCATTCAAGTGTCCAGCAATGTCTATTCGGAATTTTATTTGGAAAATTTATTTACATAATGGAATACAACATGGATATTCATAAAGAAAATAATCCAATATTGATTATTTACTAACGACATGGAGAATATTTCCAAATCGGAAAATAAAGATCAGAAAATGTATCGCTGTAACTAAATAGCTAAGTAAAGAAAAAAAAACAATGTTCTGCGTATTGCCAGAGAATCCTTGGAATTCAATATATGCATTTGAAGATATATTATATATTACAACGTATCATCGAAAACGGATAGTAACGTTGCGAAGCCGTGATCGTATAGTGGTTAGTACATTGCGTTGTGGCCGCAATAACCCAGGTTCGAATCCTGGTCACGGCATGGGCGTACTTTATTTATTACCATTGGACCTAGAAAGTTCCAAGTTTTAAAGGTGATCTCATAAAAAAGTATCTGCTAAAAGTTTTGGTTTAAAATGCATATTTGTCAAGGAAAGATATTTATTGTTTACTGACGTCAGAATTAATTCCTAATCAAAACTCAAATATAACCAGATGATAGACTCGAAAGCTTCTGAGGATTACTACGGAGAGGCAGTGTTGAATGAGAGAGAGATTTTTAAAGATACCCTACGAAGCATGATTGGAATAATAATTGAAGAAATTTTAGGATTGATAAAAGCTTTTAAATTCAACCAGGAGAGATGGCCGAGATCGTAAAGTGGTTAGTATATTGCGTGGTAGTCGCAACAACCCAGGATCGAATCGTGGTCTCGGCATGGGCGCACTTTTCTTTCCCTGACGTGTCGACAGTTACCACGGCCTAAATAGATCCCCATTCATAAGATCGGTGCTTAAAAAAAAAAAAAAAGTGTCTGCTAAAGTTTTGTTTAAAATTATTTATATCTCTATACATATGTAAAATTCATGAATGTTCGCTTGCAACAGGATTTCTGTTCTAATCAGCGATTATGCTCAAGAAAATTTCTGGCAAAAGCTCCTTAAGATATCTTACTTAAGATCTTCTTAAAAGAGACCGGAAATAAATTACAAGAGAGAAATGTTTTTATAAACTTTTTCTGCAATATGACAAGAATAACTGAAGTTCGAAAAGCCTCAAATACCTAAAGGAGTGCTTACAGCACGTCGCCGTGATCGTATAGTGGTTAGTACATTGCGTTGTGGCCGCAATAACCCAGGTTCGAATCCTGGTCACGGCATCGGAGGTCAAAATTCTATTATTTTCACAACACGCAGAAATTGTGATGACCGTAATTCGGTCACACAAGCATCGCTACCGAAAGACGAGTATCAGCAAAGCTTTGTTGTTTCAAACTTTGTGAGTTAAGACTCGGAGATATTTTTCAATGCGACTCGCCGAAAAGAGCTCGGGCATTATTTAATTCAGAAGGTTAAGAACATGAAGTTTGTCAGTGCTGCCATCTAGGAACAGGGGAAGAAACTGTTTTCGAGAAGGAACTGCTTTTTCAAATGACTGAATTTAAGGAAAACTGTTTTTCTTCTACGCTCAAGAGGATTTAAAAAGAATACACATCAGTAAAACAAGCGATTCTATCGGCGCCGTGATCGTATAGTGGTTAGTACATTGCGTTGTGGCCGCAATAACCCAGGTTCGAATCCTGGTCACGGCATCGTCACTTTTTGAAGTTTTATTAAAATTTATCTGCACATCACTGGAAAAAACTATTTTGAAAATAAACTTATTTCCGAATTTGTTGAGGAATAATTGAGATGATGAAGGAAACTCTGATTTAACTATTAAACGATTAATTCCAGTAGTAAAAAATTCAAAATTATTTCACTGGGAATTCTCCGCAAAAGTAGTTGCATACCGAAATGTTCCAAGGCTAAAACAGAAATCCCCTCTCGATCAAAATATATGTTACCCCGCCAACAAACCAAAAAAATATTCCGTCTCTAACTAATTTTAGCCGCAACAAAATTGCATCCATTCAAGTGTCCAGCAATGTCTATTCGGAATTTTATTTGGAAAATTTATTTACATAATGGAATACAACATGGATATTCATAAAGAAAATAATCCAATATTGATTATTTACTAACGACATGGAGAATATTTCCAAATCGGAAAATAAAGATCAGAAAATGTATCGCTGTAACTAAATAGCTAAGTAAAGAAAAAAAAACAATGTTCTGCGTATTGCCAGAGAATCCTTGGAATTCAATATATGCATTTGAAGATATATTATATATTACAACGTATCATCGAAAACGGATAGTAACGTTGCGAAGCCGTGATCGTATAGTGGTTAGTACATTGCGTTGTGGCCGCAATAACCCAGGTTCGAATCCTGGTCACGGCATGGGCGTACTTTATTTATTACCATTGGACCTAGAAAGTTCCAAGTTTTAAAGGTGATCTCATAAAAAAGTATCTGCTAAAAGTTTTGGTTTAAAATGCATATTTGTCAAGGAAAGATATTTATTGTTTACTGACGTCAGAATTAATTCCTAATCAAAACTCAAATATAACCAGATGATAGACTCGAAAGCTTCTGAGGATTACTACGGAGAGGCAGTGTTGAATGAGAGAGAGATTTTTAAAGATACCCTACGAAGCATGATTGGAATAATAATTGAAGAAATTTTAGGATTGATAAAAGCTTTTAAATTCAACCAGGAGAGATGGCCGAGATCGTAAAGTGGTTAGTATATTGCGTGGTAGTCGCAACAACCCAGGATCGAATCGTGGTCTCGGCATGGGCGCACTTTTCTTTCCCTGACGTGTCGACAGTTACCACGGCCTAAATAGATCCCCATTCATAAGATCGGTGCTTAAAAAAAAAAAGTGTCTGCTAAAGTTTTGTTTAAAATTATTTATATCTCTATACATATGTAAAATTCATGAATGTTCGCTTGCAACAGGATTTCTGTTCTAATCAGCGATTATGCTCAAGAAAATTTCTGGCAAAAGCTCCTTAAGATATCTTACTTAAGATTTTCTTAAAAGAGACCGGAAATAAATTACAAGAGAGAAATGTTTTTATAAACTTTTTCTGCAATATGACAAGAATAACTGAAGTTCGAAAAGCCTCAAATACCTAAAGGAGTGCTTACAGCACGTCGCCGTGATCGTATAGTGGTTAGTACATTGCGTTGTGGCCGCAATAACCCAGGTTCGAATCCTGGTCACGGCATCGGAGGTCAAAATTCTATTATTTTCACAACACGCAGAAATTGTGATGACCGTAATTCGGTCACACAAGCATCGCTACCGAAAGACGAGTATCAGCAAAGCTTTGTTGTTTCAAACTTTGTGAGTTAAGACTCGGAGATATTTTTCAATGCGACTCGCCGAAAAGAGCTCGGGCATTATTTAATTCAGAAGGTTAAGAACATGAAGTTTGTCAGTGCTGCCATCTAGGAACAGGGGAAGAAACTGTTTTCGAGAAGGAACTGCTTTTTCAAATGACTGAATTTAAGGAAAACTGTTTTTCTTCTACGCTCAAGAGGATTTAAAAAGAATACACATCAGTAAAACAAGCGATTCTATCGGCGCCGTGATCGTATAGTGGTTAGTACATTGCGTTGTGGCCGCAATAACCCAGGTTCGAATCCTGGTCACGGCATCGTCACTTTTTGAAGTTTTATTAAAATTTATCTGCACATCACTGGAAAAAACTATTTTGAAAATAAACTTATTTCCGAATTTGTTGAGGAATAATTGAGATGATGAAGGAAACTCTGATTTAACTATTAAACGATTAATTCCAGTAGTAAAAAATTCAAAATTATTTCACTGGGAATTCTCCGCAAAAGTAGTTGCATACCGAAATGTTCCAAGGCTAAAACAGAAATCCCCTCTCGATCAAAATATATGTTACCCCGCCAACAAACCAAAAAAATATTCCGTCTCTAACTAATTTTAGCCGCAACAAAATTGCATCCATTCAAGTGTCCAGCAATGTCTATTCGGAATTTTATTTGGAAAATTTATTTACATAATGGAATACAACATGGATATTCATAAAGAAAATAATCCAATATTGATTATTTACTAACGACATGGAGAATATTTCCAAATCGGAAAATAAAGATCAGAAAATGTATCGCTGTAACTAAATAGCTAAGTAAAGAAAAAAAAACAATGTTCTGCGTATTGCCAGAGAATCCTTGGAATTCAATATATGCATTTGAAGATATATTATATATTACAACGTATCATCGAAAACGGATAGTAACGTTGCGAAGCCGTGATCGTATAGTGGTTAGTACATTGCGTTGTGGCCGCAATAACCCAGGTTCGAATCCTGGTCACGGCATGGGCGTACTTTATTTATTACCATTGGACCTAGAAAGTTCCAAGTTTTAAAGGTGATCTCATAAAAAAGTATCTGCTAAAAGTTTTGGTTTAAAATGCATATTTGTCAAGGAAAGATATTTATTGTTTACTGACGTCAGAATTAATTCCTAATCAAAACTCAAATATAACCAGATGATAGACTCGAAAGCTTCTGAGGATTACTACGGAGAGGCAGTGTTGAATGAGAGAGAGATTTTTAAAGATACCCTACGAAGCATGATTGGAATAATAATTGAAGAAATTTTAGGATTGATAAAAGCTTTTAAATTCAACCAGGACAGATGGCCGAGATCGTAAAGTGGTTAGTATATTGCGTGGTAGTCGCAACAACCCAGGATCGAATCGTGGTCTCGGCATGGGCGCACTTTTCTTTCCCTGACGTGTCGACAGTTACCACGGCCTAAATAGATCCCCATTCATAAGATCGGTGCTTAAAAAAAAAAGTGTCTGCTAAAGTTTTGTTTAAAATTATTTATATCTCTATACATATGTAAAATTCATGAATGTTCGCTTGCAACAGGATTTCTGTTCTAATCAGCGATTATGCTCAAGAAAATTTCTGGCAAAAGCTCCTTAAGATATCTTACTTAAGATCTTCTTAAAAGAGACCGGAAATAAATTACAAGAGAGAAATGTTTTTATAAACTTTTTCTGCAATATGACAAGAATAACTGAAGTTCGAAAAGCCTCAAATACCTAAAGGAGTGCTTACAGCACGTCGCCGTGATCGTATAGTGGTTAGTACATTGCGTTGTGGCCGCAATAACCCAGGTTCGAATCCTGGTCACGGCATCGGAGGTCAAAATTCTATTATTTTCACAACACGCAGAAATTGTGATGACCGTAATTCGGTCACACAAGCATCGCTACCGAAAGACGAGTATCAGCAAAGCTTTGTTGTTTCAAACTTTGTGAGTTAAGACTCGGAGATATTTTTCAATGCGACTCGCCGAAAAGAGCTCGGGCATTATTTAATTCAGAAGGTTAAGAACATGAAGTTTGTCAGTGCTGCCATCTAGGAACAGGGGAAGAAACTGTTTTCGAGAAGGAACTGCTTTTTCAAATGACTGAATTTAAGGAAAACTGTTTTTTCTTCTACGCTCAAGAGGATTTAAAAAGAATACACATCAGTAAAACAAGCGATTCTATCGGCGCCGTGATCGTATAGTGGTTAGTACATTGCGTTGTGGCCGCAATAACCCAGGTTCGAATCCTGGTCACGGCATCGTCACTTTTTGAAGTTTTATTAAAATTTATCTGCACATCACTGGAAAAAACTATTTTGAAAATAAACTTATTTCCGAATTTGTTGAGGAATAATTGAGATGATGAAGGAAACTCTGATTTAACTATTAAACGATTAATTCCAGTAGTAAAAAATTCAAAATTATTTCACTGGGAATTCTCCGCAAAAGTAGTTGCATACCGAAATGTTCCAAGGCTAAAACAGAAATCCCCTCTCGATCAAAATATATGTTACCCCGCCAACAAACCAAAAAAATATTCCGTCTCTAACTAATTTTAGCCGCAACAAAATTGCATCCATTCAAGTGTCCAGCAATGTCTATTCGGAATTTTATTTGGAAAATTTATTTACATAATGGAATACAACATGGATATTCATAAAGAAAATAATCCAATATTGATTATTTACTAACGACATGGAGAATATTTCCAAATCGGAAAATAAAGATCAGAAAATGTATCGCTGTAACTAAATAGCTAAGTAAAGAAAAAAAAACAATGTTCTGCGTATTGCCAGAGAATCCTTGGAATTCAATATATGCATTTGAAGATATATTATATATTACAACGTATCATCGAAAACGGATAGTAACGTTGCGAAGCCGTGATCGTATAGTGGTTAGTACATTGCGTTGTGGCCGCAATAACCCAGGTTCGAATCCTGGTCACGGCATGGGCGTACTTTATTTATTACCATTGGACCTAGAAAGTTCCAAGTTTTAAAGGTGATCTCATAAAAAAGTATCTGCTAAAAGTTTTGGTTTAAAATGCATATTTGTCAAGGAAAGATATTTATTGTTTACTGACGTCAGAATTAATTCCTAATCAAAACTCAAATATAACCAGATGATAGACTCGAAAGCTTCTGAGGATTACTACGGAGAGGCAGTGTTGAATGAGAGAGAGATTTTTAAAGATACCCTACGAAGCATGATTGGAATAATAATTGAAGAAATTTTAGGATTGATAAAAGCTTTTAAATTCAACCAGGAGAGATGGCCGAGATCGTAAAGTGGTTAGTATATTGCGTGGTAGTCGCAACAACCCAGGATCGAATCGTGGTCTCGGCATGGGCGCACTTTTCTTTCCCTGACGTGTCGACAGTTACCACGGCCTAAATAGATCCCCATTCATAAGATCGGTGCTTTAAAAAAAAAAAAAGTGTCTGCTAAAGTTTTGTTTAAAATTATTTATATCTCTATACATATGTAAAATTCATGAATGTTCGCTTGCAACAGGATTTCTGTTCTAATCAGCGATTATGCTCAAGAAAATTTCTGGCAAAAGCTCCTTAAGATATCTTACTTAAGATCTTCTTAAAAGAGACCGGAAATAAATTACAAGAGAGAAATGTTTTTATAAACTTTTTCTGCAATATGACAAGAATAACTGAAGTTCGAAAAGCCTCAAATACCTAAAGGAGTGCTTACAGCACGTCGCCGTGATCGTATAGTGGTTAGTACATTGCGTTGTGGCCGCAATAACCCAGGTTCGAATCCTGGTCACGGCATCGGAGGTCAAAATTCTATTATTTTCACAACACGCAGAAATTGTGATGACCGTAATTCGGTCACACAAGCATCGCTAACCGAAAGACGAGTATCAGCAAAGCTTTGTTGTTTCAAACTTTGTGAGTTAAGACTCGGAGATATTTTTCAATGCGACTCGCCGAAAAGAGCTCGGGCATTATTTAATTCAGAAGGTTAAGAACATGAAGTTTGTCAGTGCTGCCATCTAGGAACAGGGGAAGAAACTGTTTTCGAGAAGGAACTGCTTTTTCAAATGACTGAATTTAAGGAAAACTGTTTTTCTTCTACGCTCAAGAGGATTTAAAAAGAATACACATCAGTAAAACAAGCGATTCTATCGGCGCCGTGATCGTATAGTGGTTAGTACATTGCGTTGTGGCCGCAATAACCCAGGTTCGAATCCTGGTCACGGCATCGTCACTTTTTGAAGTTTTATTAAAATTTATCTGCACATCACTGGAAAAAACTATTTTGAAAATAAACTTATTTCCGAATTTGTTGAGGAATAATTGAGATGATGAAGGAAACTCTGATTTAACTATTAAACGATTAATTCCAGTAGTAAAAAATTCAAAATTATTTCACTGGGAATTCTCCGCAAAAGTAGTTGCATACCGAAATGTTCCAAGGCTAAAACAGAAATCCCCTCTCGATCAAAATATATGTTACCCCGCCAACAAACCAAAAAAATATTCCGTCTCTAACTAATTTTAGCCGCAACAAAATTGCATCCATTCAAGTGTCCAGCAATGTCTATTCGGAATTTTATTTGGAAAATTTATTTACATAATGGAATACAACATGGATATTCATAAAGAAAATAATCCAATATTGATTATTTACTAACGACATGGAGAATATTTCCAAATCGGAAAATAAAGATCAGAAAATGTATCGCTGTAACTAAATAGCTAAGTAAAGAAAAAAAAACAATGTTCTGCGTATTGCCAGAGAATCCTTGGAATTCAATATATGCATTTGAAGATATATTATATATTACAACGTATCATCGAAAACGGATAGTAACGTTGCGAAGCCGTGATCGTATAGTGGTTAGTACATTGCGTTGTGGCCGCAATAACCCAGGTTCGAATCCTGGTCACGGCATGGGCGTACTTTATTTATTACCATTGGACCTAGAAAGTTCCAAGTTTTAAAGGTGATCTCATAAAAAAGTATCTGCTAAAAGTTTTGGTTTAAAATGCATATTTGTCAAGGAAAGATATTTATTGTTTACTGACGTCAGAATTAATTCCTAATCAAAACTCAAATATAACCAGATGATAGACTCGAAAGCTTCTGAGGATTACTACGGAGAGGCAGTGTTGAATGAGAGAGAGATTTTTAAAGATACCCTACGAAGCATGATTGGAATAATAATTGAAGAAATTTTAGGATTGATAAAAGCTTTTAAATTCAACCAGGACAGATGGCCGAGATCGTAAAGTGGTTAGTATATTGCGTGGTAGTCGCAACAACCCAGGATCGAATCGTGGTCTCGGCATGGGCGCACTTTTCTTTCCCTGACGTGTCGACAGTTACCACGGCCTAAATAGATCCCCATTCATAAGATCGGTGCTTAAAAAAAAAAGTGTCTGCTAAAGTTTTGTTTAAAATTATTTATATCTCTATACATATGTAAAATTCATGAATGTTCGCTTGCAACAGGATTTCTGTTCTAATCAGCGATTATGCTCAAGAAAATTTCTGGCAAAAGCTCCTTAAGATATCTTACTTAAGATCTTCTTAAAAGAGACCGGAAATAAATTACAAGAGAGAAATGTTTTTATAAACTTTTTCTGCAATATGACAAGAATAACTGAAGTTCGAAAAGCCTCAAATACCTAAAGGAGTGCTTACAGCACGTCGCCGTGATCGTATAGTGGTTAGTACATTGCGTTGTGGCCGCAATAACCCAGGTTCGAATCCTGGTCACGGCATCGGAGGTCAAAATTCTATTATTTTCACAACACGCAGAAATTGTGATGACCGTAATTCGGTCACACAAGCATCGCTACCGAAAGACGAGTATCAGCAAAGCTTTGTTGTTTCAAACTTTGTGAGTTAAGACTCGGAGATATTTTTCAATGCGACTCGCCGAAAAGAGCTCGGGCATTATTTAATTCAGAAGGTTAAGAACATGAAGTTTGTCAGTGCTGCCATCTAGGAACAGGGGAAGAAACTGTTTTCGAGAAGGAACTGCTTTTTCAAATGACTGAATTTAAGGAAAACTGTTTTTCTTCTACGCTCAAGAGGATTTAAAAAGAATACACATCAGTAAAACAAGCGATTCTATCGGCGCCGTGATCGTATAGTGGTTAGTACATTGCGTTGTGGCCGCAATAACCCAGGTTCGAATCCTGGTCACGGCATCGTCACTTTTTGAAGTTTTATTAAAATTTATCTGCACATCACTGGAAAAAACTATTTTGAAAATAAACTTATTTCCGAATTTGTTGAGGAATAATTGAGATGATGAAGGAAACTCTGATTTAACTATTAAACGATTAATTCCAGTAGTAAAAAATTCAAAATTATTTCACTGGGAATTCTCCGCAAAAGTAGTTGCATACCGAAATGTTCCAAGGCTAAAACAGAAATCCCCTCTCGATCAAAATATATGTTACCCCGCCAACAAACCAAAAAAATATTCCGTCTCTAACTAATTTTAGCCGCAACAAAATTGCATCCATTCAAGTGTCCAGCAATGTCTATTCGGAATTTTATTTGGAAAATTTATTTACATAATGGAATACAACATGGATATTCATAAAGAAAATAATCCAATATTGATTATTTACTAACGACATGGAGAATATTTCCAAATCGGAAAATAAAGATCAGAAAATGTATCGCTGTAACTAAATAGCTAAGTAAAGAAAAAAAACAATGTTCTGCGTATTGCCAGAGAATCCTTGGAATTCAATATATGCATTTGAAGATATATTATATATTACAACGTATCATCGAAAACGGATAGTAACGTTGCGAAGCCGTGATCGTATAGTGGTTAGTACATTGCGTTGTGGCCGCAATAACCCAGGTTCGAATCCTGGTCACGGCATGGGCGTACTTTATTTATTACCATTGGACCTAGAAAGTTCCAAGTTTTAAAGGTGATCTCATAAAAAAGTATCTGCTAAAAGTTTTGGTTTAAAATGCATATTTGTCAAGGAAAGATATTTATTGTTTACTGACGTCAGAATTAATTCCTAATCAAAACTCAAATATAACCAGATGATAGACTCGAAAGCTTCTGAGGATTACTACGGAGAGGCAGTGTTGAATGAGAGAGAGATTTTTAAAGATACCCTACGAAGCATGATTGGAATAATAATTGAAGAAATTTTAGGATTGATAAAAGCTTTTAAATTCAACCAGGAGAGATGGCCGAGATCGTAAAGTGGTTAGTATATTGCGTGGTAGTCGCAACAACCCAGGATCGAATCGTGGTCTCGGCATGGGCGCACTTTTCTTTCCCTGACGTGTCGACAGTTACCACGGCCTAAATAGATCCCCATTCATAAGATCGGTGCTTAAAAAAAAAAGTGTCTGCTAAAGTTTTGTTTAAAATTATTTATATCTCTATACATATGTAAAATTCATGAATGTTCGCTTGCAACAGGATTTCTGTTCTAATCAGCGATTATGCTCAAGAAAATTTCTGGCAAAAGCTCCTTAAGATATCTTACTTAAGATCTTAAAAGAGACCGGAAATAAATTACAAGAGAGAAATGTTTTTATAAACTTTTTCTGCAATATGACAAGAATAACTGAAGTTCGAAAAGCCTCAAATACCTAAAGGAGTGCTTACAGCACGTCGCCGTGATCGTATAGTGGTTAGTACATTGCGTTGTGGCCGCAATAACCCAGGTTCGAATCCTGGTCACGGCATCGGAGGTCAAAATTCTATTATTTTCACAACACGCAGAAATTGTGATGACCGTAATTCGGTCACACAAGCATCGCTACCGAAAGACGAGTATCAGCAAAGCTTTGTTGTTTCAAACTTTGTGAGTTAAGACTCGGAGATATTTTTCAATGCGACTCGCCGAAAAGAGCTCGGGCATTATTTAATTCAGAAGGTTAAGAACATGAAGTTTGTCAGTGCTGCCATCTAGGAACAGGGGAAGAAACTGTTTTCGAGAAGGAACTGCTTTTTCAAATGACTGAATTTAAGGAAAACTGTTTTTCTTCTACGCTCAAGAGGATTTAAAAAGAATACACATCAGTAAAACAAGCGATTCTATCGGCGCCGTGATCGTATAGTGGTTAGTACATTGCGTTGTGGCCGCAATAACCCAGGTTCGAATCCTGGTCACGGCATCGTCACTTTTTGAAGTTTTATTAAAATTTATCTGCACATCACTGGAAAAAACTATTTTGAAAATAAACTTATTTCCGAATTTGTTGAGGAATAATTGAGATGATGAAGGAAACTCTGATTTAACTATTAAACGATTAATTCCAGTAGTAAAAAATTCAAAATTATTTCACTGGGAATTCTCCGCAAAAGTAGTTGCATACCGAAATGTTCCAAGGCTAAAACAGAAATCCCCTCTCGATCAAAATATATGTTACCCCGCCAACAAACCAAAAAAATATTCCGTCTCTAACTAATTTTAGCCGCAACAAAATTGCATCCATTCAAGTGTCCAGCAATGTCTATTCGGAATTTTATTTGGAAAATTTATTTACATAATGGAATACAACATGGATATTCATAAAGAAAATAATCCAATATTGATTATTTACTAACGACATGGAGAATATTTCCAAATCGGAAAATAAAGATCAGAAAATGTATCGCTGTAACTAAATAGCTAAGTAAAGAAAAAAAACAATGTTCTGCGTATTGCCAGAGAATCCTTGGAATTCAATATATGCATTTGAAGATATATTATATATTACAACGTATCATCGAAAACGGATAGTAACGTTGCGAAGCCGTGATCGTATAGTGGTTAGTACATTGCGTTGTGGCCGCAATAACCCAGGTTCGAATCCTGGTCACGGCATGGGCGTACTTTATTTATTACCATTGGACCTAGAAAGTTCCAAGTTTTAAAGGTGATCTCATAAAAAAGTATCTGCTAAAAGTTTTGGTTTAAAATGCATATTTGTCAAGGAAAGATATTTATTGTTTACTGACGTCAGAATTAATTCCTAATCAAAACTCAAATATAACCAGATGATAGACTCGAAAGCTTCTGAGGATTACTACGGAGAGGCAGTGTTGAATGAGAGAGAGATTTTTAAAGATACCCTACGAAGCATGATTGGAATAATAATTGAAGAAATTTTAGGATTGATAAAAGCTTTTAAATTCAACCAGGACAGATGGCCGAGATCGTAAAGTGGTTAGTATATTGCGTGGTAGTCGCAACAACCCAGGATCGAATCGTGGTCTCGGCATGGGCGCACTTTTCTTTCCCTGACGTGTCGACAGTTACCACGGCCTAAATAGATCCCCATTCATAAGATCGGTGCTTAAAAAAAAAAGTGTCTGCTAAAGTTTTGTTTAAAATTATTTATATCTCTATACATATGTAAAATTCATGAATGTTCGCTTGCAACAGGATTTCTGTTCTAATCAGCGATTATGCTCAAGAAAATTTCTGGCAAAAGCTCCTTAAGATATCTTACTTAAGATCTTCTTAAAAGAGACCGGAAATAAATTACAAGAGAGAAATGTTTTTATAAACTTTTTCTGCAATATGACAAGAATAACTGAAGTTCGAAAAGCCTCAAATACCTAAAGGAGTGCTTACAGCACGTCGCCGTGATCGTATAGTGGTTAGTACATTGCGTTGTGGCCGCAATAACCCAGGTTCGAATCCTGGTCACGGCATCGGAGGTCAAAATTCTATTATTTTCACAACACGCAGAAATTGTGATGACCGTAATTCGGTCACACAAGCATCGCTACCGAAAGACGAGTATCAGCAAAGCTTTGTTGTTTCAAACTTTGTGAGTTAAGACTCGGAGATATTTTTCAATGCGACTCGCCGAAAAGAGCTCGGGCATTATTTAATTCAGAAGGTTAAGAACATGAAGTTTGTCAGTGCTGCCATCTAGGAACAGGGGAAGAAACTGTTTTCGAGAAGGAACTGCTTTTTCAAATGACTGAATTTAAGGAAAACTGTTTTTCTTCTACGCTCAAGAGGATTTAAAAAGAATACACATCAGTAAAACAAGCGATTCTATCGGCGCCGTGATCGTATAGTGGTTAGTACATTGCGTTGTGGCCGCAATAACCCAGGTTCGAATCCTGGTCACGGCATCGTCACTTTTTGAAGTTTTATTAAAATTTATCTGCACATCACTGGAAAAAACTATTTTGAAAATAAACTTATTTCCGAATTTGTTGAGGAATAATTGAGATGATGAAGGAAACTCTGATTTAACTATTAAACGATTAATTCCAGTAGTAAAAAATTCAAAATTATTTCACTGGGAATTCTCCGCAAAAGTAGTTGCATACCGAAATGTTCCAAGGCTAAAACAGAAATCCCCTCTCGATCAAAATATATGTTACCCCGCCAACAAACCAAAAAAATATTCCGTCTCTAACTAATTTTAGCCGCAACAAAATTGCATCCATTCAAGTGTCCAGCAATGTCTATTCGGAATTTTATTTGGAAAATTTATTTACATAATGGAATACAACATGGATATTCATAAAGAAAATAATCCAATATTGATTATTTACTAACGACATGGAGAATATTTCCAAATCGGAAAATAAAGATCAGAAAATGTATCGCTGTAACTAAATAGCTAAGTAAAGAAAAAAAAACAATGTTCTGCGTATTGCCAGAGAATCCTTGGAATTCAATATATGCATTTGAAGATATATTATATATTACAACGTATCATCGAAAACGGATAGTAACGTTGCGAAGCCGTGATCGTATAGTGGTTAGTACATTGCGTTGTGGCCGCAATAACCCAGGTTCGAATCCTGGTCACGGCATGGGCGTACTTTATTTATTACCATTGGACCTAGAAAGTTCCAAGTTTTAAAGGTGATCTCATAAAAAATGTATCTGCTAAAA
The DNA here is from genome assembly GCA_032207245.1 of Pardosa pseudoannulata. NCBI lineage: Eukaryota > Metazoa > Arthropoda > Arachnida > Araneae > Lycosidae > Pardosa > Pardosa pseudoannulata. The sequence goes on along the minus strand of CM063498.1, from coordinate 163,848,405 downwards.
GTTTTGGTTTAAAATGCATATTTGTCAAGGAAAGATATTTATTGTTTACTGACGTCAGAATTAATTCCTAATCAAAACTCAAATATAACCAGATGATAGACTCGAAAGCTTCTGAGGATTACTACGGAGAGGCAGTGTTGAATGAGAGAGAGATTTTTAAAGATACCCTACGAAGCATGATTGGAATAATAATTGAAGAAATTTTAGGATTGATAAAAGCTTTTAAATTCAACCAGGAGAGATGGCCGAGATCGTAAAGTGGTTAGTATATTGCGTGGTAGTCGCAACAACCCAGGATCGAATCGTGGTCTCGGCATGGGCGCACTTTTCTTTCCCTGACGTGTCGACAGTTACCACGGCCTAAATAGATCCCCATTCATAAGATCGGTGCTTAAAAAAAAAAAGTGTCTGCTAAAGTTTTGTTTAAAATTATTTATATCTCTATACATATGTAAAATTCATGAATGTTCGCTTGCAACAGGATTTCTGTTCTAATCAGCGATTATGCTCAAGAAAATTTCTGGCAAAAGCTCCTTAAGATATCTTACTTAAGATCTTCTTAAAAGAGACCGGAAATAAATTACAAGAGAGAAATGTTTTTATAAACTTTTTCTGCAATATGACAAGAATAACTGAAGTTCGAAAAGCCTCAAATACCTAAAGGAGTGCTTACAGCACGTCGCCGTGATCGTATAGTGGTTAGTACATTGCGTTGTGGCCGCAATAACCCAGGTTCGAATCCTGGTCACGGCATCGGAGGTCAAAATTCTATTATTTTCACAACACGCAGAAATTGTGATGACCGTAATTCGGTCACACAAGCATCGCTACCGAAAGACGAGTATCAGCAAAGCTTTGTTGTTTCAAACTTTGTGAGTTAAGACTCGGAGATATTTTTCAATGCGACTCGCCGAAAAGAGCTCGGGCATTATTTAATTCAGAAGGTTAAGAACATGAAGTTTGTCAGTGCTGCCATCTAGGAACAGGGGAAGAAACTGTTTTCGAGAAGGAACTGCTTTTTCAAATGACTGAATTTAAGGAAAACTGTTTTTCTTCTACGCTCAAGAGGATTTAAAAAGAATACACATCAGTAAAACAAGCGATTCTATCGGCGCCGTGATCGTATAGTGGTTAGTACATTGCGTTGTGGCCGCAATAACCCAGGTTCGAATCCTGGTCACGGCATCGTCACTTTTTGAAGTTTTATTAAAATTTATCTGCACATCACTGGAAAAAACTATTTTGAAAATAAACTTATTTCCGAATTTGTTGAATAATAATTGAGATGATGAAGGAAACTCTGATTTAACTATTAAACGATTAATTCCAGTAGTAAAAAATTCAAAATTATTTCACTGGGAATTCTCCGCAAAAGTAGTTGCATACCGAAATGTTCCAAGGCTAAAACAGAAATCCCCTCTCGATCAAAATATATGTTACCCCGCCAACAAACCAAAAAAATATTCCGTCTCTAACTAATTTTAGCCGCAACAAAATTGCATCCATTCAAGTGTCCAGCAATGTCTATTCGGAATTTTATTTGGAAAATTTATTTACATAATGGAATACAACATGGATATTCATAAAGAAAATAATCCAATATTGATTATTTACTAACGACATGGAGAATATTTCCAAATCGGAAAATAAAGATCAGAAAATGTATCGCTGTAACTAAATAGCTAAGTAAAGAAAAAAAAAACAATGTTCTGCGTATTGCCAGAGAATCCTTGGAATTCAATATATGCATTTGAAGATATATTATATATTACAACGTATCATCGAAAACGGATAGTAACGTTGCGAAGCCGTGATCGTATAGTGGTTAGTACATTGCGTTGTGGCCGCAATAACCCAGGTTCGAATCCTGGTCACGGCATGGGCGTACTTTATTTATTACCATTGGACCTAGAAAGTTCCAAGTTTTAAAGGTGATCTCATAAAAAAGTATCTGCTAAAAGTTTTGGTTTAAAATGCATATTTGTCAAGGAAAGATATTTATTGTTTACTGACGTCAGAATTAATTCCTAATCAAAACTCAAATATAACCAGATGATAGACTCGAAAGCTTCTGAGGATTACTACGGAGAGGCAGTGTTGAATGAGAGAGAGATTTTTAAAGATACCCTACGAAGCATGATTGGAATAATAATTGAAGAAATTTTAGGATTGATAAAAGCTTTTAAATTCAACCAGGACAGATGGCCGAGATCGTAAAGTGGTTAGTATATTGCGTGGTAGTCGCAACAACCCAGGATCGAATCGTGGTCTCGGCATGGGCGCACTTTTCTTTCCCTGACGTGTCGACAGTTACCACGGCCTAAATAGATCCCCATTCATAAGATCGGTGCTTAAAAAAAAAAGTGTCTGCTAAAGTTTTGTTTAAAATTATTTATATCTCTATACATATGTAAAATTCATGAATGTTCGCTTGCAACAGGATTTCTGTTCTAATCAGCGATTATGCTCAAGAAAATTTCTGGCAAAAGCTCCTTAAGATATCTTACTTAAGATCTTCTTAAAAGAGACCGGAAATAAATTACAAGAGAGAAATGTTTTTATAAACTTTTTCTGCAATATGACAAGAATAACTGAAGTTCGAAAAGCCTCAAATACCTAAAGGAGTGCTTACAGCACGTCGCCGTGATCGTATAGTGGTTAGTACATTGCGTTGTGGCCGCAATAACCCAGGTTCGAATCCTGGTCACGGCATCGGAGGTCAAAATTCTATTATTTTCACAACACGCAGAAATTGTGATGACCGTAATTCGGTCACACAAGCATCGCTACCGAAAGACGAGTATCAGCAAAGCTTTGTTGTTTCAAACTTTGTGAGTTAAGACTCGGAGATATTTTTCAATGCGACTCGCCGAAAAGAGCTCGGGCATTATTTAATTCAGAAGGTTAAGAACATGAAGTTTGTCAGTGCTGCCATCTAGGAACAGGGGAAGAAACTGTTTTCGAGAAGGAACTGCTTTTTCAAATGACTGAATTTAAGGAAAACTGTTTTTCTTCTACGCTCAAGAGGATTTAAAAAGAATACACATCAGTAAAACAAGCGATTCTATCGGCGCCGTGATCGTATAGTGGTTAGTACATTGCGTTGTGGCCGCAATAACCCAGGTTCGAATCCTGGTCACGGCATCGTCACTTTTTGAAGTTTTATTAAAATTTATCTGCACATCACTGGAAAAAACTATTTTGAAAATAAACTTATTTCCGAATTTGTTGAGGAATAATTGAGATGATGAAGGAAACTCTGATTTAACTATTAAACGATTAATTCCAGTAGTAAAAAATTCAAAATTATTTCACTGGGAATTCTCCGCAAAAGTAGTTGCATACCGAAATGTTCCAAGGCTAAAACAGAAATCCCCTCTCGATCAAAATATATGTTACCCCGCCAACAAACCAAAAAAATATTCCGTCTCTAACTAATTTTAGCCGCAACAAAATTGCATCCATTCAAGTGTCCAGCAATGTCTATTCGGAATTTTATTTGGAAAATTTATTTACATAATGGAATACAACATGGATATTCATAAAGAAAATAATCCAATATTGATTATTTACTAACGACATGGAGAATATTTCCAAATCGGAAAATAAAGATCAGAAAATGTATCGCTGTAACTAAATAGCTAAGTAAAGAAAAAAAAACAATGTTCTGCGTATTGCCAGAGAATCCTTGGAATTCAATATATGCATTTGAAGATATATTATATATTACAACGTATCATCGAAAACGGATAGTAACGTTGCGAAGCCGTGATCGTATAGTGGTTAGTACATTGCGTTGTGGCCGCAATAACCCAGGTTCGAATCCTGGTCACGGCATGGGCGTACTTTATTTATTACCATTGGACCTAGAAAGTTCCAAGTTTTAAAGGTGATCTCATAAAAATGTATCTGCTAAAAGTTTTGGTTTAAAATGCATATTTGTCAAGGAAAGATATTTATTGTTTACTGACGTCAGAATTAATTCCTAATCAAAACTCAAATATAACCAGATGATAGACTCGAAAGCTTCTGAGGATTACTACGGAGAGGCAGTGTTGAATGAGAGAGAGATTTTTAAAGATACCCTACGAAGCATGATTGGAATAATAATTGAAGAAATTTTAGGATTGATAAAAGCTTTTAAATTCAACCAGGAGAGATGGCCGAGATCGTAAAGTGGTTAGTATATTGCGTGGTAGTCGCAACAACCCAGGATCGAATCGTGGTCTCGGCATGGGCGCACTTTTCTTTCCCTGACGTGTCGACAGTTACCACGGCCTAAATAGATCCCCATTCATAAGATCGGTGCTTAAAAAAAAGTGTCTGCTAAAGTTTTGTTTAAAATTATTTATATCTCTATACATATGTAAAATTCATGAATGTTCGCTTGCAACAGGATTTCTGTTCTAATCAGCGATTATGCTCAAGAAAATTTCTGGCAAAAGCTCCTTAAGATATCTTACTTAAGATCTTCTTAAAAGAGACCGGAAATAAATTACAAGAGAGAAATGTTTTTATAAACTTTTTCTGCAATATGACAAGAATAACTGAAGTTCGAAAAGCCTCAAATACCTAAAGGAGTGCTTACAGCACGTCGCCGTGATCGTATAGTGGTTAGTACATTGCGTTGTGGCCGCAATAACCCAGGTTCGAATCCTGGTCACGGCATCGGAGGTCAAAATTCTATTATTTTCACAACACGCAGAAATTGTGATGACCGTAATTCGGTCACACAAGCATCGCTACCGAAAGACGAGTATCAGCAAAGCTTTGTTGTTTCAAACTTTGTGAGTTAAGACTCGGAGATATTTTTCAATGCGACTCGCCGAAAAGAGCTCGGGCATTATTTAATTCAGAAGGTTAAGAACATGAAGTTTGTCAGTGCTGCCATCTAGGAACAGGGGAAGAAACTGTTTTCGAGAAGGAACTGCTTTTTCAAATGACTGAATTTAAGGAAAACTGTTTTTCTTCTACGCTCAAGAGGATTTAAAAAGAATACACATCAGTAAAACAAGCGATTCTATCGGCGCCGTGATCGTATAGTGGTTAGTACATTGCGTTGTGGCCGCAATAACCCAGGTTCGAATCCTGGTCACGGCATCGTCACTTTTTGAAGTTTTATTAAAATTTATCTGCACATCACTGGAAAAAACTATTTTGAAAATAAACTTATTTCCGAATTTGTTGAGGAATAATTGAGATGATGAAGGAAACTCTGATTTAACTATTAAACGATTAATTCCAGTAGTAAAAAATTCAAAATTATTTCACTGGGAATTCTCCGCAAAAGTAGTTGCATACCGAAATGTTCCAAGGCTAAAACAGAAATCCCCTCTCGATCAAAATATATGTTACCCCGCCAACAAACCAAAAAAATATTCCGTCTCTAACTAATTTTAGCCGCAACAAAATTGCATCCATTCAAGTGTCCAGCAATGTCTATTAGGAATTTTATTTGGAAAATTTATTTACATAATGGAATACAACATGGATATTCATAAAGAAAATAATCCAATATTGATTATTTACTAACGACATGGAGAATATTTCCAAATCGGAAAATAAAGATCAGAAAATGTATCGCTGTAACTAAATAGCTAAGTAAAGAAAAAAAACAATGTTCTGCGTATTGCCAGAGAATCCTTGGAATTCAATATATGCATTTGAAGATATATTATATATTACAACGTATCATCGAAAACGGATAGTAACGTTGCGAAGCCGTGATCGTATAGTGGTTAGTACATTGCGTTGTGGCCGCAATAACCCAGGTTCGAATCCTGGTCACGGCATGGGCGTACTTTATTTATTACCATTGGACCTAGAAAGTTCCAAGTTTTAAAGGTGATCTCATAAAAAAGTATCTGCTAAAAGTTTTGGTTTAAAATGCATATTTGTCAAGGAAAGATATTTATTGTTTACTGACGTCAGAATTAATTCCTAATCAAAACTCAAATATAACCAGATGATAGACTCGAAAGCTTCTGAGGATTACTACGGAGAGGCAGTGTTGAATGAGAGAGAGATTTTTAAAGATACCCTACGAAGCATGATTGGAATAATAATTGAAGAAATTTTAGGATTGATAAAAGCTTTTAAATTCAACCAGGACAGATGGCCGAGATCGTAAAGTGGTTAGTATATTGCGTGGTAGTCGCAACAACCCAGGATCGAATCGTGGTCTCGGCATGGGCGCACTTTTCTTTCCCTGACGTGTCGACAGTTACCACGGCCTAAATAGATCCCCATTCATAAGATCGGTGCTTAAAAAAAAAGTGTCTGCTAAAGTTTTGTTTAAAATTATTTATATCTCTATACATATGTAAAATTCATGAATGTTCGCTTGCAACAGGATTTCTGTTCTAATCAGCGATTATGCTCAAGAAAATTTCTGGCAAAAGCTCCTTAAGATATCTTACTTAAGATCTTCTTAAAAGAGACCGGAAATAAATTACAAGAGAGAAATGTTTTTATAAACTTTTTCTGCAATATGACAAGAATAACTGAAGTTCGAAAAGCCTCAAATACCTAAAGGAGTGCTTACAGCACGTCGCCGTGATCGTATAGTGGTTAGTACATTGCGTTGTGGCCGCAATAACCCAGGTTCGAATCCTGGTCACGGCATCGGAGGTCAAAATTCTATTATTTTCACAACACGCAGAAATTGTGATGACCGTAATTCGGTCACACAAGCATCGCTACCGAAAGACGAGTATCAGCAAAGCTTTGTTGTTTCAAACTTTGTGAGTTAAGACTCGGAGATATTTTTCAATGCGACTCGCCGAAAAGAGCTCGGGCATTATTTAATTCAGAAGGTTAAGAACATGAAGTTTGTCAGTGCTGCCATCTAGGAACAGGGGAAGAAACTGTTTTCGAGAAGGAACTGCTTTTTCAAATGACTGAATTTAAGGAAAACTGTTTTTCTTCTACGCTCAAGAGGATTTAAAAAGAATACACATCAGTAAAACAAGCGATTCTATCGGCGCCGTGATCGTATAGTGGTTAGTACATTGCGTTGTGGCCGCAATAACCCAGGTTCGAATCCTGGTCACGGCATCGTCACTTTTTGAAGTTTTATTAAAATTTATCTGCACATCACTGGAAAAAACTATTTTGAAAATAAACTTATTTCCGAATTTGTTGAGGAATAATTGAGATGATGAAGGAAACTCTGATTTAACTATTAAACGATTAATTCCAGTAGTAAAAAATTCAAAATTATTTCACTGGGAATTCTCCGCAAAAGTAGTTGCATACCGAAATGTTCCAAGGCTAAAACAGAAATCCCCTCTCGATCAAAATATATGTTACCCCGCCAACAAACCAAAAAAATATTCCGTCTCTAACTAATTTTAGCCGCAACAAAATTGCATCCATTCAAGTGTCCAGCAATGTCTATTCGGAATTTTATTTGGAAAATTTATTTACATAATGGAATACAACATGGATATTCATAAAGAAAATAATCCAATATTGATTATTTACTAACGACATGGAGAATATTTCCAAATCGGAAAATAAAGATCAGAAAATGTATCGCTGTAACTAAATAGCTAAGTAAAGAAAAAAAAACAATGTTCTGCGTATTGCCAGAGAATCCTTGGAATTCAATATATGCATTTGAAGATATATTATATATTACAACGTATCATCGAAAACGGATAGTAACGTTGCGAAGCCGTGATCGTATAGTGGTTAGTACATTGCGTTGTGGCCGCAATAACCCAGGTTCGAATCCTGGTCACGGCATGGGCGTACTTTATTTATTACCATTGGACCTAGAAAGTTCCAAGTTTTAAAGGTGATCTCATAAAAAAGTATCTGCTAAAAGTTTTGGTTTAAAATGCATATTTGTCAAGGAAAGATATTTATTGTTTACTGACGTCAGAATTAATTCCTAATCAAAACTCAAATATAACCAGATGATAGACTCGAAAGCTTCTGAGGATTTACTACGGAGAGGCAGTGTTGAATGAGAGAGAGATTTTTAAAGATACCCTACGAAGCATGATTGGAATAATAATTGAAGAAATTTTAGGATTGATAAAAGCTTTTAAATTCAACCAGGAGAGATGGCCGAGATCGTAAAGTGGTTAGTATATTGCGTGGTAGTCGCAACAACCCAGGATCGAATCGTGGTCTCGGCATGGGCGCACTTTTCTTTCCCTGACGTGTCGACAGTTACCACGGCCTAAATAGATCCCCATTCATAAGATCGGTGCTTAAAAAAAAAAGTGTCTGCTAAAGTTTTGTTTAAAATTATTTATATCTCTATACATATGTAAAATTCATGAATGTTCGCTTGCAACAGGATTTCTGTTCTAATCAGCGATTATGCTCAAGAAAATTTCTGGCAAAAGCTCCTTAAGATATCTTACTTAAGATCTTCTTAAAAGAGACCGGAAATAAATTACAAGAGAGAAATGTTTTTATAAACTTTTTCTGCAATATGACAAGAATAACTGAAGTTCGAAAAGCCTCAAATACCTAAAGGAGTGCTTACAGCACGTCGCCGTGATCGTATAGTGGTTAGTACATTGCGTTGTGGCCGCAATAACCCAGGTTCGAATCCTGGTCACGGCATCGGAGGTCAAAATTCTATTATTTTCACAACACGCAGAAATTGTGATGACCGTAATTCGGTCACACAAGCATCGCTACCGAAAGACGAGTATCAGCAAAGCTTTGTTGTTTCAAACTTTGTGAGTTAAGACTCGGAGATATTTTTCAATGCGACTCGCCGAAAAGAGCTCGGGCATTATTTAATTCAGAAGGTTAAGAACATGAAGTTTGTCAGTGCTGCCATCTAGGAACAGGGGAAGAAACTGTTTTCGAGAAGGAACTGCTTTTTCAAATGACTGAATTTAAGGAAAACTGTTTTTCTTCTACGCTCAAGAGGATTTAAAAAGAATACACATCAGTAAAACAAGCGATTCTATCGGCGCCGTGATCGTATAGTGGTTAGTACATTGCGTTGTGGCCGCAATAACCCAGGTTCGAATCCTGGTCACGGCATCGTCACTTTTTGAAGTTTTATTAAAATTTATCTGCACATCACTGGAAAAAACTATTTTGAAAATAAACTTATTTCCGAATTTGTTGAGGAATAATTGAGATGATGAAGGAAACTCTGATTTAACTATTAAACGATTAATTCCAGTAGTAAAAAATTCAAAATTATTTCACTGGGAATTCTCCGCAAAAGTAGTTGCATACCGAAATGTTCCAAGGCTAAAACAGAAATCCCCTCTCGATCAAAATATATGTTACCCCGCCAACAAACCAAAAAAATATTCCGTCTCTAACTAATTTTAGCCGCAACAAAATTGCATCCATTCAAGTGTCCAGCAATGTCTATTCGGAATTTTATTTGGAAAATTTATTTACATAATGGAATACAACATGGATATTCATAAAGAAAATAATCCAATATTGATTATTTACTAACGACATGGAGAATATTTCCAAATCGGAAAATAAAGATCAGAAAATGTATCGCTGTAACTAAATAGCTAAGTAAAGAAAAAAAACAATGTTCTGCGTATTGCCAGAGAATCCTTGGAATTCAATATATGCATTTGAAGATATATTATATATTACAACGTATCATCGAAAACGGATAGTAACGTTGCGAAGCCGTGATCGTATAGTGGTTAGTACATTGCGTTGTGGCCGCAATAACCCAGGTTCGAATCCTGGTCACGGCATGGGCGTACTTTATTTATTACCATTGGACCTAGAAAGTTCCAAGTTTTAAAGGTGATCTCATAAAAAAGTATCTGCTAAAAGTTTTGGTTTAAAATGCATATTTGTCAAGGAAAGATATTTATTGTTTACTGACGTCAGAATTAATTCCTAATCAAAACTCAAATATAACCAGATGATAGACTCGAAAGCTTCTGAGGATTACTACGGAGAGGCAGTGTTGAATGAGAGAGAGATTTTTAAAGATACCCTACGAAGCATGATTGGAATAATAATTGAAGAAATTTTAGGATTGATAAAAGCTTTTAAATTCAACCAGGACAGATGGCCGAGATCGTAAAGTGGTTAGTATATTGCGTGGTAGTCGCAACAACCCAGGATCGAATCGTGGTCTCGGCATGGGCGCACTTTTCTTTCCCTGACGTGTCGACAGTTACCACGGCCTAAATAGATCCCCATTCATAAGATCGGTGCTTAAAAAAAAAAGTGTCTGCTAAAGTTTTGTTTAAAATTATTTATATCTCTATACATATGTAAAATTCATGAATGTTCGCTTGCAACAGGATTTCTGTTCTAATCAGCGATTATGCTCAAGAAAATTTCTGGCAAAAGCTCCTTAAGATATCTTACTTAAGATCTTCTTAAAAGAGACCGGAAATAAATTACAAGAGAGAAATGTTTTTATAAACTTTTTCTGCAATATGACAAGAATAACTGAAGTTCGAAAAGCCTCAAATACCTAAAGGAGTGCTTACAGCACGTCGCCGTGATCGTATAGTGGTTAGTACATTGCGTTGTGGCCGCAATAACCCAGGTTCGAATCCTGGTCACGGCATCGGAGGTCAAAATTCTATTATTTTCACAACACGCAGAAATTGTGATGACCGTAATTCGGTCACACAAGCATCGCTACCGAAAGACGAGTATCAGCAAAGCTTTGTTGTTTCAAACTTTGTGAGTTAAGACTCGGAGATATTTTTCAATGCGACTCGCCGAAAAGAGCTCGGGCATTATTTAATTCAGAAGGTTAAGAACATGAAGTTTGTCAGTGCTGCCATCTAGGAACAGGGGAAGAAACTGTTTTCGAGAAGGAACTGCTTTTTCAAATGACTGAATTTAAGGAAAACTGTTTTTCTTCTACGCTCAAGAGGATTTAAAAAGAATACACATCAGTAAAACAAGCGATTCTATCGGCGCCGTGATCGTATAGTGGTTAGTACATTGCGTTGTGGCCGCAATAACCCAGGTTCGAATCCTGGTCACGGCATCGTCACTTTTTGAAGTTTTATTAAAATTTATCTGCACATCACTGGAAAAAACTATTTTGAAAATAAACTTATTTCCGAATTTGTTGAGGAATAATTGAGATGATGAAGGAAACTCTGATTTAACTATTAAACGATTAATTCCAGTAGTAAAAAATTCAAAATTATTTCACTGGGAATTCTCCGCAAAAGTAGTTGCATACCGAAATGTTCCAAGGCTAAAACAGAAATCCCCTCTCGATCAAAATATATGTTACCCCGCCAACAAACCAAAAAAATATTCCGTCTCTAACTAATTTTAGCCGCAACAAAATTGCATCCATTCAAGTGTCCAGCAATGTCTATTGGGAATTTTATTTGGAAAATTTATTTACATAATGGAATACAACATGGATATTCATAAAGAAAATAATCCAATATTGATTATTTACTAACGACATGGAGAATATTTCCAAATCGGAAAATAAAGATCAGAAAATGTATCGCTGTAACTAAATAGCTAAGTAAAGAAAAAAAACAATGTTCTGCGTATTGCCAGAGAATCCTTGGAATTCAATATATGCATTTGAAGATATATTATATATTACAACGTATCATCGAAAACGGATAGTAACGTTGCGAAGCCGTGATCGTATAGTGGTTAGTACATTGCGTTGTGGCCGCAATAACCCAGGTTCGAATCCTGGTCACGGCATGGGCGTACTTTATTTATTACCATTGGACCTAGAAAGTTCCAAGTTTTAAAGGTGATCTCATAAAAAAGTATCTGCTAAAAGTTTTGGTTTAAAATGCATATTTGTCAAGGAAAGATATTTATTGTTTACTGACGTCAGAATTAATTCCTAATCAAAACTCAAATATAACCAGATGATAGACTCGAAAGCTTCTGAGGATTACTACGGAGAGGCAGTGTTGAATGAGAGAGAGAGTTTTAAAGATACCCTACGAAGCATGATTGGAATAATAATTGAAGAAATTTTAGGATTGATAAAAGCTTTTAAATTCAACCAGGATATGGCCGAGATCGTAAAGTGGTTAGTATATTGCGTGGTAGTCGCAACAACCCAGGATCGAATCGTGGTCTCGGCATGGGCGCACTTTTCTTTCCCTGACGTGTCGACAGTTACCACGGCCTAAATAGATCCCCATTCATAAGATCGGTGCTTAAAAAAAAAAGTGTCTGCTAAAGTTTTGTTTAAATTATTTATATCTCTATACATATGTAAAATTCATGAATGTTCGCTTGCAACAGGATTTCTGTTCTAATCAGCGATTATGCTCAAGAAAATTTCTGGCAAAAGCTCCTTAAGATATCTTACTTAAGATCTTCTTAAAAGAGACCGGAAATAAATTACAAGAGAGAAATGTTTTTATAAACTTTTTCTGCAATATGACAAGAATAACTGAAGTTCGAAAAGCCTCAAATACCTAAAGGAGTGCTTACAGCACGTCGCCGTGATCGTATAGTGGTTAGTACATTGCGTTGTGGCCGCAATAACCCAGGTTCGAATCCTGGTCACGGCATCGGAGGTCAAAATCTATTATTTTCACAACACGCAGAAATTGTGATGACCGTAATTCGGTCACACAAGCATCGCTACCGAAAGACGAGTATCAGCAAAGCTTTGTTGTTTCAAACTTTGTGAGTTAAGACTCGGAGATATTTTTCAATGCGACTCGCCGAAAAGAGCTCGGGCATTATTTAATTCAGAAGGTTAAGAACATGAAGTTTGTCAGTGCTGCCATCTAGGAACAGGGGAAGAAACTGTTTTCGAGAAGGAACTGCTTTTTCAAATGACTGAATTTAAGGAAAACTGTTTTTCTTCTACGCTCAAGAGGATTTAAAAAGAATACACATCAGTAAAACAAGCGATTCTATCGGCGCCGTGATCGTATAGTGGTTAGTACATTGCGTTGTGGCCGCAATTACCCAGGTTCGAATCCTGGTCACGGCATCGTCACTTTTTGAAGTTTTATTAAAATTTATCTGCACATCACTGGAAAAAACTATTTTGAAAATAAACTTATTTCCGAATTTGTTGAGGAATAATTGAGATGATGAAGGAAACTCTGATTTAACTATTAAACGATTAATTCCAGTAGTAAAAAATTCAAAATTATTTCACTGGGAATTCTCCGCAAAAGTAGTTGCATACCGAAATGTTCCAAGGCTAAAACAGAAATCCCCTCTCGATCAAAATATATGTTACCCCGCCAACAAACCAAAAAAATATTCCGTCTCTAACTAATTTTAGCCGCAACAAAATTGCATCCATTCAAGTGTCCAGCAATGTCTATTGGGAATTTTATTTGGAAAATTTATTTACATAATGGAATACAACATGGATATTCATAAAGAAAATAATCCAATATTGATTATTTACTAACGACATGGAGAATATTTCCAAATCGGAAAATAAAGATCAGAAAATGTATCGCTGTAACTAAATAGCTAAGTAAAGAAAAAAAACAATGTTCTGCGTATTGCCAGAGAATCCTTGGAATTCAATATATGCCTTTGAAGATATATTATATATTACAATGTATCATCGAAAACGGATAGTAACGTTGCGAAGCCGTGATCGTATAGTGGTTAGTACATTGCGTTGTGACCGCAATAACCCAGGTTCGAATCCTGGTCACGGCGTGGGCGTACTTTATTTATTACCATTGGACCTAGAAAGTTCCAAGTTTTAAAGGTGATCTCATAAAAAGTATCTGCTAAAAGGTTTTGGTTTAAAATGCATATTTGTCAAGGAAAAATATTTATTGTTTGATGACGTCAGAATTAATTCCTAATCAAAACTCAAATATAACCAGATGATAGACTCGAAAGCTTCTGAGGATTACTACGGAGAGGCAGTGTTGAATGAGAGAGAGATTTTTAAAGATACCCTACGAAGCATGATTGGAATAATAATTGAAGAAATTTTAGGATTGATAAAAGCTTTTAAATTCAACCAGGAGAGATGGCCGAGATCGTAAAGTGGTTAGTATATTGCGTGGTGGTCGCAACAACCCAGGATCGAATCGTGGTCTCGGCATGGGCGCACTTTTCTTTCCCTGACGTGTCGACAGTTACCACGGCCTAAATAGATCCCCATTCATAAGATCGGTGCTTAAAAAAAAAAAAAGTGTCTGCTAAAGTTTTGTTTAAAATTATTTATATCTCTATACATATGTAAAATTCATGAATGTTCGCTTGCAACAGGATTTCTGTTCTAATCAGCGATTATGCTCAAGAAAATTTCTGGCAAAAGCTCCTTAAGATATCTTACTTAAGATCTTCTTAAAAGAGACCGGAAATAAATTACAAGAGAGAAATGTTTTTATAAACTTTTTCTGCAATATGACAAGAATAACTGAAGTTCGAAAAGCCTCAAATACCTAAAGGAGTGCTTACAGCACGTCGCCGTGATCGTATAGTGGTTAGTACATCATTCTAATATTTTCACAACACGCAGAAATTGTGATGACCGTAATTCGGTCACACAAGCATCGCTACCGAAAGACGAGTATCAGCAAAGCTTTGTTGTTTCAAACTTTGTGAGTTAAGACTCGGAGATATTTTTCAATGCGACTCGCCGAAAAGAGCTCGGGCATTATTTAATTCAGAAGGTTAAGAACATGAAGTTTGTCAGTGCTGCCATCTAGGAACAGGGGAAGAAACTGTTTTCGAGAAGGAACTGCTTTTTCAAATGACTGAATTTAAGGAAAACTGTTTTTCTTCTACGCTCAAGAGGATTTAAAAAGAATACACATCAGTAAAACAAGCGATTCTATCGGCGCCGTGATCGTATAGTGGTTAGTACATTGCGTTGTGGCCGCAATAACCCAGGTTCGAATCCTGGTCACGGCATCGTCGCTTTTGAAGTTTTATTAAAATTTATCTGCACATCACTGGAAAAAACTATTTTGAAAATAAACTTATTTCTGAATTTGTTGAGGAATAATTGAGATGATGAAGGAAACTCTGAACTAAATATTAAACGATTAATTCCAGTAGTAAAAAAATTCAATATTATTTCACTGGGAATTCTACACAAAAGTAGTTGCATACCGAAATGTTCCAAGGCTAAAACAGAAATCCCCTCTCGATCAAAATATATGTTACCCCGCCAACAAACCAAAAAAATATTCCGTCTCTAACTAATTTTAGCCGCATCAAAATTGCATCCATTCAAGTGTCCAGCAATGTCTATTCAGAATTTTATTTGGAAAATTTATTTACATAATGGAATACAACATGGATATTCATAAAGAAAATAATCCAATATTGATTATTTACTAACGACATGGAGAATATTTCCAAATCGGAAAATAAAGATCAGAAAATGTATCGCTGTAACTAAATAGCTAAGTAAAGAAAAAAAAACAATGTTCTGCGTATTGCCAGAGAATCCTTGGAATTCAATATATGCATTTGAAGATATATTATATATTACAACGTATCATCGAAAACGGATAGTAACGTTGCGAAGCCGTGATCGTATAGTGGTTAGTACATTGCGTTGTGGCCGCAATAACCCAGGTTCGAATCCTAGTCACGGCATGGGCGTACTTTATTTATTACCATTGGACCTAGAAAGTTCCAAGTTTTAAAGGTGATCTCATAAAAAAGTATCTGCTAAAAGTTTTGGTTGAAAATGCATATTTGTCAAGGAAAAATATTTATTGTTTGCTGACGTCAGAATTAATTCCTAATCAAAACTCAAATATAACCAGATGATAGACTCGAAAGCTTCTGAGGATTACTACGGTGAGGCAGTGTTGAATGAGAGAGAGATTTTTAAAGATACCCTACGAAGCATGATTGGAATAATAATTGAAGAAATTTTAGGATAGATAAAAGCTTTTAAATTCAACCAGGACAGATGGCCGAGATCGTAAAGTGGTTAGTATATTGCGTGGTGGTCGCAACAACCCAGGTTCGAATCGTGGTCTCGGCATGGGCGTACTTTTCTTTCCCTGATGTGTCGATACTTACCACGGTCTAAATAGATCCCCATTCATAAGATCAGTGCTTAAAATAGTTTTTATCTTAATTTTTTCTGCTTTTATCTAGACATCACTCAAAAACTGTTTTGAAATTTAATTCTTTTTCTATCCTCAATAAGATTAAAATTATAAACATTAAAACAAGGATTAAAATCAACGCTATGCTCGTTTACTTCTTTTGCGTTGCGGCCATTATAACCCAGGTTTGAATCCTTGTCACTTTCACGTTTTTTTTTACGATTTTTTATTAACTTATCTGCGCATTATTCATAATTATTTTGAAAAGGAATTTATTTCTGAATTTTTCGAATGATTTGCTGTCGTGAAATAAATTCTAATTTAGTTATTACATTAATTCCTATATTAAATATATGAAATTAATCTCTTAAGTATTTTATTATAAATCAACATTTAAGATCTGAGAGAAAGATGATAAAAAAGCATAAGCAGCTAGCTTTTAAAATCTAATAAATTATATTACATATTCAGACTCTTATACGTAATGACATTCTTTCTTCTTCTCCGATATAACCCGAAATATGTAGGACAATTTTCGAACACTGGAAGGTTAAACCCACGGCCGTAACAAGGGCGGGGAAAGGTGGCATTTGCCACGGGCGCATCAGTCTTAGGGGCTTCTCACCATGAGGATAATCGGATCCAAAAGAGGACGATTCGCCCCTCGGAGAAATAGGCAAAAGTTGGAAAATAATTTCTTAAATTTCAAAATTCTTTAACTTCTTAAATTTTTAAAAATATGTTCTAGCTTTTACCAATCAAAGCGATGATTGTCCGACCATTAGGTGACCATACTTGCTGCTTGGGATTAGTAAAACAGATTGTTTTACAAGATTGTAAATATATTGTAGAATCACCTCTTAATCTATTTGAATTCTGATGTTAGTAGTGGACTCTCAGTTATGTAATTTACATAATCTTCTTTTTTAAGTAACTAAATTGCGTGCGTTGTTTTTATAAAATAAATAACTAAATATGACCTCATCGTGATAAAAATTATTGATTATATGAATGAGGCTTTCGGTGTCCTTACAAGTAACAAGTTCTATCTCGAATATGCTGTATTTTTTATTTTTACTTATTTATTTATGTTTTACTTACTTTATAACTTTTAACGTATAATATATTAGAATTTATATATATTTTATAAATATAATATATTTGTATATATAATATATTAGAACTCATACTATCCTTTTCAAAAATTAGGCTCATTTTACTCAGGCTGTAGATGTTTCTATTATTATTTTTGATATTTTGCTAGCATTAATTAATACTTAATTGATGTTAATTTTCATGGATTTAAATGTATCTTTTCCATGATCTACAATTACGTAATCCTATTCTAGCTGGAGCTTAAATGTTTCTGTATTATTATATATTTAACATTTTGTAACATTAAAGTTTAAATATGCAATTCAAAATTATTATATTTTATTAACGTGTGACAGTGCATTGATAAAATTTTCAATTTTACAGCTCGTAAGGAAGAAAACAGAAGACCCTATGCTGATGTATTTATCTTTAGCATGAATTAAGTTTTCTCTTTATGTAGTGATAGAGTGTCACTTAGCCTGCATTTCTATCATAATAGTCAGTGTAAAATGCAAACTTTTACAACGCGTGAATCTCAATCCAAGCATCTGTTCGATCATAGTCACATGACTTTTTAAACCAATCACAGATGCGCTTACAAACAACGAAGAATTGATTCAGAAATTAAAATAGCCTCCAATTTGAGAATACCAGTTATGGATGATCTTGGGTTACCCACAGACTGGAGGTAATCCTCGGGTTTCTTGATCCGCGAGTTCCTCTCTAGTGAATACGATCATTTGAGTTATAATACAGTAGTTTCTTCCATTTGTGAAAATAGATTTAAAACTAGAAAAATTATTATATTTTATAAAAGTAATCGTTGTTTTAGACAGCAACGATTTTAGATGAAGTTTAGTTTGGTTAAGTACTACAGTCTACTATTTTTCTACCCGTACGCCAATGATACTAGGACCTGCTAATTAAATTTAAATTTGAAGCCTGTTTTGGATGATTATGTAAGACTCTGATTTTCAATACCAGAGTTCATGAGTTTAAATGCTGCCCTAAATTTTCATAGCCGTGTGGAATCAGTGTTAAGCAGTAGACCCTGGTCTCATTAGCCTTCTTGCAGCAAAATTGTATACCATGTTCCTCAAAATCAAATCTAATCGATCTACTTCGAACAATTATGCCTGAAGTGAGATATTTTTGCCTATCTAAACTTCAATACCAGTCGTTTACGTGAACTTGTTTATTTAGAGCTCCTACTGCTAATGGAAATTCAAGTTTGTATTACATTGACAACGTTCAAGTTGGTACAAGGTTCGAACCATGTTCAAACATTGCTGCAATGATGATGTTTTTATAAGCATTCTATTAACAATATTGACAACGACGAAGTGTATACAAAAAAAAAGTAGCAATTTACTTCTTCGGCTATAGCTAAGGAACTTCCCACATATCTTACTATTAGACTAATCGAGAAACAAACTCAATTTCAGTTTAGGTTAAAATTTTTCTTATCGTAGGGACCAAGATACAACGGAATTGATTTTTGAGATCCGCATCTAATTGATAAATATTAAATTCGCAAGTTGTTGCAAAACTTTATGGAATGAGTTTAGTTATATGTTCCGCCCGTTAAAACAGAAGAGTACTTACCAATTAATATCCCGTGCGCCGTAAACATCTGGAAACCAACAAAGGTCAGTTTACATACAAAGCCCAAAGCCAAACGAAGCATTAAAAATTTTAATATTTTCAATTCCCGTAGAAAACATTTTTTTAAATCAGACCAATGCAATTCGCACTAAAGCTAAAATGGGATGTACAACTTGTAAGGGCTCGAAGATCACATGGGAATACTTTGTCCTTTGTTGTCAACAGAATTTTCATAATTGGTTGATTTTCGTAACAGTGGTGATAACAAAAAGTGAAATAATGCATCCCAACATTTTTTTGGCTCATGTACCACTTGGTTGTACATCATGCTAATTTGTTCCACTTTGTAAAAATGATTGTATTCCGTGAAATTTGTTATTGAGAGTGTGTCGATTTATTTGAATTATACGTTTTACATAGTGACCATATATTCACATCATATAATGAGACAAAATTACATTGAAACATATCTAAAGTCATTCCGGATAATAAACTCACTGTAGCACACAGATACATATATATATATATATATATATATATATATATACATACACAAACATATATATATACATACATACATATATACATACATATATATACGTATATATAGGTATATATATGTATATATATGTATATATATACATATATATACATATATATATACATACATACATACATACATATATATATATATATATA
>CM063498.1:163729020-163824020 GCA_032207245.1 Pardosa pseudoannulata | reverse complement strand
TATTCCATGGCTATGTATTTACTCTCAACGATTACCAGGGAACAACTTGCACATCACCAGATCTTTGCACAGTGCAAGCAATTTAGAATTGGTTCTTGACTTCATGGCTTCTCTTCAAAATCGAAGTATTCCACCAAAGAAAAACAAGGTATAGAGTGATTCATTTGATTACATAACTATTCCAGACAGTTATATTTTGTCTAGTTCCGTCTTTCTAGACACACTGCAAAATAATTCTGGTATTTCGGACAGAAATGAGAAGTTTTGTAGCATGCTTCCAACTACGTAATATTATTCTCTGTGCATTGTTCGCTCCAAGAACCTCGGTTGGAAGTTTCAGTTAGTTAAAATAGAATAGAACCCTGTTCTTCCATACAATTCGTCGTTGTGAATTTATATAGATATATATGTGTGTGTGTGTGTGTGTGTGTGTGTGTAATAGGCATTTTAACCCACCAAAAAGATAAAAAGGGGATTCATATTTGCTTGGACACAGACGTTAGTAGTCGGGTTACCAAATAGTAGAATATATGAAAATTTAGAAATATAAACTGTAGATTTATTGTAGCAACATGTCTACAGGGTTTCTGAGGCGAAAAACATGTACACGACGTTGCATAGCTATGTGAGCCAGTCAATCACTGTTTTAATTGTTAGTCATGTGACGACGCGGAGCGAAGTGAAACTAAGTAGTTACACAAGGAGAGCTGACTCAAGCAGGAATATTTTGGTGTATGCAAAGTCGCAAGTTTTCCAGACTAAAAAGGAAAGAACAAAAGATTTTCGCCAAAGGTTTCAATTTAAGGATAGATTCACCGGAAATTTTATTTAAAATGCAATTATAATTATGTTGGTTTGTTTTAGGCTAAAATATCACAACACACACACACACTTACAATGGACTACACTTAATGTGATCACGGTTAAAGTTATCAATCGCTTATTGTTATCGAAATCACTTGGTCCCGATTTTCTTTATTCATTTGTATGTTAAAATTATCTCTTTATGTGATCATTACATCGGTTAATGTTATCAGTTGCCGAACCTCATTTTAACTGGCAAAGGAATATTTACAATGTATTCGGAAGGAACCCATTCTATTCTTTTTCTTCACTGTTGTTTCAATTTCCGAGAATTCTCCTTCTTCCACCTAGGGAAATGGGGCATGAACAAAGGAGTGGTAATTTACACGTTCCTGGTATTTTTCAGAAATTTACATCCATAGTGGGCAATGGTTATAAGCAGAAGGCAACACATTATTATCGGAACTGAGAAGGAGCTTATTCACATTTTATGCCTTGCTCGCTTGCATACATCTTGTCGATATGGAAGCCAGAAAGCGAAATGATTTAACATTGAAACAAAAGATCGCAATTTTAAATCGTTATGACAAGTTACCAAAGATGAGTCAGCGTAATGCTGCAGCGCACAACTGATAAATGTTTTTAATTATATATACAATTCTAATGTTTTAAAGGATAATATACAGTACATAAATATAAGGTGAGTTTTACATCTTATTTTGAAATTTAGTACATATGAATTAAAGGGGGATGGTAAATTTCTCTAATTTTGCTTATCGTTTATTGTTATCTAAATCACGGTGTCCCAAACTGATCATATTAAGCGGAGTCCACTGTATATATATATATATATATATATATATATATATATATATATATTATGTATATATATATATATATATATATATATATATATATATATATATATATATATATATATATATATATATTATGTATATATGTAATAAGGGCGAGACTCGTTCAAAATCGCAACACAGTTTATTTCTGGTAATAAACATGAAATCCGTATAACAGGGAAACACCTTTACAACTTCGTGCACACAGACCATATGATCCCGCACATATACTTTTCAAGTAGGGATTCCTCAGGTAAAAAGACTACGAATAATCCCTAAGCACAATTGATCACGTGATTAAAAAATACCCATGTTTAAAGAGAACGCTCTAACTATTGGCTAAAGTAGTAGAGACAAGGGCTGAATTAAGTCTATAGCCTGTCTGGAGGGAAAAATCAGAATTACCTCGCAAACCCCCTAACGTACTTTATGAACAAAAGTTAAATTAATATTAAATTAATATTAAAATACGTAAATAAGGGATTTTAATATGACATATATATATATATATATATGTATGTATATGTATATGTATATGTATTTATATATATATATATTATATAATATATATATATATATATAATTTTTTTTTGTAAATAAATTAATTCTTAACAAAACTCAAATGACTTCTTAATTTCTACCTTTCATTGGCCCCAAAACTAATCAGCAATTATAAATAAATTAGGCAGCGCTGTTCTAAAATACCAGACGACAGAAAAATCCATACTGCATTACTCTAGTGTCAGTCTAATACTGCGTCATCACGTTTTAGTAGTCATTACGACGTTCTCCAGGGAGTTATCAGAACTGGGAATATGGGCACCTTAAAAGGCCTCGCGCTATGGTTCCGGTTGTACTCCGGACTCATAAATCCGCCCCTCACGCGTTCAAGGGAGCCGATAGAGGATTTGCTTACTCCCTGGCATGACTGGAAAGCGGAATATGACTTGACACGCCCGGCAATTTTTTGCAATGGGGAGAAGAGACATTCACCCTGAATTCCTTTTGTTTATCTGCTCGGAAAGCAACGTAATTTACCGCCATTAATAAATGAGAATGAAGGAACAAGCAAGGACAAAGTAAAAGTTCATTTAAAACTGAAATTGTGAATATTTTTTAGTTCTAAAAATAGATTTGGCTAATATATTTTCTTTTACGCGTATCCCTAGCCGAATGACGACATCTAGCTTTACCTAAATTTCTAAATGTCTTACAGCAGTGGTGTCTTCAAATTGTCGATTCAAAAAATCTTTAAAACTATCAAATTTTATCAGGAAGCCTCTTCAGATTATTTTTAAGCCTTAAATAATGTTTAAAGTAGATCAATATACTACATGCTAAAACAATAGAGCAATTTATCGCAAAGTCACGAACTACTATAATTCCTTTAACATTCATTTTCATGTTTACAACAGCCAATAGATAAACCATAAACTGCCCTTTAGTTTGAAACTAAAGACAAAATTGTCATAAGTTGAGATGTGCGCTGCTGCGTGATATCGCCTTATTAGAGAAATACTGCAAATTTTATTCAAAAACTTTTAAACATATTTAAATTCTAATAGCAATCGCTCGTGCACCAAGTTTCAACTATCTCTGCATTTTATTTGATGATTGGAGTGTGTTTGCATTTATTATACACAATCACCCTTTTAGTCACATTTCCTATTGTGCAATTCACTTGTTTCTATAGTTTATTTATTTTTATTTATTTATTTATTTTGACACATACGTTGAGCAAGTTTTTCTTTTAAACACGTTGTTTCGAATCCTAAAATGTCTATAGTAGAAAAAGTTTCGATTAAACAAGTTATTCTAAATCATAAAATGTCTATAGCTGCTCTTTTATATAAAAATAATGCAGTTAACTCCACCTTTTATACACATACATATATATACATATATGTAACGCTTAATTTATACCATCACAAAGAGAAGAAACCCGTTTAGGATGCAGTCATAGCTAAAACATCGTTGAAGTAAAGAAAATTTAGGTTCAAAATGAACAGAGTTTAGTCAGGCAGCTTCTCTCGTGAACTCCTTTCCGAAAAACACGCACATCTCGATTTTATAATTGTATGGACAATCCAATCAGAAGTCTTAAACCCAGTCACGAGTTATGTAAAGCACTTATGCAACAGAAAGTTTGGCGTTTCGAAGTAGCCAAATTCATAGGAAAAACAGAGATATTCACCAAGGTTGCCAGAAAATTATTTTAAGATAAGAATAATTATGTTGGTTACTTTTTAAGATTAAAAATATCCTTACACACACACACACACACACACACACACACACACACACACACACACACACATATATATATATATATATATATATATATATATATATTTACATATGCGTAATTTAGGCGCTTCAATTGAGCGGGCAAAAGTTGAATCAAAAAATTAAAATATGAATAAAACCTTAAAAAATTGGAGGGGCAAAGTAGCAAATTTATCCCTTCTCTAAGAAATGCTGGGGTGCATTTGAAGCCAAAATACTCGCCAGATTACACCCGTGTATACATACTCACATCTATATGAACATACAGATAAATATATGTGTGTATAGTCGAATTTTTATTTTAGTTCGTGGAACTTCTAGAAATGCACTACGGAACCTCAAGGTTTCGTAAATAGTTTGAAGACGACTGTCTTACAGTATTCATTAAATGCCAAAAAAGTTTATAAAAAAATTTAAAAAATAAAAAACCAGGAAGTTAAAAGGACCACGAATTTTATTGTTGCGGTTAGAAAGTAATTGAGCCCATGTGATATATTTATAATACACGATGGTTTTCAAAAATGCATATTACTTTGTCTTTATGTTAGATTTCAAAGCCACATATTGCTAGCTGATCATGTGCTAAAATTCGTTTAAAGAAATCCTTAAATGCAAATCGCTGTAGCATAGTGCATGCTACTGCATTTTTTAAAACATTATATATGGTGTTCCAAAACGACCGCATAAATTCTGCACAGCTAGATTCCTTGTTGGGAGTATATAAAAACTGCCCAAAGAAGCGTTCCTGTATGATCCATAGTTTACGAAAAAAATACGAAAAACGAAGTATGACGTCACTGTCGGTGCAAGAAAAAACACTTTATTGGACATATCAATAACAGTATTTGCATATCTTTCCAGACGATAATGTTTAAAACGTTAGCGTCATGCATGCGCGCGAACTATAGAATGGCGTTAAGCCGCCGTTGCACTAGTATTTAAAAGGCTGCATCTGCAGCCACCAAGGTCCTGCAACCACCTTTGATCTTGGTCATTTCAGTTCTCTGCTTGATAGTATTGAACCACCGTTTATTATCATGGGTAATTTAAACCTCCCAAAATGTGGAAGCTGTGGCCTGGCTCCTGTTAATCAATTTCTTGATTGGGTCGCTAGGAATGATTTTTGCATTGTAAACAAAGACATTCCTACCCATTTCATGGCTATCAATTTACCTTCTGTTCTTGATCTTGCGATCGTTTCTCCCGATTTGTTCAATTTATTCCAGTTTTATTCTCACCCAGATAATTTTGACTGGGATCACTGTCCGATTTTCCTGCAGCTTTATGGTCCGTACGCTCCGCAAGTTTCTGATGCCTTTGGACTTAGGACTAACAGGTTGAGAGCTGGTGGTGACTTGAATGAATGCATGAAACACCAGAATCTGATTTCATACTCTGATTTCCTATATCCGAGCAAACAGGCTATTCCGGATAATAGACATTTTCAAAGGGTCACTGGAACTTCTTGCCCACAGTGGTGGAACTCTAGGTGGCTATTGGGACAGAAAAGAAAGTTCTACCGGCTGGCTAAGCAGTTTTTTTTCACGTGAATACTTGATGAAGTACAAAAAATATTCTAGTATCTTATTTCGTAACATAAAGAATAGCATTCGGAACTACTGGAACAATCTCCGCAATCGGCAAAACAGTATACAGATAATTTATCGAACTCTCAAGAAGCAGGTTAATCGACAGGCTCCGGGAGGGACTCTTCTTTATCGAGGTGTTAGGGCCGGTCTCACCAAAGTCGTTTTACGACTAACCGAGTTTAACCCATGGCGCCAACCAATGGTGGAATGCAATTCTCCGTTTAAATAGAGATTAATCGAGGTTAGCCGTTAAACAACTTTGGTGAAATCGCCCTTAGTATTACCTGCTCCGACCATCAAGCTGCCTTATTTGGATAGAATTTCTACCCCACTGGGGATCATCCTTCCTCCCGTACGCCTTAAGTAATACGGTTGGAGATTTCGACGATATTATTGATATTCTTGAGCTCCAGAGACAGCGATCAAAGCTGAAAAACCTACCACACCGGGGGAAGACGGAATTTTCTTAACAACATTGATGATGAACTTAAAAACATTGATGATGACAATCTGTGCAAAATTGTTTGCCTGTTTAATTATTTTCTTGGAAAGGCGTACGTTCCACATTAGTGGCGTTCTGCCATTTTTCTCCCTATTCTGAAGCCTAAGAAACCCAGTACACTGATTAGCTCTTACAGGCTGATTGCCCTTACTTCGATTTGGTGTAAAATTTTTTAACGTATTATTCTTCACCGTCTCACTCTCTGGGCTACTAGTAACGTTTTTTCTCCTAGTCTCGGCGGCTTTCTCCCTAATAGGGATTGCCAAACTGTACCTTGATGTTTTAGATGCTCATTTGAATAGGAAATAGATTCTTCTCGCAAACCTGGATACCGAGAAAGTTTATGATTCCGTCTGATTGATGGGCTGATTTACAAATTGGCCTCTATCGGTATTGGAAGTAAAATGCTACTATGGATGTCTAAGTGGTTATATGATGGTGATATTAAAGTGAAATGGCGAAATCACATTTCTCTCCCTCACAAAGTTAATTCCGGCATTCCCCAGTGTAGCGTTTTATCCCCGTTTCTTTTTTCTGTATATATGCATGATATCTTTGTAACGACCCCGGCCCGGGCTACTATACTGACTTATGCTGATGATATTTTAGTTTATGCAGTTGGTGATGATCCTAAAATTACTTGCAAGGATTTACAAACAGCTCTTGATTACATTCTGAACTGGTGTGTTTATTGGAGGTTCTTTATCTCTCCCACGAAGAGTGCTGCCATTAATTTTTCTAGGGGCAAATTCCCTTGCCCTGAGTGCCGTATTGTTGGCTACAGTATTCCGTGGAGTAAGGATATCAAGTTTTGGGGCTGCTTTCTGACCTCAAGTACCTGGCTTCTCAGATGCAACATCTGCGTGAGAAAATCCACCTCCGGTTAAACAAGCTAAAATGTTTGGTTATATAAAACTCGTGGAGCTACGACTCGGAATCTTAACCCAGTCGTTAATGCTGTGATACGTAGTGTTTCCGACTACTGTGATTTCATGTATACCCAGACTTCGAAGATGCTAATATCATGGAGTCTCTATACTCCACCCTCCTCCGTCTAGCCACTGGTCTTCTCCGGTGGACGCCAATTCCTGTACTACGGGCTGAAGTGAATCAAAATAGTATTGTGTGCCGTACACGCAAAATACTGTAAAAATACTCACAAAATACTGTAAAATTATATTTTGCAAGACATGAATGGGACTCTGGAAGAGTATCACCTGAGGTCAATTTACTTTCTGGATCCAGGCAGAAACCTTTGTTGTCTTCGTATAGAGATTATTACCGAAGGTCTCGCTTTTCAGATTAAGTCTCCCAAACTTAACTATCGTGGCCTTATGGACTGAGTTTATCAAAAATTATCAACCAGAGTGCATTTTAATTGCTACTGAAGCCTCCAAGGATGAGGCTAAGGTGACAATTGCGGCCTATAATTACTCATCTAAATCTGGGAGAGCCGTGCTAACAGGTCCGATGAATTCGATTTTTACCTCGGAGGCCCTTGCCATTGTTCTGACGATGTTTTTTGCGAGCAGAATGATTTCTTAATTATTCCCGATAGCCTTTCCGTCTTCTTGGCGCTACAATTTGCTCACTCAGTCTCCTGCGGTCATCCTTCTGCTGTACAGTAAAATTAGCCAAGTAATTGTAAAAATTAAATCTATTCGACTGATCTGGACCTCCGGGCATCGAGGTATTCACCCAAATAAGAAGGCTGAGGAGATGCGTAGACAAGGTTCCTATAGTACTGAACATCTTAATGTGGTAAGCCGGTTGACTCCAGCAGTAAGATTAAAAAAGATATGTATACAGCTGGCGAACATAACTGGGATAGAAGTACCTACCGCCGGAGATATGGAGTGACTAATCTCCATAATCAAATGCACCGTAGATGGATATTTCATCACCAGATTGATGTCTTGGTGGCGTAACAAAACAATACAATGTAAGTACATTTGGCATAAGTTGAATATGGCTCGTTCCCCCTTGTGCGATCATGGTATGGAAAACGATACTCCAGATCGCATTTTACTCAGCTAAGCCAAGTTCCAGGCACAGCTTCGAGTCTTGTATAACTCACTGAAAATATGTGATAATCCCTTTTATGACTGTGTGATCAATTCAGCCACAAATTCGTGGCGTGGGCTGGTTGTCCTAGTGTATTTTATGTTTCGCTTCCTTGGTTGGGGGTAGTTTCTTATCTATTTTGTGTTTTGCTTTCGTTTCCGTGCTGTTTGGTTGTTTTGTTTGATGGATTTTTCCTTCTGTCGTGATGTTGTCTCTGTTTTTTGGCTGGCTCCTGTGTGGGGTTTGTCGTCGCTTAGGTTTTAATGTCTGATATCTGCGTTGGTTTTTAACGTGTAAGAAGTTAGCGTGTCCTGTTTTGTTTTCTCCCTCTCTCGTTATTTCTGTAGAGGTAAAGATAGCCACTTGGCTGTAGCATATATCTCACAAACAGATCTAATAATAATAATAAGCTGCATGTATCAGAACTAGATAACTTTAGTTTTCGATTTATGAGTATTTCATTTTTCGAAAGTACGAAGGATTTTCTATATAAACACTGAGTTGTTTTTGTAAAGAATCGAAGGGTTGAAAGGGTAAAACCATTAAAATTAACCTATTTGGTTAATTTTGTTTAAAAAAAATCTTTATACAAGTGGAAGAAAAGTTCGACGAAATATTTCAGTTTTAACTCTAACCAGAAAAGATGAGTTTGTGTATAAGATATTTCAAACACCTAAGACTAGCTTACTCGTCACGCTGCTTTGAACATTGCGAACACGAATTTGAACTTAATGCATGATTTGCTTGGAAGAGAAAGTTGGGATATATTCTGTAGTTAGAATATTTTGCTCGGTGGGTTTTCATTTAACCAACGGGATCTACTTCATAGTCAGTCCAACTATTCCAAAGCATCATATTTCAAATGTAAGATATTTTTCCGCAACACATTCATTAAGCACCGGAAATCAATGTAACCGGAAGGTGTGAGCTGTTCTGGACTAAAGTATTCTCACGGTACAATGATTTTGATGTAAAACTTCGGCACCGTGTCTCAAATCCCGTACATTGCACTTCAAAATTAGATTTTACTAGATTTCCTAATTCCTTGTTGTTACATTAATAAATACTTAAGGAAACATAACACCCTGTCAATAAATAAATAAAATAAAGTATTACAGTAAGAGTGGTAATACTCTGCCCCGGCCTAAAGTATTACAGTAAAATAATTGTAATTATTTTGCAATTTAGAATCCATTTTAAAGCCCATTCAGGAAGAAAAAAAATTAATTTCATTAAAATTAATTCAGTAATTTAAAATCCTTATGATTTTTTCATACACACACATATATTTAAGAGATAAATTATGCACGTATATATAAATATGTATGCACATTTTTTGTTTCTTTTAGGAATCTGTGGAAGCTTTTAAAATAGGACTGTTTATGAATTATCAGATATCTCCAAAATTATATTTAAAATAATTACCATCGTTTACGGTGAAACACAATTCAATTTCTTACACACACACACACACACATATATATATATATATATATATATATATATATATATATATATATATATATATATATATATATAATATATATATATATATATATATACATATACATATATATATATATATACATATATATATATATATATATATATATATATATATATATATATATATATATATATATATATATATATATAATTTGTTGCTAATTGCAGAGATATTCTATAAATTATAGTAATGTAAAATAAAATAGCCACATAAAATTTTGTATTCCCAATAAAAACAATCAAATATTTTAAAACTAATTTTATTATTTTGAATAAATATCCCCAATTTAAATTTTTTTAAAGATCTCTAAGTTAATTAGATGATACTGAAATGGGATTTACTGCTCGTATAGTGCATAGATTTGCAATTTTTTAAATCACAGTTAAATAAAATTTATATAATATATATACATAAGTTCAACTATAATCTTTTGTTTTATGTTTAGTAAAGGCACCAAATAGTCTGGAATAAAGGTTTAAAAATTCAAAAAGCAGATAGAAATTTGAAAAATTAAAATTTTGATAAGTAGTAGACAATTTTTAAAATAATTATATTTGAAAATGTACTTTTATTTCAATGTTAAAATGTAATTCTGTAAATGCCAGAATTTTTTTTCAAGGGGGAGGAAAGGAATTTCTGGGCTCAATCATTAACTCCTGGTTTAATTTATAATTTAATTATAAATTCTGTGCAATCTTCCATGGTTTAGTTAGGAATGTTAGTCTTCTGTTTTGCTACATCAGTTTTAAAATACAGGAAATTCACCACAGGAAACAACCAACATTAAACAGAAATTACAATACCAACAATAAAAACCAGATTTCTAAGTATTTAGAATTAAAGCTGGGAAAAGATCAATGTTCATTGCTTCAGGAATGCTAATATCTTGTGATTTTCATGCATATAAAAAGGTAGAAGATACAAATCAAGTTGCTATAAGAAAGAAACATTAAAACAAAATCTATTAAATCACACATTAATCGTTGTGTTTAGTTTGTTCTAGCAAATCTGTATTACAAATCTAGTATATTATACAGATACATAAGATTAACATTTACAAAAAACATAAGGTGGTCAGGAAAACAAATATAAAACTCATCAACGGCAAACAACAAATGTGAAGAATAATGTATCAAACATGAAATTATATCATATTATTAGTGTCAAATACTAAAAATCCTTAAAAATTTGTTTATAAATTACATTTATAAAATGTTATAGTATGTAGAAAAATTAAATAATTCATATTACATATATAATTCCCTAATAAATACTGAAAAGCTGAAAGAGCAGTCATAAGATTCGCTGTTACATTTTACAACATAACCTTTTGAATGCTCACTCAGCCGAACAAAAGACAATTTTAACACTTCTAAAAATTAATAACTAGTAAATATAAGTAAATAAAACTAAAAAAGCACCTATAATTTTTGTTCAACAAAAATGTCTTAATATAATCAGTATTACCAGACATTAAATAATACCAGAGATACTCGTCTTTGAAATCTACATGTGTTGTAAAATTTGCCTCGACAGGGGTTTTGTATATAAACCATTTGTATCTGTTCTGCTATTTCATGGTAATGCAATGCAACATCAGCTTTAATCTGGGAGTGCTTAGGTTCTGTGTTACCTTGCTCCATGTAACAAAGTAAATTTCTACTGAGTGCCATGCATACCATTATTCAGGATAGTAAACTGATGAATTGGCTAGGAAGAATTTAAGTATATCTTCTACTGTCCTGAGCCTACCCTTGTAATTATTCCTAGGTTTACCTGGAACTCTAGTCTTCAATATTTCAGGCATATTCAATATGCTGACTGATTCATTGTGGAAGGTCACAGAAGATAAGTCAAAGAGCTTGATAACGAATATCCCAGTATGTGCATTAAGAAGCTTCACAGGAAGACCTGAGAAAGGTTGTTAGCCTTCTTACTGGTCACTGTGCCTTCAGAAGGCATTTTAACAGGTTGGGATTTGTCCTGAACCCTTTTGTTAGGGCTGCTAGTTAGAAGAAGAAAGTACTTGCCATATTCCATATGATAGTGATTTCTTCTTGGCTCACAGGTTTCAGCGTCTTGAGTGCAACCTTATTGAGCCTTGGAAGCTACAGGATATTCATGTCAGCTGTCTGTCGAGGTTTTTTTCAGCCAAAAGCCTATCAGCACTCTTAGAATTGTGTTTTCTTGGGTTTGGGTAAAATGGATATCCAGTTGCTGTGCTCAGCTCTTAGAGAAGCTTCCCTAAACATGATTTCATCCATCATTTGTACCCATTTACAAAAGGCTTTAACCCTTTCGTGGGCCATTTATTTCTCACTTCACGTTTCCAAACTTTCAAAACATAGCTGCTAATTTTATTCAATCGATCAAACAATTGATGACAGCACAAAACCAAAGCTGGAATCAGTCTTCCCATCGTTTCAATAACAAATCCAATATATTATAATGGGTTTTGCGCTTCCCATGGGTGTATTTTGTAAGATTGTGTAGGTGGGAAATAATCCTCCCACAGCCCATGAAAGAGTTAAACTGCATGTCCCAATTTCATTAGCCCTCATATAGCAAATGAGTTGACTGTAGTGCTCCAAACCAAACCAAATTGCTCTGAGACAAACAAAGAAATGACAAACATGTCAAGTGGATGCAAAATTGATATACACTGAAATTATTGCAATGAAACAAATAAAGGTAGCGATACAGCAGATATATTCAAGAAGTGATATGTGATATTTGGTACATTATATAAATACACAAAATAAAAACATTGTTTTTGAAGTAACTTAAGCTATACATTTAAGCAAGTTTAATTTCTTTTCTATGAAAAAGCTTTTCCTCCTCAACTTTTTTTCCCTCCAATTAGGGCTTGACGATGTCAGAAATTTAATATTGTGATATATCTCCAAATTAATACTGATATTACTGATATAACATAATAACTTTAAAGTAGGAATTAAGAGATACCACTATTTTTGAAAGACTAACAGTATGGTACCCCACAAGATCCATGAAGCATTAATGATTTATAACAATATTTGCTTATCCCTATTATAATTATTCAGAAAATATTGCACTTACACTAGTGCTTTTACAGTAAGGGTTAACATTTTTTATTAATTTCAATAAACACAAAATTATATGTCATTAAGATAAATATTTTCATACATTTTTAAAACAAAATGTTATTTCAGATAAAATTTTAATAATAAACAAGTATTCTAATAAATTGCAAAATACTTTTACCTTGAAATTTTGCTAATATATACAAACCACTTGGTCTGACAGTATTAACCTTTTTTTAATTATTATTTTACATGTTATTAATTTGTTATATTTAATCTAAAAAAGATTAACATTGCTAATCAGATAAGAAATGACTTTAAATTCTGTTTTATTAGAAAGATTATTACATCATTTCTGGTGCCGTAAAATTTAAAATAAAATTTACAAGGTTAATAAACAACAAAATTTAACTGTTAAAATATTTGCTGACTGATATGTGTCAAAATATGGAATATTTACAAATGAAATGTACATTTAAATAAAAGGTATGTTTCCAGGATTATTTTTATTGCTTATTAAAAAGATCTGCATTATATCCTCATTACATTTAGATGTGCATACTATCATCATTTGGTGATAGTGTGCACCTCTTTTTATTAATTATATTTATTTCTTTACTAAATAGCTTCATAAATTAGAAGTCTCATTTCATGAAATTATACACAGTCATAAATTGATGTATTTTCCTTTATTATTTTGCCGTTTTCGTCTCTGGATAAACCGAAAAAGTGCCAAACATTGTTTCTTGTCATTTTTTAAAATATAATTTTATGATATTTTAGGCAATCAACACCATTTGCTAAAGGGTAGAGCGCTGCTCTTTGGTACTGGAGTTTGAATTCCACTCCTGGCATGGATGTTCGTAGAATCGGCTTTAAGCAGTAGGTTCCGGTTGTCATTAACCCTCGTGCGGATAAGACCGTAGCATTCCAAAGCAAACCCAACATACATTTTGTATTGAGATGTTCACAAAAATACCATAAATCACCAATATTAACAGAAGATATGAATGAGTTAGCAGTAAGCTATCGAGATATATCAACACATGCACATATCACTGAACAGAAATATCTCAACAGATCCAAGTTGGTAGACAATGTGGAAACAGGGCACTAATTGAATTCATCTCTGTGAAGAACCAACAGTGGAATTTCTGGGGTTTTACCCAAATTTCTTGAATGTATCTTCATATACTGGGGTATATTACCAAAGACCTTAACAGAGACATGATAAATCTTTAAAGGTAGATTTTCTGGCTTGTGTTTGTATACAGTATGCAGGTAAATATGCAAATAAGACATCAAATAAATGTTACAAGTAGATGAAATATTGCTTTATATTTATATAGAATATTCAAGATGTCTTTTGGTAATCTATATTGTGTGAGGATGAAAGACAATATCGTTGATTTAACGAATATTAATGTTTGACAATATATAGATAGATAATCCATCCCTAGTACTAACTGATCTACATATTTTGATAACTTTTAGGTGAAAACATCATAAAACGATTTAAAAACATAATAAATTTGAGATTTTTTTAAATGTAGCAGAAGGACCAATGTCACGTCTGTTGTTATTTGGTAGATAAACTGGATTTCAAGTTCTGCAACACTCTCTATACCTCCCATTATATAAAATGAATTCCACTAGTGATAACTAGTCATTTTACCTACCCCTACTACATACTTTCTGATTACAAGCCCTAAATTCTTGGAAAACATACTATCTATTTACACTTATTTACTTGGTATTTCTGTTCTGACTGATTCCTAATTCGCCTGTCTTTCGATATAGGTTTTAAGAGAAATGAAAAAAAAAATTATTTAAATTAATGATTTTTAAAAAAAAATCAACTGATTTAAATCATGCCAACCCTGCTCCACTGCAAGCTATTACCACCGTCTGGAGGAGGTATGGCTTATCGTTGTCGATGGTGACAGACAATAAAATAGCCTTGGTGGATAATGGCTTTGGAGGCAGTTTTTCTCCAAAGATCAAAGGCAGTCAGAAGCACAACTAAAGTACGCAGTAGAACCCTATGGACAAATCCACGAGCTTGGCTCATTTAGTGGGCCAGTGTGTGGATGCAACCCATGAACCATCATCCAAGGTCACCATCAGGAAGAGGTGAACAATTGGGCATAGAGTGGAGGCTACATAACACTTTCTTTTTTCCTCTGGTGTCCAGGCGAGGGTTACGAATGGAAGTTCATTAGCAGACATCCTTAAAACGCGTCAAATTCATTTCCATCTCCTGTGTTCTTCAGATAGAGATCTTGTTTTAGATCTTTTATAACATTGCTCATTTGAAATAACGTAAGGTCAAAAATTTTAAGTATCCCACAAAAGGATTTAGTTTGGAGGATGTTCAAAGAGTTCTCTCATAATTCAGAACTATTTACTATAATACTACTCAAAAAAGAATTCAATAATTCATTTCAATTATTGAATTCTTTGAGTTATCTATGATTTGTTGATTGTGATCTTCATCTGTATGATTATATAAGTTTATATTGTATCTTTATTATTGTAACTTTGTATTATACTATTCATCTTTGTAAGTTTGTTTAAATAAAGAGATGATGGCTCTATGTTAGGGATGTTTCAGTGGATGTAGTTCGGTGTTGGCTCAATTTAGTTAGGAAAATTTTATAATATTGGTATTGAGCTAGATTGCTGTCTCAGTGATGTGTCATTTTCAGTATGGCTTTGGCCCGGGCAAGTGAGAAGTGACTTACTATAATATTACAAATAAATGGATTTATAAAATAAGTATGAGAGCTGAAATGAACTCAAAGACTAGTATTTCCCCACCATTCACATGTTTTTGTTTATATAGCACATACATAGCACATATATTTAATAAAAATTTCTATTTCAGTAAATACTTTAATTTAAACCCTAACTAAATAGTATACAAATACTATTTTTAAAAAAAATTAATTTTTAATATTTTATTTTTATTTACATTTAAAATGTAGATAACTCTAAAGTCATTGAAAAATGGCTTTTAATAATATTTAAAATATTATTAGAATCATTTTAAAAGATAACAGAAATAAAGTTTATTTAATAAGATAAAATTAATATTTTCATAAAATTTCATAAGAATCAATACTTTCATGTACAAATGATTTTAATTGTATGAATTATAGAGATAAACTTACCTTAAATAATACAAAACAAATGTCTAAAGTAGACAATTATTTTGATTTCATTTAGATTATAGTGAATAACAGGAAGAGAAGTTACAAAGTAATGTAATTCCTTCAGTAACCTAGTAATTACTTAAGCTGATCATATGCTGTATTGCTCTAAATAGGCAGAACCTTATAAAAGTTTTAGGAGATATACTAAATATGTACAAATAAAGTTTTCATTGAAAACTATTAGTATCATTCTTAGATGACGATTTAATTTTGACGTATAGTAATTTCAAGGTAAAAAATTACATATTTAAAATATTTGAAAACATTTTAAAATAAAAAAGGGTCTTTTTTTCATGGTTTTTATGTCTAGTTCTTATTTATAAAGCTTTACTAATAATATTATTTCTCAATGTTTAGATGCAATTTAGGCTGTTTCTTTTGCGCTAAATTTACACGATGATGAGGAACTTTACAAATTATTTAACTTCAGAAACTCTTTTAGACGAGATTCATTATGAATTTTAAATAGATTAATTAGCAACCAATATAAAGTGAGATTCTATACTATATAAAGTGAGATTTTAGCTATAATTAACTCAAGGAAAATTAAACATTTTGACAAAGCACCAAATGTTAATTTTAAAGTTAATATTCTAGTCATACATCAATGGGGCATACCTAAATAATTCATACTAGAAAACATTTAAGCTTTATTTCTCTAATTAGTTTAGTGAAGATCTAAACAGTCAGTTTAGATCATTTTTACACCATCAACATTAAATGTACAAAAGTGTTATCCTTTTTTAAAATTATTTAAAAAATTCAAGAAAATGAATTGATAAATATACAATAAAACACAAGTTTAAGCAAAATGATCATAAAGCTTATAGAATTCGTTCAAGATAACGAAAAATATTTCTGCATTTAAACACTGATAATTAAATTATTTCATATATGAAATACATATTTCATAATAAGCAGTCACACACATAAAAAAATGTTAAAATAAAAAGCAATGATAAGAAAAATCGAAAAAAGTATTGCGATTCCTATGTTTTGTATTAAAATATAGATATGCTGTTTATATAGCAATTTAAACAAAACTGCATCGATATTTCCAATTACAGTTACCATTTAAATTACAATCAAAATATAAAACACGATAACTTCATCCATTTTTTTTTCTACGATCGTTAAAACTAATCAACGTAAAGATGAACCTGTGAAGGTAGCTACAGAAACTTGGAACTGTTACTAATAATATTTGACAATAAAACATTTTAATTAGGCTTTGCACTAAGGTAGCCAACAAAGGAATTTTAATTTTAAACTCAGGTCGCGATCCCTCATTTCCCGCTAAGTCAAAATACATGACGCGAGAAAAATGTGACGTCACAAATGCCGTTCAACCAATAACAATAATCTCCCTATCTTCAGCCATAGCCTACTTTACAGTTTACAGTAAAATTTTCAATGGTAGAAGAATCTAATAAGTTAATCTATAACGGAGGTTACGGCGTTATGCTGCTGTAGACCGGAGAACTCCTGTGGATGTAAGCGGTACGGTTCTATTTCGTATCGATTTTTGTAAGCAACTAGTATCCTCACTATCCTCGTGCCGCGCGAAACCGTCTGCTTATTTATGGATTCTGTGATATTTATTTTTGCCTATTTATGATCACCGCAACACTAGATTGCTCTCAAAACATACCTTTTTGAAGTATTTAAATCAACTAGCATCAAATGCCCGTGTAGTCATCACTGTGAATAATTCTACTTCAGACTACGGTAATTTCTGAAGTGTTGGCTCAGAATATAACAGTTTTCGAAAAAGGCTAATTCTTACTCCTCTTTGGATTCAACTGTCAATCAATGTTTACAAATCACCATATATTCCATTACTCGTATGTATAACATTTTATTTAGCTTGTAATGCATTCTATGCTCTCTTTTACATGATCAAATATTTTCAGGCCTCATGTTTTCATGTTATGAGCATATTTGTATACATATAAAACCACTCGTAGTGTTTTAAGACACGTTATTTTACCACTGTAAGTGTTTAAACGTCTAATGTTGTGTAATTTTTATGTTAATATTGAATAACGTTTATTATATTTTCTGTTAATTGTATGAAATATATTTAGCCATTGTGTATGCACTGTAGATCATATAACTTGTAGTGTTAATGCTGAAAATGTAAATATTGATGATTAAAAACACTTAAATCACACATGTATCTTAAATATATAATCATAAAAGAAGATATATTTAATGATTTTTTTAATAAGCCTTGATGTTTGTGTTTATATAGGTTTGTATGTCTTGAAATAAGCTAAAGATAATTATAACATTACCATCAAAATAGATTTATTGTCCTGGAAATGTTATAAGGCTTTATTAAAGATGTGTGCATCATGTAATTTTAAATATTATATTGTATTAAGCTCATCTATAATGTCTTAGTTTAGATAAGTTTATAGTAGTGTCTTCATGCTTCTATCTAAAAAAAAAAAAAAAAAAATGTTTAATTTCTTATTTTAGGACAGCCCCTAATGCAGTCTGTCTAAAAGTCTGCCAGTGATACTTTGTTGAAGGTATGGAGAAAACATTTGATTTATTACTATGCAATTTCAATGTATTTTGTGAAGATTTGTAAATATACTTAAGAATATTATTAGGGTAATTAGTGCAAAATAGATCCATTAAAAGCTTAAATATGTATTGTAGACACTCTAATTATATTTTATTTTCACAAGATGAAAAATACAATTTATTTCCTATTTTTCAAATGTTAACATTTAGATATATTTAAACATTTCCTTTAAATTTTTAGGATTATGATACTTTTTTTTAGTTAAAGTACCTTTGG
The DNA here is from genome assembly GCA_032207245.1 of Pardosa pseudoannulata. NCBI lineage: Eukaryota > Metazoa > Arthropoda > Arachnida > Araneae > Lycosidae > Pardosa > Pardosa pseudoannulata. The sequence continues at coordinate 163,805,322 of CM063498.1, read as the reverse complement.
CCTTTGCAGATTTTCTTTGTGATTGAAAACTAATTCTAAATGTATTGTTAAGTGTTAAAGTACCTTCATATTGTAATATAAATTATGTTGCTTTATTTTTAACAAGCTTCAAGAGTAGCTTTATGATTTAAAAATGATTGTGTCTCAAAAATACTGTTTGTGTTTATTCATGAGGCAGTCGTAGTTGTTTGTACAAAAATACCATCCTTTTTAATAATAATATTAAGTAAAATTCATTTATTGTGTATAAATTATTATATAGTTGTATAACTTTGTATAAATAAATTTTATCCTTTCAGAGACAAAGGATGAGTGCTTTTTATGAAATTAGTGAGTGGATAGGATATATATTTCTTTTTTATTATATGTTTATTAACAGTTTTACTTTCAAATCTATTAATATTTTAGCAGTAATATGCTGAGTTTAAAAAAAAAAAAGGTTCATTGCATTTTAATCGTAGTTTTCATCCTTTTATAAAAGGCCCAAACCATTCAAAATACCAATCAAATTGTGGATAAGATCATGCATTATAATAAATTCAGCATTTACATTTTCTGTTAACGTTCAATATTGTTTTATTTTTAGGGCATTTGGGCCACAGTTTAAATTGTAGTTCATGGGGGAAGAAATTGATTTCGATAAAAGTCAATCATCAGATTCTCATAGCTTAAAGCCAACTAATATTTTCTATCAAGCACCAAAGACACATGGCTCTAATCAAGAATCATCAGGTAACTGTTTGAGTTATTTAAATTACTTTGTAAATTGTTTTGTTCTTATCTTATTTACTTACAGTCTATGCTGTATCCTTGGTTTAAGCTAGCTGAAATATTGTTTTATATTATAATTCTTTATATAAATAACTAAGTTTATATTAAAAGTCTTTTCTGTTGTATGTATTAGCAGTATTATATAACTATTAAGGTATTTAAAAGTATATAATAGAAACTGATGCAAATCTCTTTTGAAGATTTTAGTTATATATTAGATTTGTTATTGGATACTTTATAGATCAAAAGTTGTTTTTAATCATTTTAATTAAAAGCATTGTATTTTTCCTGGAATATTTGTCAAAGTATATATTAAAACAGTTGAAATGCATATATTTATTATAAATTTTTTATAATGTTTAAACAAAGCATTAATTCATATCTTTAAAAAAAGTTGTGATAGGTAAGATTGTAGATTTTCAATACAAGATTATATATAACATGTAGATGATATTGAAAATTTAAAGTACACTAAATGTATTGCTTTGTAAGAATTAAAATTTCATAGAAAAAAAATCTATATAAAAAATTTAATTTAATATTTTAGTAAACGCTTTATTTAATTTTTATGCTTTTAACACTCTTACATTAAAAAAAATCTGACATTGTTATAAGTGTTTTTCATACGTTGGTAATGTTCAAAATATTCATTTGTTGATAACAGCTGAAAATGTTAATTTGATATTATTTTTAGTACTCAATTAGCTTGCAGGTATATTTAAAAAATTTCTTTTTAAACAAATCAGATTTTCTTTAAACTTTTGTATGAATCATTTGTTTTTCTATTTCTACAATTTACTAAATTTTAACTAACATTAAGTATTTATATTCATATATATTGCAAATGCTGTTTAAAATACCAAATTGTTGATCAATAACAAAAATGTAAAGGTATGATTTCCAAAGCTAACTTAAATTGCCTTCTGATTTATTTAAAAAGATTTTCTAAAAAAAAAAAAAAAAAAAAAAAAAAAAATCAGATTTTTAAAAAAATTTCTGTATGAATCTTTTTCTTCTGTTTTTAGAATCTACCAATTCGCCTGTTGGATTAAACAAACCATTTGTTTCTCGTACGGATTATGATAAACTCTGTTTATCCTTGCTGTCTGGTCTTCCAAATGAACAAGAGCTAGCCCTAAATGTATGTACAATATTATCAAATGAGGGGAATTTTATGCTACATTTGGAACAGACGCCTAAATTGGTTAATTTGCTTGTTGCACAAACTGGTATTTGGCCTAAAGGTAATTATAATCTATATTTTTTAAAATACCTTAATATGATAGTTTAAGTGTAATGTTAAATTATATGTTTCTTTAAGTAATGCTTATTTTGATAGTCAAATCTCAACATCATTTATTTAATCTGTATTTATGTATATTTTTGGTGTATGGACATTTCTAAAGTGTATTTTAATACTTGCTGTTTAAAGCAAAGCTGATAAAAATCATTATTTAAAAAAAATCATATCAAAATTTTTTTTATATATTTAAAGCAGTTTTAGAATTGAAGTGAATTTTTCTTTATCTTTAGAATTTCTTTTACAAATTAAACATTAGAAATTGTTTAAGTTAGAATTAAATTTATTATGATTAATGATTAACCCTTTGCCTGTCCTGCACACGAAATATGATATACATATCTAATGCTTGTATGTTATATATGCTTGTATAACAAACTTAAAACCTTCATCAAAAAACTTACAAACGTCATATTTTTTTTATTGTTCTCAATATAAAACTATTTATCAAATAAGTTTTTAAAGCAGTTTTTAAATAGACTCAAAAACAAGTATAAGTGAAAATATTATGGATTTGTTATCAGATTAACCTTTAAAGCGTTACTCTCAATTTTTTCACCAGCCAATGATGTCTTCAAACATTTATGCATGTGTTATGATGTTTGATTTAGATTCAAAACTTTTATTAAAAGTACAACTGTTATAACAATTTAATTAAAAGATTTTTCATATGGATCTAAATCCCCTTATAATATATTTGGCGATTTATTCCTGCACTTAAATAGTATAAAATTACTCATGTTTTAAAGAGAACCAAAGTACCTATAAAAAATTACAAAGCATATAACATAAATAAAATGTTAAACACTTTTAATTTTGCAGATAATAGTATCTTTATTTTCAGCAACAGGGGAAAGTAGATAAATTCAAATAATAAATTAAGAAGTGTGCCAAATAATAAGATATAAAATTAAATAATTATACTAAATCTATTCCATAATTAGTAACGCTTGTATTATTGCAAGACATATTTAAAACACCTTCAGTTTAATTAACATATCACTTCAAAGTTTTAATAATTTAAACTTGTTATTAAAAGAAAAATATGTTTAATGGTGCCTTGTAAAATATTGGTGAGTACGAAAGTTTACCTGTTTTTTGATATGTAAATTTGCAATGGAATTGACGTCACACATGACATTGTAATGATGCAAATCGTTGGCCAATCCTTGGATGCCTCACATATAAATCCATCGTCTCTCACAGAGTTAATCATTGAAAAAAAAAATATATATATCAGGTGTAACACAAAAAGCAAGAAGGAGCATTTAAGACATTGATTGTTATATAAGTTCAATAAAAAGAGTTCATCAGCTGCAGTATGTCACATTGTTTGTCAAGTTTATAGGGTAGATAGATGAAAGCACATGTCATCGATGGTTTTGTAAATTTAGGGAAGGAGACAAAAGCTGCCAAAATTAGGCTAGGAGTGTATGGCCATCACATGTTGGAAAAGACAATGTTGACCAAGTCATAAGGAACAACCCAAATCTAACTGTGCAAGAATTAGTGGAGACCTTCAATGAACACCAGACAATGCTCAAAAGACGGCTGGTCAAGTTGAGTTTTGAGAGAAAGTTGAATTGTTGAGTATCACATAATCTGACATGACAGCTAATCAACGGGATGACTGAATTGCCACCTGTGTTTCCTTGCTTTCGTGATACAAAAACAACTGATTCTTGTCACAAATTGTGACAAGAGATGAGAAGTGGGTTATGTATCATAACAAAGCTTTGCAGGACTGTGTGTTGCCCTTCTGATCTGCCTGCATCGATTTTAAAAGCTGAATTTCATCCTAAGAAGGTGTTATTGAGTGTGTGGTGGGATGTACAGGGATTAATTCACTGGGAGGTCCTGACACTCAACCAAACCATCATTGCTGCCATCTACTGCCTACAGTTAGACAAGCTGCATTCAAATTTGGTAGCAAAGTGGCCAGGTCTCATCAATCGTCACAGTGTTATTCTTCATCATTGTAATGCCAGGCTGCATGTTGCTGTCATTACTCACCAAAAGTTACTGGGCTTTGGTTTGGTGGTTTTATCCCAGCCTTCCTATTCTCCTGACTTTGCACCAACTGACTGTCACCTATTTCGTGTGTTGAGAAATTCCTTCAGTCAGAAAATCTTTGATGATCTTGATGCTGGGAAAACTGTCATGCAAGACTTTTTGACATAAAACCACTGGAATTTTACTGCTGTTGGAATCATGTCTTACCATAAAAACAGCAAGAGGTCATAAATAGCAATGGAGATCATGCACAATAAAAAGTACTGTTTATTTTGCTTTTATTTGCTTTTCTTTATGGGCAAGAAAAATAGGTAGAACTTTTGTACTCACCCAATAGTCATTAGGATTGAAGGAGGGCAATTGGGTCTTATTGGTTACTTTTTTAGGTTTATATGGAACTATGATTGCCAGCAACCTTAGTGATCTTTTAAGTGTTAGAATTCTTCACCATAAACCTGTTATCCAATCAATTTGAGTTGCCTGAAACCTTCCTAGGGTTTACCTGAATCACTGCAAATTTCCATTAAAATTGATTTAACGATTTCAGAATACATTACAAATATAGATTGACAGGGTTGTTAGATTTTTGACATGTGTCGGTTTTAACTATGGTTTTATTCATCATGTCAAAAGCTTGTAAAATTTGAGTTATATGCTATTGCACTAAAATTAGGTAACAGCAAACCATTCACTGCTATTTATTAGTTATTGAATTATTTAACTATTAAAACATTTTGCCAGAATATCATTTTACCATGAACTATATTTTATTATTAAATTATTTTATTACTAATTAAATACAATTTATTATTTACTATAGACAAATGTGTTAGAGCAAGTATTTTTATCAGTATATAGTCTAGAAACCTGTTTCATTTAAACATTTTTAAAATTTTCATGTTCATATATAATAATATACATTCAAATTCTGTTAGGTGTTCATAAATGTTCAAAATTGTTAATGTATTATCAAAGTGAGGTAATTTATTGACTGTTACTAAGATTATACATTTAGTAACAGTTTATGTTTATGTTGATGCATTATCAAAGTTGTTATTATTAGTATTGTTAATGTATTATCAAAGTGAGGTAATTTATATCCTGTTACTAAGATTAGACATTTAGTAACAGTTTATGTTTATGTTGATGGGTGATCATTTAATTTTAATAATTTCTGTTTAAAAGATTATCAAATTTGGCTGGTTTTTAAAATCAAATCAAAAGATTTTAATATGGTTTTAAACAGCTACTTCTCCACCCTGATTTTGGTATTACGCACAAATACAAATTGTTTAATTATTCTTGTTTTCTTATAGAATAGAAAGCCCTGTTTACAAAATTGAAATAATTTTAATTACTTTACATATACTGAGATATATTATTAATTACATTCTATGTTAAAATTCAATTTATACTTACTGGTACAATTAAGTACAATTAAAACCAATTGATTATTTCTTTTAATTGCATATGATACAATTCCTTTAATTACAGAATGCAATTAAATTTAATCAGTTACTTTCAGTTGTATATTTTAAATACCTAAGATTTCGGGTTTTTGGTGTCTTAATCCAATTAATACATGTTGTAAACACACGTAAAGTTAAAAACTGGTTTTTGATGTCAAAAGCCCAACTGTGCATATAGTGATTAAAAAATTTATTTCTTGAAATGTGCTTTAAATTAAATTTGTTTACAGATGATGACTCTCTCAAAATGCTATACTTGGAGAGTTGGAAGGATCTCAAGGGTCGAAACATGTACAGGTTCTGGCGTAGCACACTTGATTTGTCAAATTCTGACTTAATGCAATTACTAGGGCTAGAAATAGGTATGTTTTATTTTGATAAAAATTATTGTAGTTATATTACTCTTCAGTAAATTACTGGTTAAATTTTAGATTTAATGAAAATAGTGAATTTGTTAAATGATAAAAAATATCAATTTTGAATTTGCTATATTGAACTGCATGCAATGCATGAATAATATAACTTTATAAAGCTAATTATTTTATGTAACTGTGAGTAAAGCATGATTAAGTTTTATACTCAACATATTCTGTTTGATATAGATATTTGATTATATGAATTAAACATATTTTTGAGTTTAACTATAGTTTAATGAGTTGGGCTGTTTGGCATTGGAGTTTGAGGATTCAAATTCTGTTGCTGGTATGGATGTTTGTAGTTGTTCAGAATATGCTTTAATCAGCAGGGGTTGCATTGCCAAGGTTGGAAAAAAATCATGATTTAAAAAAAATAATAATAAAAGAAATCAGATTTATTTGATTTAAATCAGATTTTTTTTTATTTAAATCGGGTTTCTTTGATTTTTCTGAATACTAATTTTAATTGTTGTTTTTATGTGTTTTGCAATACATATAGAATAGTTTGTTATAAGAAGTAACATCTTATCTATCTAGTATATTCTACACACTGATTACCTAAAATTAAATATGTAAATTTTAATCTAAATACATTCCATTATTTTGTAATTGGATAGTGCACATAAATTTACAGAACAAATTAAATATTCTTTTAATGCAAACTATTTATTTAAAAAAACAAATCACAATTATTTCAATATTTTTAAGCACCAAATTATGGGTTTAATTGTTTCAATAAAAACATTAGCTTTGATGTTTTATCCACTCCTAATTGGCTATGAAAGCTAGAATGAGCAATACCAAAAGAAGAAAACTGTTTCCATTCCAGTAGATGAAGCCATGACAGTTGTTATTTGGTAGACAAACTGGATTTCAAGTTCTGTAATACTCTTTTTACCTCCCATTACATAAAATGAATTCCACCAGTCATAATCATTGTACTACCCCTACTACATACTTTCTGATAACAACCCCTAAATTCTTAGAAAGCACATGCTATCTATTTATACTTATTTACTTATTGGTATTACTGTGCTGACTGATTTCCAATTCTCCTGTCTTTGGAATATAGGTTTTAAAAAAAGTGGGGAAAAAAAAAAAGATTTAAATCAGTGATATTTTCAAATAATCAACTGATTTAAATCAAATTATTTAAATCATGCCAACCCTGCTCATTGCTATTATGTAGTAAAACAGTGAACCATAGCACTCCAAACCAAATCATTTCTAGCTGTAGTTTTAGTGTTTGCACACTCCTTAAAAATTCCTTAATTTTAAGTGCTCCTTATGGATAGATCCTTAAAGTGTTTAATTTTGGAACCAATTAATCATTTTTAATTTCAATTTAATTTAAAATAAATTGCTAAAAGTGAAAGCTGAGTAAGTATCATTGCCAATTGATTATATTATATGTCCCATCATAAATAAAGTTTCACTGATATTGATTTTGCCTTTTTAGAATTTTGAGGAAATTTTATGGAAAAGTAAAATGATTATTCTTTCCTGCATTTTTACATATCAATAAATTGTCCATTTCTTGTTCTGAGCTTTTATGAAACTGTAGAAGAAGAAAGAAAAAGATTTTGCAATGGAAGGGTCTTGGTAGTTAAAATCTGCAAATATATATATGCATTGCCTATATTTTTAAATAATGCTTTTTAAAAAATGACCATTATATACTGATTCAGGTATTGTTACAATGTTAGTTAGACTGAATTAGCTATTTAAAGATTCTACAGGAAAAGGCATTTTATGAGAATTTCAAAAATGAAGATACTTTATGTAAAATTTTGTAATTAAGGAAGATGATCATCAAAATTATACATCTGTATGAGTTTTTGCCAACTATAATTTTCTTTCTCATCGAGAACTTTAAAAAGTCCTTAATTTTCACTTTTAAAAATCTTTATGAACACTATTAAAGTATAATCATTAGTTTTGTTATATTTTTAGGGAATATACAACATTTTTAGTTTTCTATTCATATTTTCTACTGTGAAGTAAAAATGTATAAGCCACAAGGAGAAAAATTATTAATCCCTATAATTAAATGCAAATTACTTGTCATTAAAAGTTCAAACAGAAAAACACATAATTAGCTTTCTGTTTTGGGATGTATCTTTTATTATCTGAAAATTTCTTACAATTCTCTTTAAGGTTTATGCTGTAGCAGTTCACTCTAGTAATTATGTTTCTTATGTAAAGGCAAACAATTTTACATTCTATGATATCTGTAACTGCAATTTATTTTATATGTAATATTTTGTTTTAAGTACAAAGTATTATGTAACATACGTATAAATGTGATGATATTTTTTTTCACTTTCGGTTCTGATTCTGTTTATTCGGCAAATTTTTTCTAGCAACCCTAACAAATGTTCCCAATTGTTCCTTTGTGCATTCCTTCTGGTTGCATAGTGAAAAATAGATTTCTGTTGCTTAGTCATCCATGTGACTTGTAGTTATTGTTAATTAGCTGGTACAAACAATTATAAAAAGAGAATGTACAATATTGGCAGTTTTGACAGAAGAGTTAGCAATTTTGTTCATAAGAAAAAACGTGAATAAACTACTATAGTTTGAGATTACATTTTTTTCGTTGTCCTTCTCGTCATAAGTTCCATGGCTACAGGGCTGTATCAGCTCGGAGCTTCCCTTTGAGATGAGACAGAAAGCCTCATTTCATATATATAATATTTATATATATATATACTAGTGCTGTAATGAATAATAGTTTTACCAAGTAACAAATATTGGACAAATTTTAAGACTAATACTGAAATGAAATTTTAATACTGACTAAATATTCATCAGCTGAATAGATATTTATTTTTTTTAAAGTTTTACTCTTGATTGTAATTTTGTAATTACAATAATTTTCAATTTAAAATAAAAAAAAATAAATATTAACAAAATAACTTTTTAAATCTTTGTATATTAAAGAAATTTTAACTTGATGCTATTTCTTTATATTATAATTACATGATCATATATTTGTACTGATATATGAGCCAAATATATTGATACATATAGGGAAGAAACTTTAATGGTTATTAAATTGCTCTTAATCATCAGAAAATTTTTTTAAATTGCTGATTAAAATAGTATATTGACTTTTATTTAATAATGTATATATCTGCATTGGAAGCCCAGTGGCGTTGGGGTAGCGCTTCACGCTCCCACGACACAGGTCCAAGGTTTGATTCCCGGGCTAGGCAAGGTTGACTCAGCCTTTCATCTCTTCAGTGGGTAGATGAACTGAGGACCAAGGGGGCTCGGGAACTAAACACTGGGGGTTCCGCATAAGATTGACCTCCTAACTGAATCATATGCTTCGTACCCCAGGACCCTTAGTCACATAAACAGAGATTGGGACTGTAAGCCCTGGCCCCCTAGGAGCTGTTGCACCAAGGAGTTTATATATCTGCCTTGATACGTAGCTGAAACAATTAAAACAGAGATTAAAATAACAGAAATTTACAAATGAGTAAAAATGTGATTTTTTTTTAAGTGAGTAAAACAAATGAAACTGTTTAATAATTAAAATGAAATTATGCTAAAAAAAGATCTGTAAAAAAATTAAGTATTTATAACTTACTCACGAAACTCCCTTTTCTATTGTTATTAATAGTATTTTCTGCTACCAAAAGCATTATAAGAATATCATGTAAATTTCAATTATTATTTTTTAAAAAAAATTTTAGATCATTTGATTTTTTTTAATTTTTAAAAGTTAAAATTAAAGTAATTATTTTTTATGAAAGATATATAATTATTTTTTAAAGTAAAGTATGCTAGGAAATTCTTTGAAAGTGTCCCCAAAATGTCAGAATAAAAAATAGTTTTAAGCAATTCAATGTTCTATAAAGTTTGCGTTTGAAGATATGACTAATATTGAACTTTTATTAGTATAAAGTGTATGTCAGCTCTTTCAGCTTTAAACAGAATCATTAAAGTTTGAAATACAGGAATAAAATTTCTTTGATTAGAATTTTAAAAGTTATTTTTAAGGCTGTTGAATAATAGATTTATAAAAAAAAAAAAAATTACTTCAAATGATTTAAAAACTAAACTATGAGGCAGAAAAATCAGAAAAGATCCTTTAGATTGTGAATGTTGCATATTGTTGTTATATGGAGTGCATTGTTTCAAATTTTATTAATTTTGCTGTAGTAATAAGTTTCTTTTGCAATTTAATTCTAGGTGATTATGATCCTCTTAGTGCATTGTTCAATTTAGAAAGTGATCTTGGTGCTCAAAATCATGAAGGGCAAAGAGTTCTAAGGGTTTGTATTTTATTATTATTAACATTTTCATATGGGTTATGGGTTTTCATATGTATTCGATTTCCAACTTCCAGCCCACAAGGTCAAAATTGCAGTCTGCAAAAACTTTTTTAAAAATAAGTAATATATCGCTATTTTATTGCTCTATAGTGTTTTTCTTCATTAAAAATTAATACAGAACTCAATTTGTAGTTTCATTTTTCTCTCATCTTAGATTAGAATTTTTAGATCTGCTGGTGGGCATAATCATTAAAAAATATCATTTTTACCTATTTATTATGTGATAAATTGAAAATTTTAATCTCCTGCTTTTAACTAAGGAAAACTGCGCTTAAAACAATTACTTGGGTTTAACAGAATGACGTCACGTTGCTAGAAATTATTGCTTCTTTCACTTAGTTATGATGCAATAAGTTAAAAAGTTAATCGTTTGCGTTTAACTGGAGAAAATAATGTTTGGAATAATGACATGAAATGCTCGAAAAAAGGGGAAGGAACAGATTTCAAATGTTAAAAATTTACAAAAACCTTGCTAGGGATATACCTAATAATTTCCCAAATTTTCATGCCAATTGGATGTATGGTTTTTGAGTATATCTAGTACAGACAGACACAAATTCATTTATATATATATAGATTACTCTTGTGCATTTAAAATAAAATACATTATTACTGTTAAAAGAGAATATAGAGAAACAAACGAAAAAAAAGGATGAATTTTCAGGAATGTAGCAATCAAAAATTAAAAATCATAATGAAAAAGCAGTGGAAACAAAAAATGTCAATAATCAGAGAAGTTAGCAAGGAAACAAGTGTAATTTATTTTACAAATGCTGAACAATTAGTTCACATGCTCTCCAATGCTTTTTAACAATACCCTCGTACTGAGAAAGTACAACGCAAATATTTAAATGTTCAAAAGTCATTGGATGACTAGAGTCACACAAAACAAGTCCATTGAAACCACCACAGGAAATTAATGTAATCATTAATGACTTAAATCTTTAAAATAATAATGTACAATTTTTTTTATATTTGGCTGCATTATTTAAAATTAAATAAAATGTAAAAAGTAGAATTACAAGAGTTGTCATACTTTTTTTTATCATTATTTTAATAAAATTGATTAATCCTGTTTTTTTATGCAGGTTATTCTGAACACTTCAAAGACAAAAAAAAAAAATTTAAGTTTTAAATGCACTGGAATTTTATTTGTTTATATAAAAATTTATAACTAAATATAAATTTTATGTTTAAAACTAGTTTTGTAAAAGAAATTGTGTGGATTTATCAGGGAAGAAATTGTGAATTACCAAACAATATCAGGGAATTTCTAAATGGTTTCTCCTTGAATACCCTTGTCTAGGTTATTTTGTTTTCTTGCCTTCCATTTGTTAATATTGATTCAAATTGAGTGATCATCTTGAAAATTCAGTTGTTTTTTTGGGGGTGGGGGTGTAATAGCTTTTTGCTTATTCATAATTTCACTCTTATGCAATTGTAAAATGGTTACTTTTATAACAGTTTTAATTATTTCACTTAAATTTAAAAAAATATTTTCTATATTTCTTTCTTACTTTTTATGTTTATTCTTTCATTTAAAATGTACAAATAATCATGAGCCTCCTTCAATGTATTTTATAACTGATTTAAGCAACTAAAAGCTCTAAACCTTTGTTTTAATTAAACCATGCATATCTTTTCATTCAAGTACCTCTGTTGTATTTGCCAAAATTTTACGAAATTGGCTAATTATGAAAATGTATAAGGTTTTTTAGGTTCTATTGAACTTTTACCATTTGGAGAAATCCCCTATATATATATATATATATATATATATATATATATATATATATATATATATATATATATATATATATATATATATGATACTTTGATAATTTTGCATTTATTATATTATTTGTTATTCAATTTCATTTTAAATTTATCAAAGGGGAAAAATGATCTGTAAAAGTCAGTATTTACAGATTTTAGTAATGTCAGTATTTAAAGAAAATTAAGTTCTTTGCATGCATTTGTGTTTTATTTGAATATTTTAATTTTTCTATTTTTATTATTCTAAAAATATTTTACATTGAGGCAGGATTGGGATTAACTGAAAGATATTTGAAATTTTTGTCTGTGTTTTTGAAAGTGTGTGTGTGTGTATGGGAGGATGTGCAATTTTCTCTTGAATATGCAGATTTTTGTTATTTAGATTGTTAGCATGTATTTACAGATCAACTAATTCCTTATTTTGCTATTTAAGATATAGCTCTCAGTAAGTTACTATATGATATCTTAACTTCCATACAATCATATACATTACCTACATATGCATTTTTTTTTTTTTTTTTACAATTTTGATGTAACTTCACTATAGATAATATTTAATACATATTATGTTTATGTGTGTGTGTGAAAATGTTCTACACTGTTTCAAATGTATTTCAGTCTTCAGTGTTGATCTCATCTCATCACATACATCACATCTTAGAACTTGATTTATGGTCAGGTTGATTCTAAAGTAAACTTACAACTTGCATAATTATAGAATAATAGAAAAGAAAAAAATTTAGGAAAATTAACTTTTATTTGTCAGTTACAATACTAAAGATATTCAGTACTTTTAAGAATCTGTCAATAATTTGGTCAATATTTTTTTGATTTTGGTCAGTAAAATTAGTGTTTTTGAAACCTCTGATTAGCTTTCATCCTTGATATATAAATATGTTTTGTAGGAGTTTTTGTGTAAACTATTTTTAAAATATTTGATTTTGCATTCTTATAATCTTGTTATAAAAGAATTGTGAATTTATTGCTAATTGATTGTTAGTTAAAAGGAGATTTTATTTTATTTTTTCCTTTTCTTCTCTCTTTTGATATGTTCCTATTACATACTAGACAAGTTTTATAGATTATCTGTAAAATTTATGGTTTTGATTTTAATTTTACAGACTTATAAATAGGCTGTGCATTTTATGGTTTTTGGTACTGTGAAAGTGAACACAACTTTAGAAAACTTGCTTGTTTTAAAAAGATATTCTAAACTTATATAAGTAAAGATTTCTATCTGAATTTCTAATTAGGGCCAAAATAATTTCATCAGTTTATTTAAATTTAGCCTCTATTTACTTGTATGCTGTTGATTTTAAATAAAATATTTAGATGTATCCTATTACCATTCAAAAATTTCAATTGCATTTTTGAAAAGATTATTAATATTTTTTTTAAAAAGAAATTTCTTTTTTCTGTATTGTCTATTAATCATTGTTAATTGTATTAATAGAGTATATTTGTATACAATGATAAGGACCGTGCTTTTAGTTCCAGAACTTGGAGTTTGAATTTTGTGATTTTTGTAGATGGTTTTAGTAATTTATATTATAGTTTTCAGTTTTATAAACTTATTTTGTCTTCTTGTAGAAAAAAAGCTCATAAATAATTTTAAAAAAGTGCAAACAAATAAACAAAGAAACCATTTATTCAACTTTTAGACAAAAAAAAAAAAAAAAAACATTTTCTTTGTTGGTGTGATTATTAGTTTACAAGCATTATATGTGTCGATTGCATATTTTTTTATTTAATATTTATAAAAAATTCTTTTAAAATTTTTTAATTATACCATTTTTTTTATAGATTGCTCTTATTTTGCACAATCTATCTTTTGAAAGAAACAATATTCCTGTGCTACTTGGCTGTCCAACTTTTATGAGGTAAATTATAATTCTTTTACTTTTAATTGCATTCTAGTTGTATTTATAGATAAACAGGGAAAAAAACATACATCTACAGGTGTAGGACAAAATAATAGGAACACCCATTTTGAAATGTGGGATATTTCGACCATCTTTATCCATTTGTTGCAACAGTCTGCTACCTCATTCAGTTAAGAGAAGCACGAGAAAATTTTTTTGGCAGCAAAATACCATTATGCTGTATGTTCAAAGAGGTACCATTATTGAAGCTGACCTTACTGAAGTATCACATGTCTACAGCTGCCAACTTTATGGGTGTTTCAAGATTGCTACATCAAGGGTTATGATAATCTATGCAAAATTGAGAAAGATGTTATTTGCAAAGCAAAACAGTGGGTGAAAGATTAAATTGACTAACTGAGATAGACATCTTATTTTTGCTTGAAGTTTATTTTAACCTATATATTTAGCTTCAAAATTTCATTTAATTTGCTTAAATTGAATTATGTATCTATTATCCGATACTTTATTATATATGTGTCAAAATAGTAAATATACTAGTTATTTCATTAAAAATTTTATTCTTTTTACTAAATAATCATTTTCTAATGTTCATATTAATATGAAAAAAATTAAACAATAAAAAAGAAATTTACAGTTTTGATGCATTTTTCTGAAATGAATGCCACAGTTAAGCATTAAAGTTTCTAAAAATAATGCTTTATGTACAGTATATAATTGACAGAAAGTATTGTTTCAAAGTGCCAAATATTTATTTTTAATAATATTTACAACCTTAGTAAAATTGTTAAGTTAATGCAAGCTACACATACAGCTAACCCATTGCTAGATTGGCTTCAAAATAATAAGTAAATTAAAACAAATAATTATTTCATCCCCCAAAAACCAAATGATTGGTAGAATTTAATTTTCCTTAAAAATAGAAAATGAGTTATATGACTTAAAAATATGCAGTTTTTTTCCATTAATTCTTAACTGTTTTACAGCTTTAAATTATTTTAATGGCTTATTTTCAAATTCTATCTTTTGACTAATTATTAACATATTTACATCATAGGTTTGTTATTCTTTGCATTCATTCATCATGGTTAAATTTAAAGCAGATTGGATGTGATACTTTGTCTAATTTGGCTTCTTCTGTAAGTATGAGAATTTCAAAACTAGTAATAATTTCAAATTTTTGATAA
Source organism: Pardosa pseudoannulata (assembly GCA_032207245.1). Taxonomy (NCBI): domain Eukaryota; kingdom Metazoa; phylum Arthropoda; class Arachnida; order Araneae; family Lycosidae; genus Pardosa; species Pardosa pseudoannulata. The sequence continues at coordinate 163,790,161 of CM063498.1, read as the reverse complement.
AATAATTTAAAGAAATTAAGTAATATGTTTGTTTCAGTAATATGACTTTATACTTATTTGATTATATGTAGATCAAATTATCTATTGAGAAAGATGTGTGTTCCCGTCTCATCTTTCGTTCTGTAATGGATGGTATTCTGTCATATGATCGATATATGAATATAAGGTCAATGGATATTCTGGCTCAGCTATGTAATCATGAAGCAAATGAAGATGTTATACCCTCTCGCCTTGAAGTAGAGGTACATAATCTATATTAAATTTGTGTTGTTGTAATTGCTTATAATGAATATGGTTTTTTCTTAATATTTTTTCTATCATTTATGTTTTATTTATTTAGGTTTATCATCAGATGGTAGCATTTTTGACAGTCAGAGATATAATGCTGTTATTCTATACATTGGAGGCTCTATATGCTCTATCAGACTTGGGAAGATATGCATGTGATAAAATAGTTTCAATTCATAGATGTATAGGTACTTCCTTTTATATATAAACAGTATAATATTGATATATAAGAATTGATGCAATTAAGCATTTAAATTGAATATATGTTTATTCATAATTATATAATTAAACAACTTTTACTCTTGTATTTTGCTTATTTGTTTTAATTTCTGAAATTTGTAGTAGCACTTTGAAATTCGGTAACAATGTATGTATTTTTTTTTCTTCTAGGAGCTTTAGTTAGCTTGTTGACTTTAGAACCAACTGAATACGGTCCATCTGGGCAAATAAATATGAAGCTTGTGAAAACGTTAGTACCTGCAGATGGCGACATTGAGCATGATAATTCTGGTAAGGTTTTGCCATTTTCTAAACTGGTACATAATATTAAGCATGCTAACTTTTCGCTTAAGTTCACTATATAACTTTTTAATACATTATTTAGTATGTTTACATTTTACCTAATCATATCTTTTAACGTTATAAAAGGAATTAAAAGGAAAGTGGGGAAGTGTGTCACATGAGTTTAATGTTCAACTATAACCAGGCATAACAACTACAACCATAACTAATCAGCTATTTATGTTAGGTTTTCTTTTCATTACTCACTTTTAGAGTAGTATTCATTTGATTGTAGTTGTTTTTCTTAATGTCCCAAAAATTATCAGTTTAATAGAAAAACTGTTTAAATCCAATTTACACACTTTCTTCACCAAAGTGAGGTAAGTGTATAACTTTTTGCTAAAAATCCTTTGCTGTGATTACGTCATTTGATGGGACACATACAGAAAAGAACAACTACAAGTGAACATTTTATTCTTAAAATTCCAAAATTGAAAAAAATAAAAATATCAGTAATGTGAAATTTTGTATTGTATTAAGTATATATGTTTGGATAATGGAGTTGTACAAGAAAATGTGAAAGAAAATGTAAGAAAGCAAAGCAATTTTTCTCATACAAAGTTAAATGCAGAATATAACAAGTACATTAGCCTGAGAAATACAATAAAAAATTGCTTTTCTTTACAAAGTACTTATTCCCAGGGTTCCCACAGTCCTTAAAAGTCCTTAAGAACTCCTTAATTTTAGCTTTCATTTTTAAGGGCTCTTAAAACTACTTAATTTTTGTCAAAGGTCCTTAAAAACTCCTTAATTTTTAAATTGAAATATGATCAATTTCTCCGTCAACGAGATCCACAGTCTCATGTGATTTCCTATCAGTTTTCTTATATGATAAATAATCTTTCGTATACTTAAAAGGTTTAAAGTATAAAGTCAGCTGCCCTTTCCTAATAGCTAACAGTCATGCAGATTTTAATTAAACAAAGCATGGAGGATGGGGGTTTGTAGATATTTCAGTTACTTATGGAAGTTTAATTTTCTTTGCATTGAATATAATAGAAAAGTCTAAAACTTTCTTCTTTCCCTGGTAACGCCAGGTATAATCAGCTAGTGTATATATATATATAGTTATTTTTAAACCCTCAGAGAGTACTGTTTATAATGTTTTTATTCACAATTTATTTTTAGTTTGAAAATAATATACACAATAAATAAATAAAATTTAATATACATAATAATTAAAATATGTTCCTCGTGAGATAGGGTTTATGTTGTTTTGTCATGTATTTCAAGTAGGTCCTTATAAAAAGTTACTTTTGTCCTTAGAAAATCCTTAAAAAGTCCTTAATTTTTGTTCTGGAAAAAGAGCGGGAACCCTTATTTCTAGTTGGAAAACTTTAGTAGTATGACTTACACAGCTTAATTTACTCAAAGATAAAATGATTTTTCAACTATGTACATGAAATGTAACTGTAGAAGAAATAAATTTCTGTGGTAGTTTGTTGAAAAAGGAGTTTTCAAAGCAGATGTTATTGGATTAAGTTTGATGTCTTTAATTTGACTGCAGAGTAAAAATAACACACGATTGTAAAAGCTCCTAGTGAAGTTTCTTTCTGTGTAGTGCTTTGGTATATTTATGTGAGTTGACCTGCAGTTTCCACCATATTCCACTGGTTACAGTGAATGTAATAAATTGCCAAAAAATATTGCTGACTAACACAGTTGCCCCATTTCACCTTAGTTCCTTTTTAAAAATCTTTTAACAAGAAATTTATGTAAATTTTAACTGAGTATTCTGCATATAATAGCTTTTGTACAGTTTTTAATAGTTTTTGTTTTCATTTGCATGGCCAGTACATGAACCTATTTTGAAACTTAACTGATCTTATGATAGTTTGATAGCACTTATTAATATTAGATATGTTTTCAAGCTTAAAAGTGGTTAAGGTATCCGTCTACGTTCGGAGAACTTTCTTCTTTAAATATAGAAACTAGTTCATGTTTTTATATTTTATATTTATTTTTTATAGTATAGATAATTGCACTTAAAAAGTTTATTCCTGGAGAAGTTTTTATAAAATTTTTAATAAATGAAGAAAATCTAATTTAAAAAAAAATAATTTTTTAATAAATTAAATTATTTCAATATTTTTTGATGCAACACATTTCTTATACACTGGACTAGTGAATCACCTAACATCTTTGCTTAATTTACATTTAGTAAAAAATTTTGCTCCTTCAAAATCATACACATTGAATTTTTAACGAATTTTCATTACCTTTATATCTAACTATGAGTGTAGCATCATTAAAAATTATCCAAATTTAAAGCTTTTAGGTCATTTACTAGTAAATACTATAAAAAGCATTCATAATATTTTTCAACAAAATATTAAGAACTTTTTGAGAAATCACATTTTAAGTTTCAACATTTTATTAAAAATACTGTTTTGAGAAAACGCATTTGAAGTGTATGAAAGCAACTTTAACTGTTTAAAAAATTAAAATACATGTTTAAAATTCCCCACACTTTCCTGCTTCGAAACTTTCTAATTGCCAAGTTGCTAATCAGTAAAAATACTGGAAAAATGTTTAAATTAATCTTCATGAAAATTAAAAAAGTTTTGTTCAAAAAATGCTCTTTAAAAGGCTTTAAATTCACAACTTCCAGTTCCAAAGTCACTACTTCCATTTTTTTTTTTGACAGCTGTAACTTTTCTTTAAAATGCAGTTGAGACAAAACAAAAACAGATTTAGAAGCCTAAAAGTTGAAATTTTACAATAGAGAAATAAAAAAATTAGGATTTTTGGCAAAAAATGACGTTTTTAATGTAGACGGATACCTTAATTAAATTTGAATTTTGAAACACTCTTTAAGAAATTAAGTCTGTATAAAATTTATAATTCTATAATATTTATTATGTAGGTACAGTGATTGATGAAACACCTGTATCACAAGCTGCTTCAGCCACAAGTACTATTGAACCTGTTGATGCTGAAGTTTTTGCAATGAATTGGTAAGTTTAATATGTTGTATTGTTAAAAACTTTTTAAAACAAGGTTTAAAAAAATTAAAGCCCTAAAAGAATTAAATTATTTTTTACTTGCTTTAGCATAGTGACTTCAAATTGCTATAAGTTTGTCGAAGTTTTATCGTGTATCACAAATACATCATAATTATGATCTCTAAATGATAATAATAATAATACAAGTTCTGAGAATATTGGAAGATAACATTTTTTGATGAACAATTGTATAATAATAATTTTTTTAATGTAGTCTTTTCTGTTAATTTTTACCTGAAATAACATCACAAATTTAATTATAACAATATAAAATACAATTGATTTTAAAATTTTCATCTTTTGTTTTGCTAGCATATTCTAAAGGCTTCGCTTCAAATGGTTTTCATCTCCAAGAAAAATGATATATCAAAATCCTCATCAGAAACTTTGTTATCAGAACTTTCAAATAAAACTTCAGCACCTATAAGTCCATGAGTTTTCAAAAATAATAATTTTGTGTAAATTAAAGCTGAAAATAATTGCTGGAAAAAGTCTTCAGTTTTTTCTAAAACAAATTTTACTTTTTGAAACAGATTTATTATCAACAATTATAAAGTTATCATTATCAAGATCTAATTCTTCAATACCATATACTCAGTAATTGTAATGTAGTCTAAAACTTCTTTTAAATCTTTAAAATTTTTCAGATTATATTTTTCTAAAACTAAAAGTCAACATTTTGTCCTAATAACATTTTTACTAATTCAAGAGTAATATATATTCCTAAAATATATTTGATAATAAATGTGTTAATAATTCAATTATCTGAAGAATAACAGCCACTGGACAACATTGCAATCAATGGATATGTGGTTTGGCTCTCATTTTGTCTTAACTACCCTTAGTAAAATAATATAATTATTTCCTTTGCTAAGATTAGAATACGAAGATTGCATATAAAAGTTACTGATGCATTAGAAGACATTATTCATATCAATCAAAACAAAAAAGTTACTTTTTGCAGATCAGAGCATCATGCCATTTTCACAAAAGCAAACTATAAACACCTGTTAATGATTGTTGAAAAAAGTTTAAAAATAGCTTTTCATCTATCCATGGAATATTTTTTAACTCTTAGCAGACATTTAATTAAAAATTTTTTTTTTAAATATATGTCCATTATTATGGACATACATATGCTTGAAAGGATAAGGTTTGCTAAAGCATCTATTTCAATTTCAGGTTGAAGTCATCATATGAAGCTTGTCCTGGGAATTCAGTATCTCGTAATGAGATATATTCTGATTATTTAACATCTTGTACAAAAGCAGGGAGGAAAGATTTTGTTAATGCAAATGTTTTTGCTGACTATGTGAAGTAAGTAGTTTCTTTTTTGACAATGAATAAAAAATTTTTTATTGAAAATGAAATTTAACATTTTATATTGTAAGTTTATTAATACAGAAAATTTTAATCTTTTGATTGTATAATATGAAACATTTTATGACAATTTTTTAATATGCATTGTAGGAAGGCATTTCCCATGTGTGGCGTAAAGAAAGTTGAATCTAGAGGTATAATTACTTTTCATCATGATGGATTACAGAAAAAAGGTCTCCTATCTCAAGTTGGAACTCCAGTCTCTAAATCTGTAACAAATACACAGATTACAACTGAAGGTAAAAATTAAAATTTTCTTCTCTTATATAAATTGTGATGAAACAGTTATCCAGTATCTGGTCTGTTTGATTAAATTTTAAATATCCAGAACCCGTCTGAATACCTTTGTGAAAAATCTGGATATTATATTAGACTATCAAAAAATTTCTTATAAACATATTGCCTTCAGCTAAAATTTGAATATAGAAACAATTTAATTATTTATCATTAGAAAGTTTTAGATGAAAAGAAAATGATCTGAGGAGGGTTTAAAAAGTAAGTAAAATTTACATGGTGATTGGTTTCAAAAATCTACCTTTAGCTAGAACATGTGCCTTATCTTTGAAAGGAATAAGGCAAAAGAGGATATCTTCTCTTTCTTATAGCTTATAGTTCTGGTACATTTTGAAACAAAACCTGACCTAAAACAAAAAATTAGCATTTCTCTTCAATAATTCTAGGCATCTATAGTAATGTAGGTCTGGAAAATAAGTGCCTAGCTGGGACTGCATTGGCATTTCTACTTTAAGAGTTATTGTAACCACCCTATCTCTAGACTTTTTGTTCAGAGTCCAGGGTTAATGAAAATAATCGTGGTGGAAAATTGTGCCTTGATGTACATTCTAACAAGTGAAGTGCGCAAATTGGAACTAGCATGCTTCAGTTTTCTTTCCCCCTACACACAAATTAAAAAGCTGAGTCTGTCATTGACAAAGATTTGTAAAGTATAGACTGAACGGTTTCAGCTTAGGCATTGAAGTTTTATGTACAGCCATATTTTATGCATTTAAGTACACAGTTTTTGTAAGTTTTGATAAGATTTTTTTTAAATGATTTTTAACACTAGATTGCCCAAGGCAGTCATTTTGACTGTTTTTTAATTTCAGTTAGAAAAACAATTATGAAATATAATGACACAATTTCTTAGAATTTGGTGACTTTTTCTATAACATATAAATGGGTTTATGAATAATTGCAGTTACTTCCGCCCTCCTTTATTATATAATATTAAAAATTAATTTTAAACAAATTTCTTTACATATTTGTTATTATTTCACAATGCAGTCATTTTGATTGTTTTTGGGCAATATAGGTATACAAGAAATCTCGGGCAATCTAGTGTTAAGAATGTCTAATACATGTTTATAATTCATTTTGAATCGATATGTAAAACACAAACATCAATTAAAAAGAAAAATATTTTTTTTTTTTTTAATGTAGTTCTAGATGCATGAATGTGTAGACAAAGAGTTCCAAATTCCAAAATCTGCTACCCCCAAAAAATTTTGTTCATTTCATTCTGAATAATTGGAAAAAATTAAAAATTACATCAATAGCATGTTTATGCTGTAGTATTGTGTTTTCAGACTAGATTCATGTTTCTTGTGTGTTATGGACAGCTGATAGATTCACATAATTATTTTGTGTTTGCTTGTTGCAAAACTTGTTTTCTGGAAAATGTTCTAGCTATTTATGAAACCAAATTTTGTAATGTTTTAAGATTTTTGCAATAGATTTAAGTAAAAGTTTCACTTAAGCTCTTTTCAATGTTATATTTATGTGATAAAAATCAAATATTTGAGAATAAAATTTAGTTGCAGTCAAGAACTCAAATCAAGGAAATTTTATTAAGTGCATTTTTTTTCTAAGTATAGTAAATGGATTTGATTACTTTTACCTTATTACTTACTTGTAATGTGTAATTTATATTACATATTGTTGTTTACGTTTAAAATATTTTGCTTTGTTTTATTAATTTAGCATCTACTCCTTCAACGCCAGTATCTTGCAAACCTACACCCAAACCTGTTTTCAACTCAATCTTAAAATCTCAACTTTCTTCTGCACCTAAAGCTATCTCCACCACTCCTGTTAAAAACCCTCAAATAGTTACAAACCAAAAGATACAAGCAACTCCTATGTCTGTTTCACCTATACAGAGAGCTGTCACACCAGCTACACCTCCAAATTCTGGGTCCAGTACATTGATCAAAAGCTTGTTGGCCAGCAAAGTACAGCAAAGAAACATGCAACAGCCAGTTGTTCCTTCAAATGTATCTAAAATGGTTATTTATGGAAGTTCTGGAGGAATTATTGGTCCTCATACAACAGTTGTTCGATGCATCAGACCTGGTTCTTTGCATGCTGTTAATATTGGTACTCCAATTAGAGCTCCTCTTCAGACATGCTTAGTTTCAAATAATACTAGAATTATTACCAATGCTTCTCCAAGATTTATAAAAAATGCTGCAGTTATAAGGCATGCTGTGCAACCTCAGATGATGAAGCAAAATGTTATAGGCCCTATTCCTAGGATAAATGGCCTTCAGAAGGATATTCAAATTGTAGAGGTAATATCAATATTGAATTACTTTTTTATTTTAAATTTAATAACATTATTATAATTATGCATATATAAATTTATGCATGTATATATAAAAATATGTAAATGTTTTCCATCAAATATTTGTCTCTAATGTTTAAAAGTTGCTATTAGTAGTTTTTGAAATCTACATAGTGCATCATACTTGACTTTCATACGGTTAATTATTAGTTTTGCTGAAATTATGATTTTGCCTTTTTGGGCAATGTAATCAAAATTGTTAATTGTTTTTCAAATGTAAATCATATTTTAAAAATTACTAATTTTGTTTTTATTCCATAGCATATTTTTAGAAAGATCTTACTTTTGTATTCAGGGTCCTTAATTATTTCCTTTTAATCAATCATAAATCCCCCCCCCTCCCCCGAAAAAAAAAAATGTTTTAAGTGAAAAATATATTCGTGGTTTATGTCTGCCAAGCAACATGTTAAGAGTAAAGGAGATAATGGTTTAATGTAATAGTGCATTTCAAGCGTTTTAGTACTATTAATGCAACTTAGTACATATAAGTATAAACTAAGGGAAAAAAACTGTTTTCTTGAAAGAATATATGTATATATTTTGGATTACCTTTCCCAATGTATTTTAGAATAAAAGAAACATTCAGAGATTATGTCAATTTAAGACTTTATATGTAAAAGTTTTAAGTATTATCTATTTTTGTGGTTCTGAAATTGGGTGCTGGGTTAGTAATCAGTATCCAAATGATTTGAAAATAAAATTATCAAATGTTACCATAAACATAAGAAAATAATAAAAAATTCATCCAGTTTCATTCATTACATTCAATTTTCACTGTTTTTCTTTTTCTCTGTAATTATACCCTTTTAAGGATAACTGTGCGACAAAATTGTTTTAGCCCAACAAGGGTTCCATTGCAAAAAATAATTTGAGAACTGCTGATTTATTGCATAGTAACTAAAATTACTTTCATTCTCTCCTTGATAGCAGTTCCTCATTTTTATTATCTGTTAGTACATATGCTTTTGGGTTTTAAATATATTTCCAGTGGAGGGTCATTGTTAGAATATGTTTCTGATAATATTGATTTTTAAATAGTTAGCAAAGAAAATGTAAAATGCTACATTAATTTCTAGAAAATACTTCTCTTTTCCTCCCCCCCCAAAAAAAAAAGTTAAACAGCAATTATAGGAGTTTGGTATGGAACTATTATTTAGCAAGGTTAAAAAAAATCCATAATACCTGTTAAAATGTCTTATTTAAAAATGAACAAATATGTATTAAAGCTTTCTTCCCATGGTAATTTTTATGCTGTATAATTTTATTTTAATTTATGAAATATGTAATTTGCGTAGTGATTGCTTATATTTTACAGCAAGCAATGTCAGAAGTATCATTGAATTTGGTTTAGGTTCAAATCCCAGTTAAGACTTAATATTGTTTATGTGTCTAGACATGGGTAGTAATATTAGGAGCATTGCATTATATAATTCTTGCAAATCGAAATTTACAGCATGTCTGGCATGTATAATGAATAAATGTTAAAATAGTTTCTGCATGGTTTAGATTGTATAATTTTCATGAGTTTTTTTTACTGTGCATTCATTAATTTAGTTTTTAAACATATATTTTTTAGAAGGAAATTAGTTTTTCTTACATTTTTCATTGATATATTGCATAAAAAAAACAAATATGATTTCTTTCAGTCTTATTTGAATTTTTAAAATATGGAATGGTTTTATGAATTTTTCCTTCTGTGATGGGCATATTGTAATTGTAAAATAATGTCTCCCAGAATATTTTGTCTTATTTTTGATTTACTTATTTGCTGTTATAACATATATTGCATAAATTATGAAATTTACATTTTTTTAAATTACATGTAACACCCTTAAGCCTCATTTGTTTAGTTTTAGAGTTAATTGATATTTGTTACTTATGAAATTATTTTTAAAAAATGTGAGGATATATAATGATGTGAACAATTTTTCAGGGTAGAATTTTCTGTGCTGAAAAAAAGAATAAATTCAGATTGCCTTTTACATATTAATAAGTCCAGTGAAAATGTATTTTGATAATGTTTATATCAGAGTTTAAGCTAAATTAAAAATTTCTTTTACAAAAAAGCAAAATTGTGGGTGGTTGGGGGTAAACTTTATTAGCTAATATAGAGAAAAAGTACTGTTATAAGAATGAATTTCTCAAGGCATTTTCACAAAAGTAGTTACAGTTCAATTTCTTTTACATACTATCATCTTGCTCATTTAGCAAAAATAAGATTGTAGCTTAAACCATGCGTGAATGCAAGTATTTACTTGTATTTAAGATTTTTCTAAACAGTTAAGTTATTGTTACAAAGTTGTGAATGCTTTTACAAACAATATTCAGTTAAAAAAATTTTGTGATAATTTTTTTTCTTCTTATTCAGAATGAAAACATCAAGCCTGTTATAGAGGCTCCATCTACACAGTTAGCTATTGTAAACCCTGATCAAAACCATGTGTCAGTTAATTCTGATACTGGTCAACATTCCATTGTTTCAAATGGAGATAACATACATCTTGCAAAAAGTATTAATCCAACCAGTGATGTGAATGTAAATTTATCATCGTCTAATACTGTTGTACAGAAATTAAGCACAAATAATGAATTATCACAATCTGAAAATATGTTGATGATAAATAATTCTAAACCCGTTAATGAGGACATGTCTTGGAGAGATCAAAAAGAATCTGCTAATAATGATGAAATTAAGCAAGAATTATTGTCTAATATATCTATAGAACAGTCATCAACTCAACAGCAAAAAACATTATCTTCACCTACAAGTATTCTGAAATCTGTTTTAAGTGATTTAGATCAGAGTGATGAAATTAAGAAACAACAACAACAACAACAGCAACAGAAAGATATATTGAAGAGAGCACCTCTTTTAAATGGTCTTCTTGATAAAGGCAAGTTGCCTTTGCAAGGTAGTAATATACAACCTAACACACTTCTTTTGAATGGAAATGAAGCTAGTGCGATTGATATTGTGACCTCTAAAGAAAATAAACCTTCTCAGTTTGTACATTTAAACCAGAATTCCTTTGTCATACCAGTTTCATCATTAAATACTGTAATTTCTACTCCTCAATCAAATTTAATACTAATGCCTGTGTCATCTATGAATCCTGTTATATCTTCATCTGCATTAACTTCTGGTATTCTTGCAACTTCACCTGTAAATTCCACTGGGACTTTCATCCCTTCATCAAGCTCTACTGTCCAACTTTCAGTTCCAAATCCTGTTATACCATCCAATACTACGTTTCTTTCTAATGGCAGCAATTTAATGCAGTTATGTATAGGTCAGACCACTTTATCTGGTACTGTTGAAGTGCAATCAGATCAACAAGGTGTTGTCAGACTTCATATTGAAAGCCCTGAAAATTCAAACCAGGGCTCTGATTTATCATCAATATCTGATATCACTAAAACTTTAGAATGTGCTTCAAAAGCTTTATTGAAAACAAATGCGGAATGTAACACTCAAGTATCTTTTGGTGGCACATATGATACAGCAGCTTCTACATCTGTTATTACTTCAAATACTACTTCATTAACTAGGACAGGTCAACAAATTTTTGTTGTGACACCTTCATTAAATCAACCTCAACTTCAACTACAACAACCAAATTTTAAGTTACACATTCTGCATAGCTTACCTAAAACAGAGGAACCTGCAGTTGATCTGATAGGTTTCCAAAATGTGAGTGTCAGTCAGCCTAATCAACTACCCCAAGCATCATCTGATACTTCTACTATTTCAACCACCACTTTAAAAAGGCCGTCCAGTGATACATCCACACAACATAATGTTCCAATTGCTAAAAAACCCTGCATAGATTCTAAGACTTCGTTAGCTGACAGCCTCCGATTACCCACCTCAGTGCCATGTACTTTCGATACTTCAAATGTTACTCAAAAACCCCTTCAAGATACTAAGTCACCTATATTGAAATCCCCACAGACTGAAAATTCTGAAACTGCATCAATGTTAACATCTCCAAAGAGTATTGTAAAGCAAGTTCCAAAAGTAGATGCTCCTAGTGAAAAGGGAGCTAGAACATTTTCAGGTTTATCATCTGTGAATAACAACAACCAAACGAATAATACAGTTTCACAAGTACCTCAGAAAGCAACAACAGAGTTAGAATTTGTATGTGAATGGAAAAATTGTAATTTGTAAGTAAAAATTTTTTTAAGTTAAAATTTATTAGTTTTTCTCTTTAAAATTTGCTTTTAAAACTGATTAAAAAAAAATTTTTTTTAAGTAAGATTCCAAAGTGACATATAATTAAGAAATCATTAAATATACTTGTGAGTGTATGTATATGTATATATGTATATATGGAACATATGCAATAGAATCACTTTGGCAACTTTTTGCTTGCTGTCATAAATTATAATCCTTGGCAATCACTTTTGGTGACTTACTTTATTTTTGTTGACCAAGGTTTTTTTTTTTTATCATAGTAAATATAAAATCATCTTTTGGACAAGAGACAATTTGGAATTATTTAATAAAAATAGTTGGGGGAATGTGTGGCTGGACAATTGCAGAAAAATTTGTTATTGTCCTGAAATATAAAATATTTGTATTTAAATAAAAATATCTGGATTAAATTTTGCATAAACTTTGTTTAAAAGTATAATAAATATCTTGGGTGTCCTCCACCCCCCCAAAAAATCCTTTTTTATGTGTGTCGTGCTTTTTAAATTCTTATTTTAGCAAGGATCAATTCAGAATTTATTTGAAAAAAATGAAATTTTATGAGACAAATAAATGACAATTATAACAAACATGCTAACTACTCCGGAGAAATGAGAAAATTGGATAACTTCAAAAACTCCTCAGATTGCACTGGAAAATAAACAAATTTTTTAAACTGCTAAAGGATTACAATTCAGTAATTAAATACAAAGTTTTGCAAAAAATAATGCTGAATATTACTCTTTTAACACAGTAATGCTTCATGTTAAAAGTTTTCAGTGAGTACTGTGCGGAAAAACGAAATTGAATTTAGGTCAAATTTGAGTAGACAAACTCTAGAATCTTTGGTGATAGAAAAAGGGAAGTATTTTAATCGGGGTCAATGTTGCTACAAGAAACACTGTTCTGAAAAATAAGTTAAAGCTGAAAAACCTACTAATATATTTTTAAATGCAACAATTTTAATTTACCTTTTACAATATACTACTGTGTAAATAATTTAAATTTAATTCGGAAACCAATAAGATATGTATTTATGTATAATCTGTAATTAGTGTGTTAAAATTTCAAACCACGCTGTTGCTCTGGACACAATTGCCTGAATGTTGGCATGTCTGTTATAAACAAATTTGTTCATGAAATGAAATAGAAAATGAACAAAAAGACATTTTACATTTAAGTAAAAATAGGCTTTTGATTATATAATCATGTTATGAGGCTTATTTATTAGACTTGTAAATTACAAATAAAAAATTTTTTTTTGGTTTGTTAGAGCTAGACTCAGCAATTGGTTTCAGTCTCAGGACTTCATTAAAATCACTCCAAAACTGAAAATCGGTTATAGGAAAAATCACATTTTATTCTATCAGATATGCAATCTCAGAAGATTGGAAAAAAGCCTTGAAATTAATGGTCAAAAATCAAAGCATGATAGGTCTACAAAACTCCATATATTTTTGTTCCTTTTTGTCCATATATTTTTGTTCAAAAAGATCTATAGTTTTCTAGAACTTAAAGTAGGAAATGGAAAATCCAAGCCAGTATTATAATTTTAGTTTCCTCCCAGTATCATCATCAATGCCTTCAATAAAATGTCATTCTAAAAATTGTTAAGGTTGCTTATCTGTACCAAACACACGCACATTTGTGTGTATGTGAAAACTTATAAAAAATGTGTAGAAGTAAAGTTTGTATAGATTATGTTGTAATATGGATGATTTAAAGCATTTAACTTCAAAAATTGTAGTTAAATGTTTTAAGCTATTAATTTTATATGAATAATGGGAGATGTTTTCTTCAGGAATTTTTATCTTGTTTAGATTTAGAGAAAAGGGAATTTCTTTGCATTTTTAATGGTAACAGTATTAATATATTAATAGCCTTTGGTTATTGAGACATATACATATATATTACTCATTGCTGTATTATTTATTTTATTATAAGATTTCTTAAAATTACACCTTCATTCTGTGCTCACGTTTAATGATATTTTGCATGTTTTTATATAAATTATTTTAGTTGTCTTGTGCTATATTATTGTATTGTATTTATAATTTTCAATATGCAATACTAGCAAAAGCAAAGGTAAGTTACTTATTAATTTTATATACTTTCATTTCTTTTCATTACTGTTTATGGTTAAAATTTTGCAAGCAATACTAGTTTTACTAGACAAACTGGTGTCAAATAGTTGCTGTTAGGCAAAATTTTAAATAACTGATAAAAAGATGTATAAATATGCTTAAAATGTTTAAAGATATTAAATTTATATAAAATTTCAGGCTTATGTTCAGATTATTCAGACTGGGTCCTCTTTTTGTGAATTTGTGAAAAATCTACTAATTTTTTTAAATGAAATTAACATTAAATTTGATTCTTTCAGCAAAGTCCCTGTTTTCAGAATTTGTGCAAATAAAGACTTGTCTTAGTAAAAATATACAAAGAAATCTGAAATTAGTATTCAGTTAAAGCTTCATCTTAGAGAAAGTCTTATTTAAAAAACAATAAGTATACTTATGAGTTTATAAATATATGATAAACATTGAATTTATTTAAAGATTCACTTATTTATCCAAAGGCTTATTTTTAAGGTAATATAGATTTTTGAAAAGTTTGTTAACTGATTTGGGTTTTGTGTAAACAATATTTTAGTATTGGAATTTGTAGGTTTAAATCTCACTGTTGGCATGAATATTTGTAGCCATCTAGAATTAGCTTTTAGTATTCCATTCTGGTCCACTTATCTACGTTGTAAAAAATAGACAACATTCATCACATTCACAGTAGGAAAAAGGAGGACTCAGCTCTTTTCTGAATTCCAATCTATGTTGTCCTGTTTTGGGGTCTAAGTTTTCCAGTTTGTGATCCTCAAGATTTTCAGACTATTTTCATGGTAGTCATAGTTACTTCATCTTAGTTTGGTTCTTCCTTTATGGATACCTACCATTTGGCCAAGAAAATTTTCTCGGTAATTTTCTTGTCATCCATTGTAATAATGTACCCAACTCATTTCAGTTTGTGAATTGATATAAATTTGGTAATAACTAGGTCTTTATTGCTATAATCTTCATGCGCTACAAATGATAAAATTTCTTTATTATAGTAAACATGTAAAAAATACTTTAGAAATGTGTAGAGCATTGGCTCAGCTTATACTCAAACAGTAATTTATGAACAATATCAAAGTAATCTGTAGTTGTCTAGTAAGAGTACATGCAACTGTTCCAAGAAGAAATGTTTAAAAAAATACTTGTTTAATTCTGAAATTCTTTCAAGCATTCCAACTGTTCTAAAAGTATGAAAAATGGCCTTTGACTTGGTAAATCTTAACATTTTTATGATGAAAGTATTTAAAAATATTGATAGAATATGACATTTAATCACATGCTGCCATGTTTCTGGAATCAATTTCCAAAAAAATAATAAGTTTGTAGCCAAGTATAATATATTTTCATGACATAGACTGATAGTTTCCAAACATAACTTTTTAAGATTTAATGCAGCATAGAACTTTGATTATAATCTGTATGATGTTATAACTTTATTAACTTTATACTTTGTAATTTAAAATTAGATAGCTTTAAAGACATTAATAGGATTGCATAAAACTTTTAAGGAAAAATTTGATTTATAGTTCATTCAGTGAATTAGTTCCAGGTTTTATGGTCATTTGTCCATGAACTATATGACATTTTAATGAGTTTATTGTAAGCATATTTTTTAAGATTTTGAGTAGTATTATAAAAAGAAAATGAAATAAAATATTTCCCATCACTTGAAACCAGGTTAGTAAATTGATAAAGCTGTTAAAAATTAGTGGAAAAAAAAGTAAGCTTCATAAAAGGATATTCTGTACTGTGTTTAACCAATTGATCAAAGCTGTACAGTTTGACTTTAGATATCACTTTAAAAATGTTCTTAAAATGCTACTATTCTTCTATGGTTTAAATCACATTTTCAAATGCTTAAGTATTATAAGTAAATTAATAAAAAAATTATAACTATAATAACTCAGGTTTTGATAAATATATAATATTTTATTGATATAAAATAACGGTAAATGTATTTGTGACAGGAGACAGTAAAAGGTAAATATTACATAAATCTCATGTGTAATATTTACATTTTACCATCTAACCATTTATTTTAAGTACAGTTTAGATTAAATACATTTTATACTCTTTTAAGATTGAATTTTTTTGTTTATTTTAGAGACAGAAAAATTTAATTTTGTGCATCTATAAAATGATTTTTTACATATTGATTATGTTATGTTTGATGAAATGTTTTTCAATCATAAGTTTATTTTGTATGGGGAATTTACTATTTCATCATAATAAAAACCCTGCATTTTGAAAATGTAAAAAGTTCTTTTAATAAAAATATAAAGTGTTTGTTCCCTTTTTTTGTAGCTATGTCATTAGTTTTCTCACATTGCTATCATATGTTTCACTCTTATTAAATTTATTTTTCTTTAGAAAATTCCAAAATCCTTCATCAGTATTCCTTCATGCCAGTAAAGCTCATGCTCCATTGCACAACAATGATATGATTTGTTTATGGGAAGGATGTGATTCAGTAAAAAGACGACGGTTATCCCTCCTTACTCATTTACAGGTAAGTCTTTTTTAAAAATTCTCTATAAATTTTTATCAAATTGTTAAAAATAGTTTATTGATGTTTTACTGAAGATTTTTTTTCTGATGCATAATTTTGTAGTATTTTAAAGGGTGAGATCTTTAACCCTTTTGTGACCAATGTCTCATATATATGAGTGATTTCACTCTTATCAGTCCAACGTTGCCTCCACACGATGATATCCAGTTGATATTGAGAGACCAGCACCATGTATGTGTAATCAGAGATCAGAATGTTTTATTTGAATTTTTAAATGCTAGGCTTAATTACTAGATGGCGTTAAACAGCAATGGTTTTCACAACGGTTGACTTGTACAGTATTTACTTACTGGTCCTCAGAGGGTTAAATGTAAACAATACAAATTGATCTGTGGTTTTGTGTATCTCAGATTCCAAATTTTAGAATTTGCATTTATTGTTTCCAAAATACCTTTCTTTCAACATTTAAAAGTAACTTACTTAGAATGTTATATACATATGTATAATTATTTACAGTAAAGCATGTAAAAATACTTTTTAAAAATATATCATTCTATCAGTTACCAAAATGAAGTATTTAACTTCATATCAGAGCATTTTTCTCTTTTCTTCTCTCATTCCTTCTTTTCATTCCCTTTCTTTTCTCTTTTATTTTTTTTCAAACATCCAAAATTTATTTATTCAAACTTTGATAGTTTAGAGAATTGCTTGTTCAACAATTTTATATTGCTTAAAAAGCATTATATTTTACTTCTTTCATGAAGAATTTTCTTTGTAATTTGCTATAAACTAAAGGCAAATTAAATTCTTTTTTTAAAATTTAATTATTTTGATTAATAATTTTATCTGAAAAATTGATTGTAGTCTATAAGTTTGAGAAACTGTGATCAACTAATTCATTCCCAGTTTGTTCATGGTCTAATTTGTGTCTAGATAAATTATTGTTTTTCTTATAACTAACAGAATTGTTTTAAAAAAATTAAATTTCAGGATTGGCATTGTAATGAAAGTATCCTTCAAAACCAAGCTGCAAGACGGAAACAAATATCTCAAACTGGCAAATCATCAATACCAGCACCTCAAAAACCACCTCCACATCCAGGATATGCTCCAGATGCAGCTTTATTAGCCATAAAGAGGCATGCTCTTCAGTATATCAACCCTAAAGAACTTTCAGTAAGTTATCTTTTAAGAATATGATCTGTTGCATTTCTGATTTCTGTCATATCACATTTAACAAAACATAATCAAACCTTCTATTCATAAAATTGAAGGGGAAAGAAAAGGGGGAATATAACAGCAGCAACTACTCTTGGTTTTGATTTAATATAATTTTACATTCTACTAAATCCTCTAACTGCGATAAATTATCTGTACTCATTAAGGAAAATACGAAGAAGTTACTGAATTACACATGAATGCAAAAAGATATGGATTTCATGAATTTTGTGACATATTCCCCTCCCCCCCAAAAAAATTGCACATGCATAACTCCCCCCCCCCCTAATCTGTATTTATGTTTTATCATACAATCTAATCTTGAATATCTTATTGAAAAAATTAAGGTAATTAAAAAATATAACTGGGGTAGTTCTTTTTTAATTATTTGTTAAAACTGTGAATATTTGCATAGTATTATTTTGGTATATCTACTGTTTATATTATGTTATAGATATATTTGCTTACTATTATTGTTTGCAACATGTTTGGTTTTATTTTACAACCAACATGTTTTATTTAATTATTTTTTATAAACTTAAAAAGTGTGAACTAAAGAAATAAAATTATTCTATTTGTGAATGAATTTTTGCACTCCACTAATATTCTTACAAAGGCTGAACAATTAGTGCCATTAGTGCCTAAGCCATTAGTTCACAGGTTCTCCAATCAGTCCACTAATATAAAAATTACAATATTTTTAGCAAGATCATTTAAAGAGAACTGAGGTTTGTAACTATAAAAAAAACAAAAATATTAATCATGTTACATAAATAAAATGTTAAATACTTTTAATTTTACAAACAATCACTCTGTTACCTAATTTAGTGGAATAGATTGTAATGTGACAAATTGGCTAATTAAAATTGAAAAGAGGTAAAACTAGGAGTAGAAATAGAAAAATTAAAAAAAAGAATCATAACTAAACTAATTCTATAGAAATATCAAAATTTATATAAAGCAAATTTTGAACACTATGAAATGAGTTGGATTAAATTAATTATCAATAAATTAAAAATATTAATTTATTCAATGTTTATTATTTTTTTAATTAGGAAGAAAAGGAGAGTGCTTTGACTAAGAGTATCCGCTTAACAAGTGCCCTCATTTTAAGAAATTTGGTTACCCACAGTACTTTGGCCCGAACGTAAGTATTTTCTCATTATTTTATTGTATGGAAAAGAAAAATTAAAGATTTATGTAGTAGAATGTAAAGTGTGTTGAAGTAGTATAATTCCAATATAAATGGAAGTGTAATTTGATATTAAGTAATTGTTAATATTGCCTGAAAACATAATAAAATACAGACTACTAATCATAACAGACTCTCTGGAAAAAATCTCTGGTTAGATCAATACTAGGAGCTTAAATGTTTCCCTATGCTGATAACATAAAATATTTATAAATATATATATTTTTTATTTCACTCGATTAATCAGTAAATTTACATTTTTATTTTTGAACTTTGATGTGTGCTAGGTATTTAATTGTTTCATCATAAAGAAAAATTTTGAAATAAGAAATAGTGCCTATTTTGACATTATTTCTGAGGTATTTTATGAGTTTCAATTAAGTGTAGAAATTATTAATATAGGTTTTTTAAGTGTTTTTGTTTTGGCTTTAATCTGTAAAAGATCTGTAGTACTTACCTACATTTTAATAGGAACCTTATTTCAAATTTCACATTTCTAGCTTCAGCCATTTTAGATCTAGGTCAATATTATGTTTAACTAAAAAACTGACAAAAACAGCAGCACTCCCAGTTGAATTAACAATTACTAACAAATCACTTTCTAAATGCACATGTCACTGTGAACAAACTAAAATTTTCAGTAAAATTGATTAGGTTGATTTTGAGTCTATAGGTAACACAACACACATACACATAATGTCTTCTATTTATTTAGGTTATGTCGAACATTTGCTCTGTAGTAGTTTTATTATGTTTTAAAATGAGGTCAAAATCGCCCATTTCATTTGTTTTTGCTGTCCACTCATACATAGATATGCTTGCTGTTTTCCTGTTGTGTCCATTTTAAATGACTAATATATTTGCAATATAGAATTTTTGTTGTCTTAGCTGTGATTAACCACTGGCATTTTCTAATTATCTGGAGCTTCCAAACTGTGAGCTTGTGTTTAATTCTCAGGGCTTCTGTTTGTTTTGCTGTTCTTTCATAAGTAGTAATGCTTGCTGTTTTTATGATGTAACCATTCTAAAATTTGGGAACTTGAAGGACATTGTGACCACAAACCTATTTTACATGCCTCAGTCACGATTAATGAACACAGTAATGTTTGGCTGACTAGAGCCTTGATCTTACAGCACTCTAGTTATGATATTAACACCTTTGCCAACTGAATAACTGTAGCACAATTAAGAAAATATGTAATGATCTGCAAGCTCCCAACCATCCTAATGATTATTAATTTAATGTAAAGGAAATTAATAACAAATAAATTTACAAATTTGTTCAATAATCCAGTTATAACAGTTTTATTTATATTTATCTTACAATTAATCATACTTTGGATAGGGAGGGCTGTGGTTAAATCTTAATTAAAAGAAGATACTATAACTTGAAAAAGTTTAGGAATCACTGACCTAGATCAGTTTTCAGTATTAATATAATATTTGAATCGTTATGTAAAAAAGATATAAATTTTTTTATCACTGTTTGATTATTTTTCTCTACTTTATTACATTTCCCTGATCATGTATCATTTTGCTCACTTTTTTTTGTAAAGTTTGTGACCACCTGCATGCCTTGTGTTACTTAACCCATTCGGGATGGGAGCTGTTACATGCGGACTGTGTGAACATACCGGGGCATATTCTCCTGTTAAATCTAATACTTAATTTCGGAAAGTACGCATTAAATAATAATGGATAAAATGTACACTTTACTTAAAAATCAAACTATTTTTAAATATGTGATTAAAGATATCATAATTTCATTCATAACAAAGTTTAATTGAAATAGATATATTGTATTTCAATATAACTAAAAGTATTTACAATTAACATTATAAAATACTTGAAGAATATCGTAATAATTAATGTTTCAAACCCGTATGAAAAAACTCAAAACACGGAGGAGTGCCGAGACCGACAGTGAACATTATACATTTATAAGAAGTGTCGTCTTCTATTGTGCTTTGAGCAAATTACACATCTCCTTCTAAGTTTTTTCCCTCTTTTTCAGCACACAATTTGGGAAATTACTTGAAAGACGGTTTTCTTATAATACACATAAGTATAATGAGACCCAAACAGACATTCATTTCTCCAATTTTATAACATAATCAATTTTTTTGACGATCGGACTGTAAATGTGCTTGATTCATTAATATCTATTTCACAGTTTTTTTTTTTTTTTTTTTTCATAGGAATTAGTTTTTTTTTACTATAATTTGGATCTTGTTTTCACTGAAAAACAAAATAAAAAAGTTTAATTCAGCCTGCATGGGCACTGAATTTTTTTTTCATATCAAGTCCTTGTTTTGAATTAAAATTAATTTTAAGAAGTTCCTCTTTGTCAGAACTCCATTCACATGGAGAAATCAGAACCAATATATTACTTTATTATCATCTTCTAATTTAGAATAAAAAAATTTAAAACTACTATATAAAGAATTAAAAAAAAATTTGTAGCCGAACGATGGCCGAATGGTTAGGGTGATGGCCTTCAGAACCAGAGTTCATGGGTTCGAATCCCACTATGGCATGGATGTTTGTAGCCGTTCGGAATTGTCTTTAAGCAGTAGGTCCTGGTCTCATTAGCCCTTGTGTTGCAAAAAGTAGACCGTAGCACTCCAAAACCAAACCAAAAAATTTACAGTTGTTTCAGTGTCATTGTCTGAAAGATCCACAGATGGATCATTCATAATTTTAGATATTTCCTCCTCAGAAAGATAGCGTGGTCTTTTAGCCATGGCTACTGAAATGATTCTAAAAGTAAAACCTATGCTAGAATATATTCCTTAAAATCCCATCCTAAAATAGAATCGAAACTATAAACAACTACTTCAAAATGAGTTAAAAGGCTCTTTACAATGTGTTACCCTTTCCTCCTGCTAGCACGTGTTTATGTTTATATTCACGAAAATCCAATAAATCACAGACACTTGACGGACCCCATTCTGACTCACTGAGAGAAATACTAATGTACAAGAGCAATTTTTTGAAAGGAACATGGATAAGTAATGCCATCTGATAGTAAATATTTTGTTCCAAAACCACGACTCAAACTGTGTGGCATTAGTCCCTGATCAGCATCTAGCGCAAATGCATATTTGCGGCATTTGTCCTGAATGGGTTAATTTTATAATTCATTTAATGCTTTACATTCCTATATGTTTGTGTACTTTTCCTTTCAGTTATTTGAGAAGGTTTGAACCAGAATTAGCTTATCTAGCTATGTCTCCAGTGGAATCTGCAAGAACATTAGCGCAGTGCCTCTCACAGCTGTATACAACTCATGATTGAAGTCCTCTTGTATCATAGGAACTTTACATTCTTCTTTTGTCTCTGTGCCATCTAGCTTTTCTACATGGCACATTATGGAAGATCTCATAGCTGCGCAATGTTAATAGTCATCTATACATGTGAATGTGGCACATCAGTGTAAAAAAAAACAAAAAACTCAAAAAGATTCTGAGTGAAGCTACAAAGTATAGTTTATTAAAAGATCTTGTGAACAGTTTAAAGTTGAACTTCTCTATTCAAAGCTATTGTTATATAAAAGACTCTTCCTATATTTTGTGTAAAAAAAAATGAAAAGACCTGAGGTCTTCAAAGTGAGTTTTATATTGACTTGCTGAGAGATTTTCACAAACATTGTTAATTATACTTGAGATGTAACATAAAGGATAAAAAAAAATTCTTGTAATGTTTTTAATATTGAAATTGTAATCAGGACCAAATATTTAAGCAAATCATACATAGTGTTGAAGCTGATTAGAAATGTTTTTTTTTAATGGAATAATTTAAAATATTCATGTCAGATTTTTAATTTCATTTTAAAGATTTTAGCTTTTACTCTTCTAAGGTGTATAATTTTTAACTCTTCAGCATTTTCATCCTGTGAATAATGTAAATCCACTTGTTATTTCTGAAAATTTTGTATAGGTATTTTTACTTTTTTTTTTCTTTTAAACATTTACTGATTTAAAATTTTATTTATAGTTTATCATTTTTCAGAAATTATAATTAAATAATTTGTTGTACTGTTGTATTATTTTTTAAATGTGTGTTCATTCTTTAGTAATATTTGAATTATGTGAATATGCAAATATGTAGTATATCTAGTTCATTGTAATCCTGCCAACTTGTGATTTTTAATGGAAAAAATCCCTTTCATGCTGTACATTCTGATTTATTGTACATATATCATTGTAAAGGTTTTTCTTTGCAATTATGCTAATTATTTTTTACTGTTTTAATTTTTATTGCTTATAAAACAGCTTGTAAATATAGTAATTTCATTTAAACATGCAAGATCATTAATGCATACCTGTCAACCTTAATTGCAGTTCTACATGTTTTTGTATTACTGTATAGCAAACAAAGGTTAAATTTGTATAAATGATTAGAAAATGCTTCAGTGTCTTGTATCTTGCTATAAAGATTTATTTTTAAACAGCTTATAGTTAAAATTATAGGTGTAAATTCTTATATCATTATATGGATTCACTACTTTAAAATGCATATTATATTGTATATGGTTGAGGATGCTTTGCATTATGTTTTCTAGCATTTCACAATATTTTCGTTGTGGCTTTTATTGGTTCTGCAATGATAGTAATAAAATGTTTGTGTCTTTCAATCATAAAGCTAAAAATATTTCTCTAAACTGAAAAATGTTAGCACTTCATCACATAACAGTTTTAAAGCAATTTTATTTTTATTATTCAGTCATAAAGTCAGAGAGAGTGAACTCTTTTTCTCAACATTGGTTTCTTTGAATTTTTAGCACTTCATTGCATAATGTTCTTTTGTCAATTTTATTTTTCTCATATAGTTATATAAGCAGAGAAAGTGAACTATTTTTCTTGACGTTAATTTCCCTGGATTTTTAGTACTTCATTGCGTAATGTTTTCATGTTATCTTTATTTTTTTCCTTTAGTCATAAAGTCCTACAAAGTGTATTTAATGTTTCCTCTCTCCTTCTAAATGAAAATAGATAGTTCAGGCATGTATGTGTAAATACAGATGTATGTGTCTTTTATACAAATATGCACACATATATCTTATAATACATTTTATCAATGTGAAGTTGTCATATATCTTCAATACACTGTGATATCTCACGCCATACTTTTTTTTAATAGCGCCTGCATTGTCTTTATACATCTAAATGATTACATTCGCAAAACTTATAGGTATATGATAAACATGTTCTTAAAATTTTAAAGTTAACTGGGCCAAACAATAGCTGAATAGTAGAACACTGTTCTTCAGTACTGGAGTTTGGGGATTCGAATCCCACTACTGGCATGGTTGTTCGTAACCATTCTGAATCTGCTTTAAGCAGTAGATCCTGGTCTCATTAGACCTTTTGAGCAAAACAGTAGACCATGGTGCTTCAAACCAAACCAAAACTAACCTAAGTTGATTGAGATAATGCAAAATTTGTACCTAGTGGATTATTCAGTTTTTCTTAAGTGAATATTATCTACTGTTTCTTGTTATATTGTTCTTGTATTTCATGAAAATCTGTTAGAACTTGTGCATCAACAAATCAAAGTTTTGGAAAATGAAGATGTATATATTTGATGTAAGAACCTTTCCATTATTTTAAAACTGAATTTTAAACTGTTGGCAGGTATGTATTTGTAATTGTTATGTTTCTTTCTCATGTTTTGAGAACAAATGCAGTTTTTCTACTTTAAAATAGCATTTTAGAGTTCTTATGAATGTTTTTAAGTAAACAAATAAATTTTGAAATGTTTTATAGTTTGCATCTTCATATTACTTTTGTTATAGTCTATTTTAATAGACAAGAATAATTTAAATGATTAATTGTGCATTAAATTCTGAAAAATACTTTTTTTTTCTAATTGACTACATTTAATTTTCGAAAATTATTTCCATTTGCAATTTACAAGTATTTAACAGCATGCAGGGAATAATTTAAGTGATCAATTGTTATGCATTAAATTCTGAAACATACTTGTAATATGTCAGTAATTTTTTGCATAATGTATTGAAATTACTGTGAGTGAGAAGTTTTAAATATAGATAGTCAATATCAGCATGAGGTTTTATTTTCTTTTTGGCTAATTGATTACATTTAATTTTAGCAAGTTATTTTCTTTTGCAATTTACAACTATTCAACAGCACAACTTGTCTGAAAAGACATGTCATCTTCACAAGTTCCTTTAATTTTAGTTTAGCAGCTTTCTCACAATAAGGGGAAATAATGTTTAAATACTTAAGAAAACTTCAAGGATTTGAAACATACTTCCAAAAACTTCATGTTGCTGGTAAAGAAAGGGTATGATATAAATACTTTTTATCTGCAAATAAAAAATGGAATTTTAAATTGTAGTTTTTTACCAATTTTTAAATTGTTTTATGATTTTATTTAATTAAGATGTATGACCTAAAACCTGAAAGCAAAGTCAACTTGATTAAGGCACAAATTAAGTAATAGTTAAATGCAAACAACAGGTTCATAGCTATATTTGAGCTACCTCAGTGCAGACAAAACAGTTGTTTGCTTTTTAGTTGTACTTGATTTGAGTTCTTATTTAAATTGCTTTTGCTTTTATTTTTCTGGCACAAAGGCTTTGACCCATTAATGCCTAGTGTCTCTTTTTGAGGACAGTTAAAAATACTTTGTAGAATTTTTATGTTATCTTAGAATAATTTTTCCTTTTTAGTGCTGGTTAAAGGCAGTTTTATAAACTAGCAGTTCTCAAATTTTGTTTAATCATGACACCCAATTTGATAAAGTAGAGTATGAATTGCACTGTGGGGTAAATACAAAAATTCTCCCCTTGCTTTAAACAGTGGCTCTTTGGCAATGGAAAGTAATTTAAATTTTGAGTATCTTCATGGCTCTAATAATCTATCTCTTAATTTTTCTTTATTATTGGCATGTATTCTTGGCGTATGCTCGTGACACTCCAAGGTGCCACTACACAAATTTGAGAATGGCAGCTGTAAACAATTGCCCCAATTTTTAAGTGTCTGAAATAATTTTTAATTTTGTCATTTCGTATCAGTATGTTATGATTTTTCAGACCTTGCACATGAATTTATTATATGTTTAGCATGTACATCAACTTAAATCAGTAGAAGTAGCTTTATCTATAACAAAACTTCACTTTGCAGTACTATGTTTACATAAATTGCTTAACACAAATATTTTCTTTATTATTCATGCCATCCTATCATGTTTAAAATTACTGCTTATTACTAATGAGCATTCCCAAGCATGTACAATAACAAAAATTAAAGTACTCATAAATGTTTACTTAGCTGATATGATTTGGTTGTTAATGGGTTAATCCTGACCTAACTAATGTATTTTTATAATATTTCATAGGTGCCAATGCTTCTGATATACTTGGAAGCTTTCCGATTTTTCAGTCTGTTTCCGATAATCCAATCGGAAAACTAATTTAAATTTTCAGCGATATAGTAAAAAATTACCATTCTCGTTTTGTTCTTACCTCCGTCGATAATTCTGTATTCCAGCAAGAAGTAAAATGGGAATATTCAGCCAAATAAAAAAAAAAAAAATTCAAACTGATTTCGGAAAATCTCTGTCTAATAAAACATTAGAACAGTTATTAATTGTGAGAAGCAGTAAAAGTTTAAAATGTTTTGAAAATGAGTTTGACAAACAATTTTTGAAAATAGCAAAGCCTTGTAGAACATTTGAAAATGTTTGTTTTTTATATATTGGACAAATGGTATTACAAATTTTCACCATTTTAATTATGTTTTATATTTACACTCAAAAATGTTATTGCAATAAGCAACAGAATCTTTTTACTTTTAAAGCATTTGTGAATACCATTAATATATATTTCATTAGAGTTTCATTCTTTTTTACCCTTTTTAAAATTTATATTTTTATTTATATACTGAAAAATGTCATTACTTCAATAAACTACAGATTTTTCTCTTTCGGAAGTTGGCACCTATGATATTCATAAAATCAAATTTGGTTCCATGAAATTCATGAATATATAAGTTTCTAAGTATTTTTTTATGGATTCATTTAAATAAATACTGGCTATTTAAGTTCAGTCAATTTGATTTTTTTTTGTATGGTATAAAAAATCGTTTTTCTAAATGTTTAAAGTGTTGCCTGCAAAAAAAATTCTTCCATTTTCAAAAGAATCTTCCAAATTTTTTCTAGTAGTTCACCATTGTAACAAGTTGGCAGGTATAACTTTAATACCATTGAGTTTAAAGATTATATTTAGCTATTTGATTGTGATTATTTAAAATCCTGTAATATAGAATATTATGTATTATTGAATTGAAAGGGAAGATGTAGTAATTGGCTCCTGAAACTATCAATTTCCCAAAGTGATTTAATTATGAGCTTCACCCACATGCAAATCTTATGTCAGAAATATACTTGAATGTTACATATTGTTATTACATTAAATTTGCCCATTATTCTTATTTGAAAAGAAATAATGCAATTAGTCACCATGTTCCTTATTCGGTACTCCATGTGTAGTGGGATACGAACAGATAGGGTGTTTTCTTTTGGTACTGGAGTCGGCAGGATTGAATCCAACTGCTGAAATGATGCCCATAGCTGTTAAGAATTAACTTTAAGCTGTAGGATCCAGTCTAATTACTCCTTGTGTTGTAATATATATATATATATATATATGTTGTAGTACTCCAAATGAAACTCAATGCATTGTTGATATTTTATAGGAAATTACTCTTAAGGATTTTTTAAGGAATTTATCTCTCTTTGTAATAAATATATTTAATACTATTGTTTTAAAATATGCTCTACTATGCTGTTTAAGAGGTAATGCACATATTTGCAAAAAAGTTTAAAATTAGTGCATGGTTATATATTTTTTAAGTATATACAGATATGAGTGTATATCTTTTAGTGATTTATTAGAAACTAAAAGCATTATTTACAATCTTCAACTTGCGATTAAGTGTAGTTCTTTTCAAAATTTATATATTTTTCTGAATTGGAGACAATTTGTTTAAATTTTGCAGTTTTAGTACATATATTTTTTAAAAACAGAGTTCATGTTTGCAAGTTTATAATTTTAATCTTTGTAACCTGGACTATCTCTTGTTGGTGTGCAAAACTATATAAAGAGACTGTCTGTATATTAAGCAAAATATTATATTTTGATAAATGGAGTAACAACACATATTTCATTTGATCATGGTTAGCATCTCCGAAATAGGAAATTTTAAATATGATTTTAAAGAGAAAAATTACAATTTTCCATTCAGTGTATATAATTAAAAATAACTTTTGTGTAGCACAAAAAATTGTAGTCGAAACTTTGGGCATTAAAATATAATTACTATATTTTAGTAGATACTTTGATCAATTATGTTGCAACATGGTGACTAATGATAGTTGTTATCTAGTGCATTTTTCTCTAAAGTTGCTATTAAAATTTAAGAGTATAAAAAATATTCTTGTTTTATTTTTTCCCCAGCATAGTTTTATTTGCTAAAAAATAAAAGGGAAGAATTCAATCTAGTTTTTGAGCACATTTTTGTGCTCCTGTGAACAAGTTCACGTGTTCATTTTTTCTTATTAATTTTACACATCGAATTCTAGTTTAAATTGATTATTTATTTATTTATTTTATTTATGTTTTCATGTCCATCTGGCTGTATTTTGGTGAAGTTAGTAATTGTTTTAAAAGTTTTTTTTTCCTTGTAAAATCTTATGCAAAAGTTAAAGAAATATGTGGGGATTTTAACTTTTGTAATTTTAATGAAGTACTTTACATCACTTCATTCCATTCATCATTATATATGTCTGTGAACTTTTCTATTTTATTAGCATATTTTTTTGTGATCTATAGTTCATCTTTGTGACTATGTCAGTTAAAAGCTGAGATGAAACCAGTTTTTTATATTTAGCCATTGAAAACATTGAAATTTTAAATGCCATTCCATGATTTTACTTTTTCATTGGTTGTATCAGTTTTATAATTTTAATTGTTACTTTTTTAATGGTAAAATAGTTAAATCATCAAAATTTTGATTTCTGATTGACGACATAACTGCACCACCACTTGGTATATAAATGTTTATAAATCTAAGAATTTTTTCCAGCTGTAATTTTTATTCTAAGAAAATTCTTCCATTATGGTAACTCATTGTGTCACCTGCAAATATAAATAGATCATCTCAATCAGATCAATTGTGGCATGTGAAATGCTGTAAGTTTCTCTCAATGTTCCAAGTCATATTTTTTATTTTGTTGTAAATGTATACACAATATGTGTATAATCTTATTGACAATTTTATTCAATAAATAAAATTGAATAAATTGTTGTTTCATTTCTTTTTGATGTACGGGAAAAGTGTGGGGGCTTCTCTACACTATGGCCCAAGAGTGGCCACTGCTGTGGTGGCCATAATAGCGTTTACCGCCACCACATAACTGGACCAGTAGATAAATTAGTCGCATCCATCAAAACTATCCAAATTAATTTCTCGTGATAAATACAAACGATCTATCTATTGTATTCTTCAGCTGAACATACTGGATGTCTATAATGTTTGGAGAAAAATTGCTCCCAAAGCCATCGTCCGCCATAATCTACCACTAAAATCCATCTTTCCTCTACATTGGATGGATTGCAGTGGCCAAGATGGACCATACTGTAGAGGAGTCATGCAATTCTTACGTACTCTGTAACGTTTGGGGATCAAAATATTGCCTCTACTAAATATCACCTCTAAAAATTTACAATATCTATGAATAATAATTTTTAATTAATTGTATGTAACTGTTGAATGAATGATGTTTCCTGTTAGACTTGACTTTTCTCATCAGGATAGTCCTTGATCGTTTTCATTGGTTCATTTGGTTGAATAAATACGGGGTTGGATTAGTATATACAGTAGAACCTCTTTTTAACGATCTCACGATACAACGACCCCTTCGTTAGAACTACCATCTTAAAAAGTCCCAATTATTTTACCATAGGAATAATGTTAATTTTGAATCATTACAACGACCCCAAGCATATTATTTTTCGTTAGAATGACCGCCAATTTTAGTCCGCAGAACTCATGAGCAAGTGGGCTATTTCAAAATTATTGTACTGTGGTGCAACTTCAAGAAACCCGTACTTCTCTCTTTGTATTTCCTTAATAAAGGGGAGCGGGCGTGACGAAAAGGGTAGAACTAAATCTTCAATTATCTTTTGATGAGTTTGTTGCTGTAGACGAAATTTTACAGTGCTGCGGAGAAAATTTGAATAAGGACGATTTTATTGCCCGTATTACCGGAAATGAAGAAATCTGCGATTCCGACGACGGAGAAGAAATCGCCCAAGCTTTTGAAAATTGAATGAAAAAGAAGCCTTCAATGCAATCAATGCCTTGCTTCAATATTTTGAAGGACAATTTAATTCTGAAGATTTCCTTCAAAATCTAACGGGTATGGAATCAGTGATAATGAAAAATTCCGAAATGAACTTGAAACAGGCATCAATCAGACTTTTTTTCAAAAATTCAGTAATGGAAATACAAATAAATAGAAGTGTTCTCTAGGTATGTACTGTTGCATCATTTCTTTGCTCAATTTTTTTTTATTATTATTTTTTCAATTCGTTACAACGACCTTTCGTTACAACGACCATATGATGTTGATCCCACAGGGGTCGTTATACCGAGGTTCTACTGTATATAACTGATAAATATATTTCAAAATAATAAAACAATTTTAAACACTTTTTTTACAATTAAATTTTTAAATGTGTGAAAGACTTTTAGACTGCGTTCGTTTTATTTTGCGACAAAAAATATTCTGGTATTTTAGAGCGGTGGACATTAATTTTTTGTAAATGTTGAGAGCCGATATTTTGTCCGAATACCTTATCACCATTTTCATAGGGGAGTAAAAACAGTAAGTTTTCGTTAAAAAATTTTTAAAAATATATTTTTGGGGAATTTAAAAATGTATAATTCTTAATGAAATCTGATGACAAAACAACGTATTTATAAGTGTAAATATATGCTACATTTTCCTCTCTTTTTAAGTGATAAGGAGTATACATGCATGCAATAATTAAAAAATCAAAGCTTAAATTATGTTTACCAAATCAAGTTAAAAGTAACTGTTGTTACACGCATAAATTTAATGGGTTGGATTAGTATATACAGTAGAACCTCTTTTTAACGATCTCACGATACAACGACCCCTTCGTTAGAACTACCATCTTAAAAAGTCCCAATTATTTTACCATAGGAATAATGTTAATTTTGAATCATTACAACGACCCCAAGCATATTATTTTTCGTTAGAATGACCGCCAATTTTAGTCCGCAGAACTCATGAGCAAGTGGGCTATTTCAAAATTATTGTACTGTGGTGCAACTTCAAGAAACCCGTACTTCTCTCTTTGTATTTCCTTAATAAAGGGGAGCGGGCGTGACGAAAAGGGTAGAACTAAATCTTCAATTATCTTTTGATGAGTTTGTTGCTGTAGACGAAATTTTACAGTGCTGCGGAGAAAATTTGAATAAGGACGATTTTATTGCCCGTATTACCGGAAATGAAGAAATCTGCGATTCCGACGACGGAGAAGAAATCGCCCAAGCTTTTGAAAATTGAATGAAAAAGAAGCCTTCAATGCAATCAATGCCTTGCTTCAATATTTTGAAGGACAATTTAATTCTGAAGATTTCCTTCAAAATCTAACGGGTATGGAATCAGTGATAATGAAAAATTCCGAAATGAACTTGAAACAGGCATCAATCAGACTTTTTTTCAAAAATTCAGTAAGGGAAATACAAATAAATAGAAGTGTTCTCTAGGTATGTACTGTTGCATAATTTCCTTGCTCAATTTTTTTATTATTATTTTTTCAATTCGTTACAACGACCTTTCGTTAACAACGACCATATGATGTTGATCCCACAGGGGGTCGTTATACCGAGGTTCTACTGTATATAACTGATAAATATATTTCAAAATAATAAAACAATTTTAAACGCTTTTTTTACAATTAAATTTTTAAATGTGTGAAAGACTTTTAGACTGCGTTCGTTTTATTTTGCGACAAAAAATATTCTGGTATTTTAGAGCGGTGGACATTAATTTTTTGTAAATGTTGAGAGCCGATATTTTGTCCGAATACCTTATCACCATTTTCATAGGGGAGTAAAAACAGTAAGTTTTCGTTAAAAAATTTTTAAAAATATATTTTTGGGGAATTTAAAAATGTATAATTCTTAATGAATTCTGATGACAAAACAACGTATTTATAAGTGTAAATATATGCTACATTTTCCTCTCTTTTTAAGTGATAAGGAATATACATGCATGCAATAATTAAAAAATCAAAGCTTAAATTATGTTTACCAAATCAAGTTAAAAGTAACTGTTGTTACACGCATAAATTTAATATGAAATTTAACCCTATAGTTCTGCTATTTTATTTTAATCGAGGACATAACGAGAATTGCTTGTTCTTAATCTGTTATCCAAATATGTACCTATAAGTTTATTTCGATGATTTGATTTTAAATATGTCATGTTTGAAAATAAACTTTCACAATTGTAGGTAGTTAAGCGATACGAATATATCTTGAGTGTTTCCTTTCCTAAAATAGGGTAACTATTTTTATCGACTAATTACCAAAACTTTGTGGCCTGTATGGAATGTGTCAATTGAATTGGGTGCTTTTAGTGAAAGCAAATTTGAAACGTTCCACAAGCACCGCGCAATTATTTGAATAAAAGATTAAACAGATTTAAAAGGACAGGCGTACTAAGATTATGTATTTCGATTATTGTTGTTTAATTATTAATAGGTCTTTCTCTGGTAAGTAACATTTTTCATGGTAATTTTCGTTTACCTCTTCTAAATATTGAATGTAATAAATTCTGATTCCTAATTAAAATATTGTGCATTTAATTAGCAATAAATAGATTTTACATGATCGTGAGTGTTGGTAAGAAAATAGTCTGAACCGTACCACAGGACAAGAATACATATTTTCGAAGATGGTGTTAAGGTTTTTCTGCCTTGTATTATGTATAGAAATTCTTGACATCCGTGGTCCCCAACCTTTTTCAATTTTCGGTGTCCTAGCTGAATTCATATTTTTTAGGGCACCATATGTAAAATTAACAAGTTTCATTACATACTGCTGTATAACAAAATAATTTACTGGAATGCATTTCGGTTATAAGATTTTATTCATTGAAAGTTAGTAAATACACTGGTGTGCAAAACTTAAGCAACAGGTAGGTTTCTTGCCATAATTCCCCGAGAAATCATCTGAGAGACATGAAATTCAGAAATGAGGGAGAGTTATGTACGTAAAGGATGACGAAAGCATCGGCGCTGAAAAAGGAATACAATGCATACGGTACGGAATCAAACAAAAACAAGCTTTATTGCATGCATAGTATCTTGTCTCATGATTGTCTATTCAAGAGGAAGAACAACAAGCAGATGTTCCTTAATCTGGGATATGCCATCCCCTAACTGCAATGGTTGCTTCGCACCGTCTCCGCATACTCAGAACGAGCTGGTCCAACATTTCTTGCGGTAGGAGTGCCCATTCTGCAATCAGTATCTGTTTGAGTTGTTGAGTGTTCTCCGATGGATGTAAGCTTGCTGCATTTCGTTTCCCCAAAGCATCCCACACATGTTCGATGGGATTTAAATCAGGGGAGTACGATGGCCAGTCCATTCGAATGAGTACTTTTTATTGTGAGTGTAATCACACTCAGAATAAAAAGTATTAGATTACATAAAAATTTACGGAACAAATTTCAAAAGCTATTTATAATCAGTGGAATATTCACTCTTTGAATGTTCATTGCTGTTTAGTAAACACTAATCTCTCTCTTTTCTTTTTTCTTTTTTCAAAAAAACAAAACAAAAAAAAAACGCGTGTAAAAAATTTTAAATTTTTTATGGCAACAATTTTTAGCTGATAAAATATTGTTTTAGCTGAACCGGTACCGCCGAGAGACAGGGGGGCAACAAAGAGAAGTTTGGGCCGTGTTGTGGCCGTAGAATAAAATTTCTTGCACTAATATTTCGGACATAAAATACATTTATTTTCAATACAAGAGATGGGGAAAAAGCGGCATTCCTTTCAATTGTATCGCACGTGACATTAATCATATCGATACATATTAACACGAGACTTGAAAAACGGATAAACAGTTTGGAGGATAATATAACAGGTCGTAATACTATCTTATACAAGAGCAACTTATTGCCCATGTTCATTTGATTATAATACAGGATTTGAGTGATATTTTCCCTAGTAGTAAAATATTTAATGTTTTTTTTTTTTAAGGTGTAGCAGTTGTTGAAATAAGTAACTTGATATTTGATTTCTCTCTCAAAAGTCAGTTGGTGAACCACCTAATGTGGCTCGTGAAAGAGCAATTCTGTATGAAGCTGTAAAAATAATAATAGTAGAACTTTTTCGTTTTGGAGGTGTGGTTTTTCGCACACAGATAAACAATTATTCACCACACAGGTGCTTAGTTCCCCTTCCCCCTCCACTTTATTTATCTGGCTACCTTATCGCTCAAAATTTGGTTGGCGAAGAAATGGGGGAAGACAAGAAAAGAAGTGGACATCAAAGGAGAAGAAAGGTGAGGTGGAGATAGTTGGAAAGAATGTTAAGAATGCATCATATTTTCCCCCGTAACTCTACATCTAGCCGTCTAAGATACAAGTGGCAAAAATAAAAAGTCAAATAAAATAACTTTGTTTTTGGAGTTCTTTCCGTCACACTAGTACGATCACGAGCTACAACAGAATGGCAAAGATTAATTCTTCATATTCCAAGCAGAAGTTACCAAATTTCTACGTGTCTTTAAAGTATGAAACTCTTACATTTTAATACTGAGCTAGAATCGCTATGTTATTCGTGAACATAGCAAGAGGTGTGTGGATTATGAAAAATGCAAAAATAAGCAAAACCAACAATAAACATTTGACCAGTACTGATACAGCTAACAAATGAAGTGGTATGTGCATGGCGGACTTTAAAAGACCTATCGAAAAGGTATGAGTGAATTAAACATATGAGAATGGCTGGCAATATGCACGTACTTGATTTGTAAATAAAGACACTATGGATGAATTCAGTAGACTAAAATCACAAATCAATAATAAAATATGCACTTAAATTAGACGAAATCTAGCAGAACTCGTGTAAGCTACTTGTTATTAGTTCGCAATACTTTTATGTCCAACCTATAAAAGTGAATTAAATATGTAAAGAAAATTATGCAATATCCCGCAGAGCCCCAGTAGAGGTATCTAGGTTCCCTAGGACACCGAGGCATATATTTTGATAATAGCTGGTTTGAATAAAAAGTGCTTTTACATTTAGTTGGTTAGAAACGCTAGTCCACTTTTTTTTTCTTTGTTACACAAGGACTAATGAGATGGAAAAATACTGCTCAAAGACGATTTCAGATCGTTACCTTGCCATCCATATTAACCCTTTGAACTCGAGGGCTCCTGAGCAGAGCCATTTAAAATTTGTCTTCAAACTTGAGGGCTCCGCTACGAAGCCAATGCAAAATAATTAGTTTTTACGATTTGTTTTTGTTCTTATGTTAAAAACTGAAAATTATTTGCATTGGCTCCGTAACGGAGCCCTCGAGTTGGAAGACAGATTTTAAATGGCTCCGCTTCAGAGCCCTTAAGTGCAAAGGGTTAATAATGGGATTCAAACCCGCGGCGTCTCAGTCTTAATGCCAACGTTTCTTCAACTGGCTAGAAATTTTAGGAGATTAAAATTTATGTTACAGGTGCAAAAAGACCAAGCGGTTTCAATCAAGGAACAGAATTTGAATGAACCTAATGAATAACTATGATGGACTATGGTGAAAAGTGGTGACTATAACTTTCAGATCACAATGGAGCCTTAAAGCTTATTTCATCTTACACTTTTTTACATTTATGCATAATTTCAATACTAATTAGACTTTCAAAGTTTTAATACAATAAATATTTTGTGTAGACACTTATTGGTTTATCACTAAATAATATTGATTATATGCTGTTTTTTATGCTATCGTTTACTATTCACCATTATCCCAAATTAGTTTTAATAAACAAATCAAATTTATAATTAGCTCCTTAGCTATTTTGCCATTGATATATTTATGTTTGCTATATATGATATAGTGATAAAGCTTCATTTTTGGATATTTATCATTTTTCCTATCGCTTCGTCATCAGTTGTTGCCACCCGGTGTTTAATAGCCTATGATGGAAATAAAACGGTCTGCTTCATATTACGTTTTCCTTATGAATGCTATATTTTTATAAAATAATACTTCCGTTTACATAATCTCTCTTTCCGCCATAAAATCCTTTGTTTTATGCCTGTCATTATTACTTTCGAAGCAGTAATTAGTGAAAAAACTTTTAAATGAATAGATTTGGATGAATGTGCAAATGACCGTGAATGATGCTTTCTTTTGTGTGCATTTAGACTAAAGCTTGGCTTAGAAAAGAAAATGACTCACCAATTAGTGGGCTGCAATTATAAAATAGCAGTTTTTTTTGCGCCAGCAGATTTTTCGCTTAGTTTCGTAATACAGTTTTACCTCATTTCCTTAATAATGATGTTGCATTTACAGTTATGCTTTTGATTATTATTTCATTAACTATACACCCACAGAAATGTATTCTATGGAATGAAATTTCCTTACGCGTTTATGTTAATGCTCATCAGTAGGGATTTATCCGTTTCCGCTGGCCAAAGGTCATTTAGTACATTTAGATGTAACATTTTAGTAAATTTACGTGAAACGTAGAAATAGGTCTTTTAAATTAGTTAATTAATACTTCCTATCGTTAGAATGGAAAGAAATTTCTTTGATAATTTCTAGGATTTATTAATGCTAATTTACTTAATTGATATATAAATGTTTCGTATAATGCTTTTCCCGAAAAAAATATGGTATTCGAAAATGGAATAAAATAAACGATATACAGTGATCCCTCGTTTTTCGCGGTTAATTAGGACCAGAACCTTCCGCGAAAGCTGAAAAAACGCGAAGTAGGATTTGCCCTTAGGAATTTTCGTGTATGCGGGTACACGAATGTTTTAAATATGTAAAAAGCATTTATACTTTACACATTTAAGACAAAAATTACGACAGTATACGTACTTACTTAAACGTGTCAGTACTAATTATTAAGGTTAATTACAAAACCTTATACAGTAATAAACATTATTCAACATTGCTTGAGACAGGCGAAGAGTCTTGTGTTGGTGGCGGAGGAGAGGCTCTCACTTGACTCTTAGAAGCTTTAGGTTCATTTGGAGACTCTTCTGCTGGAGGCACTGACAGTAGATCTGGGGGCTTCACCCTACAGAGAAACATGGTGATGGGTAGTTGTTGTCTTTGTTTTTTTCTTTTCCTTCAAAATTCCCTTGTACAAGGACATAAGCCCGTCAACGCGATTGCTGAACTCGACAGCTCGAACCATATTGTCGTTAATGTCTTCTTAACATCATGGACAAGACTGACAAGATACAACAAGAAAAAATGCTAGGTGAAGTTGCGATGATGCTCAGACAATCAAATCACAGGGGATAAATGCACTCGTACTCTCATTGGTCGATGTCGCACCGGAAACCAATCACGCGCCTTTAAGACAGCCCGTGGTATGTACTCTGAATCAACTCATCTCTTTGTCTCTAGTCAACATGAAGCAACGC
This sequence comes from Pardosa pseudoannulata, assembly GCA_032207245.1. Lineage (NCBI taxonomy): Eukaryota > Metazoa > Arthropoda > Arachnida > Araneae > Lycosidae > Pardosa > Pardosa pseudoannulata. Next base: position 163,752,351 of record CM063498.1, on the reverse strand, counting down.
TCCTTTCCGCAATGTGGCTGCCGACATGGTTGTATTTTTTCATTTTTATATTTTGAAGAATATTTTGGAAAAACCCGAAAGTGGCGAGGGAACATTGTACTACACTCATTTAAGAAATGATGAGGGAATTATAGTTTGCAATTAAACCGATAAAAAGTTTACGAGTCTTTTATGGTTTGTGTGCATATAATTTGATACATTTTCTGTACATAATCTATCTATCTATATATATATATATATATATATATATATATATATATAATATATATATTAAAAATTTAACCTAAATGCATCTAAATTATTTTTCTCAAATTTAAATTCATTTCGTTATAAAGAAAAGATACCCAATTCAATAACGCAATTTGTTCTGTTTTACCATCAATAAAACCTTAACTTTTAATTTTAATCCCTTCTTTCGTTTCCAGTCTCATTGTACTCAGTAGCGCAATTCGGATTCTGATCGCTGTTTGATTGTCCAACTTTCCCGCTAATAAGTCACAGAAATGCAGAATTAATAATTTGCTGGAAATATACCTGTCCGTCTCTCCTGAGGGAGTCACATTTCTATCATTTTTTCGGCATTCAACTTATGGATATTGTACTTATTAACTTATTTATATTGGAATGTAATTATCGTTAAAAAAGTATGGATCATCTATTTAAAAAATGATGTATTTTTATAAATAAATCATAATTAATTTATCTATATAGATGTACTGTAACGACCCGTTATATGACCCGAGCGGAAGAACAGAAGGTGAGCTTTCGCAGCGGACAATTATGGTTAGCGGTAAGTAGACACGCGTGGTCCGGACAAAGCCGTTTGTGTACTAGGTCTCCGACAAAGCCGAGCCAATCGCTTAAGCGGAGGTAGTAAATTAAGATCTGTCACTTCGCCGGAGCCAGTGTGTCTACGCCTTTATGATGTCTACTGCCGTCAAAAGACTCGGATAATAATTATAAATCGAGTGACGGTGGAATCCCCATATGGGCCCAGTTACTGGTGCCGCTAATGAATTTAAGTTGTTTTGGTCGGTTGACTTAAAGGAGACCTTTCGGCCACATCTGGAAACGGATCAGCTGATCCAGGCGGGTCGGTTGACCGAAGGATTGCGTCACCTTGGTTCCGGAAGAATCAAATATGGGGCAACCGGGACCTTTATAAAAGAAGATTGGCTGAGCCAAGATAGCTTTTTGTGAGAGTTGGTTTGGAGGAGTTTGTTTTTGTGGAGCTCGAGAGGAGTTCACTTGTCTCGCCGATTACCGGAGCTTGCTTTTCTTTAGAGACTGCCAGCGTCTCTGCTTCTGCTAAGAAGTTGACTTTCGACTTTCGGAACTCATTCCCTTTATCTTTAATATTTTTTATACTTCGTGCTTAGAAGTAGGTAGTTGAAAGTGACATTTACTCTCATTTTGGATCGTCTTGCATCCTTAGTTTTCTCAACGAACTCCAGTGAGATAAGCACTCTGAGCGTTTCGAGCCTCAGTGTGGAAGTCAGCTATACTGATCGTCAGCCCAGAGATTATAGTGTCAGCGTCCCGTAACGGCACTATTTAGCGAACTGTTCCCGTGTTCGAGAAGGACTAGCTTCATTGTACCCACGGGTTGTAATTATGTTAACGTTTATCTCAGCACGAGATCTCAGAAGAATTGGAATTTACTGAAATCTTTACATAGCTGTACATAATTATTCCCATGAATAAAGTATTTAATCCAGAGTAAATAGATGTCCAGCCTGTATCATTGACGGCTTCGCCTACCCTTACTCCAGTACGTCACAGTACTTTTTATTAGTGATTCATATACTGTCATCTAAGACACATTAGTATGCAAAATTTTAAGGCTTCACGTTATCGAGATGTATGTGAAAAACTGATGAAAAGATTTGGGCCCAACTGATTAGCAGTGCAAGTTAATAGAAATGTTAGTTAAAAGAGATTTATTGTTGGCTTGAGGCATATGCAACAAAATAGGAATTTTATTTTTTGAGTTTAAGACTTCTAGACTAAAAATTTACTTTCCTCCAAACCTTTAAGGTATATCTCCAGATAAAAATGCAACGAGATATTTTTCTTATATTGAATGGAAAGGAAAAAACAATTTCTTGAATATTTTTTCACTCGCTACAAAAAGCCTGGTTCTATGTATCGAATAAGATATTCTGGTATGATAGATCAAAATCTAAAGAGAATCAAAACGATCGCAAAACGGTCTTCAAGTTTAACGAAAAAGTTATGTAACATGACAAGTCATGGCATAAAGTATGACTGAAATTTAAGTGTCCAACCATGCGAGTAGTAGAGAGGAATCTAGACACTTCTTTATTTTAAACTTGGAAGAAATCAATTGATTGTATAGCTGGAAATTTCAAAAAACTGTTTAGAAATATTTCAAGTATAAAATAGTAAAGTATAGAGTTTGTTTGTTATACTACAAATAAGTACACGGGAAATGGCAAAACAATATGAAGCATGCCAAGAAAATAAGAGTATTAATTGTTTTTTACGGACATAGTAGTACCTTTCGAGATCTAAAATCTTTATTATAAAAGCTTTTTTTTTCAGTTTCATTTTAAAAGAAAAAATTATGCTTCTTTCTAAATAATTTTTTTTTATAAATATTTAATAATGCTCTAGATATTAAATTTTTTTAACTTTATCATTTAAAGTGTGTTTTTTAAAAGTAATAAAAAATATACGTCAAATTAAAAAAAATGAAGTAGTAATGTATAATGTAGTTAGTAATGTATATAACACTCCATAAAATTTCAAAATATCTAAAAATTTTTGAGTTACCAAGTTTATCGTGAACCAAAACAATTGAAAAGAAGTTTTTCGTAAAGCGTATTTAAAAAGAGGCTGCTAATTGAAGAAATCAAATTATATTATTTGCTGTCAGATAAAAATAACTGTACCAAAATATGTTGTCTTTTTTAACTTTAGGTAAGAAAACAGTGCATATTAGCAATGTTTACCTTTCTTTTTGATCTTTAAATGGCACTTCCAGTCAATTAAAATGCCATCTTCAGTTTATTAAATTAAACATAACTTCTGGTTTAATCTTCTTCTTCAATGGCAAGTCAACCCAGGGTGGGCCATGGCCTTCCGCAAATCGAGTTCCAGGCGTCTCTTTTCTTGGCTAGACTCTTCCAGTTTTTGATTTTTAGGATTTTAAGTCTATTTCAAGATAGTCAATCCACCGAATTCTTGGTCTTCCCGTTTTACGAGCTCCCAAATGGGTCGGCCTCGAAGATCCTCTTGGTAGTTCGGTCGTCATTCATTCTAATTACGTGTCCTGCCCATTTCAAACGTTGAGTAGAAATGAATTTTATGTTTGGCTCCTTAAAAATCTGATAGATTTCGGAATTTGTTCTTCTCCTCCAGATGTCGTTGCATTTCAAACCTCCTAAAATGCTGCGGAGTATTTTTTTTTTTCGAAAACAGCCAGTCTTTTTGTTTCTTTCAGTTAATGCCCATGTTTCAGCAGCGTGTGATGATGATTTGTCGAATTAGTGTCTTATAAAGCAATATCTTTGTTTTTCTGTTTATGAGATTAGATTTGAGATATTTGTGGATACCAAAAAAAAAATCTGGTAGCGGCAGAAATTCTGTTGCGAACTTCCGGCTCACTATCAGTGTTAACACGTAGTTCGGAACCTAAATAGGTAAAGCTGTTAACAGTTTCGAATCTATAGTCATTTATTTCAAAATAGGCTTCACTATAGCTAGTATTTGTCATGTATTTGATTTGGTCTAATCAATAGTTGAAAATTTCTATAATTGCAGGAATACCATGATATGTCATGCCATATGAAAATAAATATACCACCAAAAATATGTTCTTAAAACTTTAACAAAATTAGATAAGTAAACATTACACATTAACAATGTTTACCTTTCTTTAAATGGAAGTTCCAATCTATTTTAAAATATCTCTTCCGATGAATAAAAAGGCCCTTTTCAGTTTGATTAAATTAAACATAACTTCTGTTCTAATCGGTAATTGCAGAATATTGATTAAAATTGCGAAATAGCTTTTAAATTATGTATATTAGAAAGTGAATTTTTATATAAAATTAATGTAAGATAGCCGTTTTATTTTGTAAGCAAAAACTTTAAAGTTAAATGATATTTTAAAATAAAAAAAAATTAAAGACTGTTAAGAAATTGAAAATTAAAAAAACAGCCTTTCTTGTATTGAAATATAAAATATACTCCTCGAATCGATAATCGATATAATTGAGGTTCACAAGATAAAAAAAGATATTAGCTTATATTTGATATAAAAAAACTAGTTTTTAATTTAAAAATTTCAAAAGTTATTTTGCGGGTAAATGCATTTCTATTTGTTTCATTAAAAAAATTTGTATTGCTTCATATAACAAAATTAAATAACTTTCTTTTATAAAAGTACATTCCTATTAACGCTCTAGGAAAATATTTTGTACTTAAATGGAGCGGACCCACTTTTTTTATCAATATTGAATCATAAATAGGTTGTTGCAATCAAGACTTTTCAGATCTGATGGTTATTATGTCCTCTTAAATAGAAAAAGCAATATATTTTTGGAAAATTTTCAAATTTATATACGTGCAACAGTCACTATTTTTCGATACAATCGCCTTCTTCCTCAATGCACTCTGCGAGCTGAGGAATGAGCTTTCTTATCATCACTCGAAAATCTCTTCTTATCCGCAAGCGATTTCATTCTAAAAAGATGAATTTCTGAAGAAGCAAGATCACTGCAGTGGGATGAGTAGTTGATATTTTCCAACCGAATGAGTCCAAGAAAAAATTTTATAACCCACTTCGCACACAATTTTCTGAGAGTTTCAGCAATGATTTGATGGAGAAGAGGTGTGGAGATTTCTTGAACGGATCGTATTTTTTCACTAGAACAAACCGGAAAGGCCTCACTTAGCAGGCAGGATTTGTAATCGAGGTACTCATTTCAACATGGCTTTTACAACAAGAATTTTCAACCAACTCTGACAAACGACCACATGTTCTACTTTAAAGCCATTGACCCTGAATGCTGTGCTAGCAATATTTGTTTGTATAAAAATTTCCCTTGAGCACAGCAGAAGTTCAACACTTTTACTTCCTAGTAGATACACACAAACACATACACACATATGTGTGTAATCAGTGAAAATACTTTCCAACGATTACACAGGAAATTAGCTTCTATGGGCTTATTGGGCAAAAAGAATCCTAATTAAGTTGCAGAATCCATCAAAAATGCAAGTCCAGCATTGCCAGACTTCACATTTATTGGGATTTACAGAGGCTGTTCACACATTTTTTAGACTATGTATACTGTAGTTACAAAACTAAATTACATAATTTTTTTTTGTCTGAAAGTTTTATTTATATGATATTTTAAAATTATTCTGAACTATCTTGCGAAGTAATTGAAAATAATAATGTCTTTTGAAGTGTCAGAAGAGGTATTTTCTATTCCATTCCTCCTGAACATCTTTCCAGAGTTATTTAAGGGTTGTGGGACGACGTTTGGATAATCTAGATTTTAAAACAAAGCTCAAAAATCCATTCGTCGGAAGATTTAGTAGGGATTTCTATTTACTTCATTTGTTGTACATGGTTTTTTGTTCCATTTCTTTAAGGAATTTTACAGTGAATTTTGATGTGTGACCTTTAGCTTTGTCTTGATGGAGTTCCACAGATTGATGGCACAGCGGGTAAAGCGATGGTATTTCATTCAGAAAAATCTGATTTTAGTGCTTGCCTTATTATATTTTCTGTCTGAAAATGCTGTTTAATATTAATATGGTGAGACATTGCTAACAAGAAATGATTTCATTCAAACAAATATTTATGAATTGATATTGATACATATTGATTCAGAGCCATGTGTATAAAAGCAACTAGCTTATTTAAAAATTATCAATGAATATTTTATTTTTACACAGTCATAAAGAAATTGTACTTTGATTTTGGACAGTTTAAATTATTTTCATGGAGGGAGGAAGAGGTTCATTACAATAAAAGTAAATTAGTTTTTCCTTTAGTTTTAAAAAATATTTCAGTTAAATCTAAAGCGGAATCTGTGTCTCGGCGTGCAACACGCAAAAACTGCTGATTGGGTACAGATGCGGGTTCTCTTAATTTCTTTTTAATAGGTGTTTGATCCAATTAAGTATTATTTTTCTCGAAAAACGTATGCGGTTTCTTATATCTAATGTTTAAGCGAATTTTCAGGTTGGCAATCTTTTAGATAAGCGAGCGACTCTCACTTTGTAGTCTCTTATATAAACAAAATCACAGAAATTTCTGTGTCTGTGCGCACATTTTTTTTTTTCAATTTCTCCGTAATAGTTTTCCGATCCTGTAACGCTTTTTAAAATCGGAAGTTTTGAAAATTCAATAGCCCTGAGACTCTATATAAATGTAGCAGATCTTTCGCCGAATTAATAAATGTAAATGGATCGACGGGACTAGCAATAATTTATTATGAAATATATAACCAATAAAATGAATCCATTAAAGATAAAAAAAAAGGCTCATCCAGGTCTAAGGTTTTCTAGATGTTTTAAGTGTGGTAGCATCAACTGATTGTCACATTAATGTGAAAAGTTTATGAACGAATAAAAACATAGGAAATCAAATCAGACATTCTCAGTAGCACTGTTCTAAATTATATATATATATATATATATATATATATATATATATATATATATATATATATATATATATATATATATATATATATATATATATGTAATTATATTTTTACTCTAAAAAATAACCAACGTAATTATGGCTACCTTAAAATAATTTTCGGATAATTTTGTTCTTTTCTGGCCAAAATTCCTCTTACATAAATGCTTTACATCACTAGTGACGCTTAAACTACGTCACCGGCGTCACCTCGAGACTGGCGATAAAGAATCCTGATTGGCTGGCTCACACAACTATAAATTGAGATGTACGGATTTTTCACGGCAGAAGTCCGTAAGAGAAGATGCTATAACAAAATGCGTTCCTCTTCATCCGAATTTTCTTTATCTTTTCATTTCGACTATGTTTTCATCACGACTGCACCAAAGAGGGACTTTCTTCCCTATGTAATGGGACAAATTGCCCATTACACCACACACACACACACACACATATTTGAATTCCCAGAACTTACTGGGCAATAAAAATTCCTAATCATAGTGCAGTCGTGTAACCCTTAAAGGAAATCTTCAGAGTCAGACGTTGTGGAACTTTAAATTTATTGAGGCTAAAAATGAACGGGTCAACCAATCATCTTTACAAGCTTAGAGCTCTGCATCGAATGGTACAAGAAAATTACATCTTTCAATGATTTCGCATCGTAGAGCGAGAGGTCACGTGATTTCGTTCCCAATAGACTATAGATTATTCAGCCGGTTCTGTGAGTCAGCAGTGAACCTTGATAATTTATTCTAACTCAAAAAGCACATAGGCTGCAACTTAGTTATTGGAGAAGAGAAGTCATATATATAAGATATATATATATATATATATATATATATATATATATATATATATATATATATATATATATATATATATATATATATATATATAATTCTTGGAGCAGCTGAAAAATGTGGCCAGTGAACAGAAAATTATCATTTGTACCAGCTTTAGTTTTGAGAGACGGGTAAAAAGAACTTAAGTCTGAGAAATCTCCCTTATATCTGACATTTTGCGTCTGAGAAATTTGGTATTAAAAAAAGATTTTTAGATATTTTAGGGGTAATAATTTTGATTTATTATATATATATATATATATATATATATATATATATGCATACACACATTATATGCATATATACATTTATATGTATAATCAACATATATGTATACACACACACACCACACAACACACACAACACACACACATATAAATATATATATATATATATGAGTATATATGTGCATATATATATATATATATATATATATATATATATATATATATAGTATATATATATATATATATATATATATATATATATATATATATATATATATATAATATATATATATATATATATATATATATATATATATATATATATATATATATATATATAAGAAACGCTAATATTACTGTAATAAGCAAAAAAAATAGAAATCGTAAATTAAAAAAAATTAGTAGTCCTCGGACATATTAAATATCAATTTTCGATTTAATAAATGTAAATTGATCGACGAAACTAACAAGCGGTTGTGAGAAATATCGAATCAAGAAAGCGCATCTATTAAAGATAAAAGATCAAATCAAAGCCTAATGTTTTCTTGCTGCTTTTAGTTTGGTAGCGTTAACAATTTGTCACGTCAATGGGAAAAGTTTAGGAACACAGAAAAATAAATCAGACATCCCTAGTGTCGCTTTTCCAAAAAATATATATAAGAGGGGAAATGCTGATATTACTTCCGCTCGTGAGGTTTTTCTCAAAATTCTTTCCATCCCAGCGCGTAAATAGGGTCAGTATAGAATTATGACGCGAACATAAGGCTTCTTTAAGAGCCAAAATTTAGTTACTTTATATACATGTTTACTATTTCTTTTAGCCAATCACATTATTTCTCTAGCTAAAATGCTGGGTATCCGTGAAGTAAATACTTTGCATAAATATATAAAAATCCAAGCTGAATAATATTCATTTTAAGGGAATAAAGTATCCCAAACAGGGTCTAAATATAGAATTTTTTTTATTGTCTTAAACTTAAGTTCTATTCATTGCATTAAATTCTGCACATTCTCTAGATTAAATTCTACTCATGATAGATTTGAAATCTGTTATCTTCAATACTTCAAAAAACTTTTATCTATATTTTTTCTTTTATAAAAGCTATTTTTAACAAATTAAAACTTTAAACGGATTTTATTAATGTTTGTTTTTTCGATGTTTTCACGCATTGAAATGCTAAGGTTATTTTTGTATTCGAAATAAAAGCTGTAAGTTTTTTAGGAATATTTTTTAATGCATATCATAAAACTGTGCGTGGAGTTAGCAATAAGTTGCTTATTTTTTTTACATGTATACAAATCTATACACGAAATTGTCTTCGTGATTTCATTGTAAGTATCTGAATAAAGATTTTGTAAAATACATTTTTTGAGATATCTAAAAGTCCCTGCTTAACCTTATGTAGAAGATCTTAATATAACTAAAACCTGTTTTGGAGAAAAATTAAGGTATTTGAAAAGGTTGTAAGCAATGACGTAGCCAAAATATTTTTCTTGTTTTAATCTAAAATACAGTGATTTTTCAGCATAAAATTTCATTACATACAGAATGTACATGCATATACAAGTCTATGGATGTATTATAATACATCCATAGTTTTGAATGCATAAAAAATTCGTCATAAAACGGAACAGCAACTCTGTAGGTAATTTCATTGTAACTAAAAAATATATTTGCAATCATTTTGTGCCCTTTAATTCTCGTTTTAAGCTTATAGCAAGTTTAAATATGCATGGTGTAAAATAATGTTACGTTGGCCCAGTGTTTGAGAAAGAAGAAATTAAAACTCATTAAAAAATACATGGACAAATATGTCTTGATTAAATAATTTTATATAACTAGATACCTGAGGAATACAATTGGAATACAACTTATCATTTGTAGATATGAAGACTCCTCTGGATTCGGCGTCGGTCTCGCAAAATGGCGAAGCTTTTCCCTTTTCTCGTGTCGCTCCAAAAAGTGTCTATCCCTCAATCAGCGGATACCAGCAGCGTTCACCCTCTTCTCTCCTCTGGTAACAACCTTGTCCTCTAAAAAAAATCAGACTGCTCCGCGGAGAAAAAACAGGGGTCCACTCCAGAACGGAATGATCAGCATCCCGAAAAACCAACGGGCCCTTCTATTGGTTGGGAGAAGTCTGAAGTTTCTTCTAGTTCAAACCGGTCCTGTATGTCTTTGAACGTATACGAAGGCTTACGAGAAGGGGTAAAATAAGCTGAACCGAATGTAACTTATTGTTACACATGATATATACTAGAGCATATTTAATTTACACTCCAGTATTTAGCAGACAAAGTTAAACTAAAGAAATTTTATGAATTACTAGGAAAATAAAAATATATTGAAAACAGTTGTGACATATCCTTTTATTTTTCTTTTACAAAATCACATACCTTGTACGACGACAAAATTCAAAAACAGTATACCATAATCAATCATTTATATACTACCTTTTTATAGTAGTAAATTAATTTTTCTAGCTTTTAAGAATTGATTGTTAAAACTTTTATCAATATCTAGTCAGGCCTAAATGCACTCATAGTAATGCTAAATTTGTCAACCTCTTATTTTAATATCATAGTATATTACTGCTGTATTGCGAGAAAATATTTTTACTCCTTATATGGTTGAAAATTATTTTACAACAGTTGGAGTGGCAACTAGTAATGTACATAAATTTTAATAAGTTAAAAAAAAATCTTGTAATGCATACCATGAAAAATATTTCGGCGAAAATCCAAATCCCCTCCCCCTATAAATATATCCTTGGTTATAAAAATTTGAAAATATTTTTAAATGTCTTAAAATCTTAAATATAAATGAACTGTTGGAGACTTCATTTTTCGGAATCTGTTTGAACACATTGCATGCGGGAAACGAAAATTTACGTTTTCGTAGATTGTCACTGGAGCACGGGTCACGTAAAAGTAAGTATTTAGTAGATTTTTGCTAGAGAGCAGCAACGTATAAATTATAGTGTTTTTGTTGCTAGGGAACGATTTGCATTGTTTCTTTCTAGAAATCTAGTTTGTCAAGTTACTCAGTCTTCTGCACAGTTACTAGCTCCAGAACGTAAAAGTCATGTTTTGTAAAATTGAAGTTTCTTTTTTTTATTATTATTGATTACAATTATATTGTTTGGCGTAGGCGAATTTTATGTAATCAAAACCGAAAAGTGCTTATTCGCGCATGCACTTTACGTCATCTTGTAAGTCACGTGATTTAATCATTGTATATCTGTCATCTCCGTAATCAGCCAATGGATGTGGCCAGGCGTCACATATGTATGGAAATTTCTATTGGATTGGAAAGTTCTATCCATTGATATTCTCTAACTCTACGGTCCTAAATTGGTGGATCATTTATATAAAATTAATTATTTTCGTTTTTTTCTCTTTCTTTAAATTAAGCTTCTGTCTAAATTACAGTGATTTTTAGTTATTAATTAGTGTACCAACACTTATGAGTTTCAACTGTCATTTATTATAGCCTTTAATGTGGATAAGAAAAAGAAGAAAGAAGTGGACTGATTACCAAGGTGAAAGGCAAGGTTTATTGTCAAGGTTTAGCACGAATTTTCTTTCTTTATTTAAAATAATTTCAAATGATTAATTGAAGATATAATAAAAACTATACTTCTATCTCGATTCATGAAAAAGAGATTATTTTAATAATTGCAAACGTACATTAAAATTAAAAATCAAGTCAATAATGAAAACGTTTATAACATTTTATTAGACTGTAAATAAATTGTCCTTTCCCACTTTTAATATCAATAAAAAATACTAATGTCGAATTTCAAAAATAACGAAAATGCCTGTGTGGAGAGCATTTTCGTTACAACTAATAAAATTTTAAATAATGCATCTCGAATTTTATTTATTTATTTAAAGTAGTTTTAAAACAGCATCTCTTAATTGAAAAGTCTCTCGGCCACTATTTAAGATGATTTACAAGTTTACGGTTGCAAATGATTTTTTTTTTAAATATATCAAACAAATGTTTCAGAGTAATGTAACATTTGTGGTATTAGACTGTAATAAATTAGCCCTTTTCTTTTTAATATCAATAAAAAAGACTAATGTCGAGTTTAAAAAATAACGAAAATGTCTGTGTGGAGATTATCATATAATTTTTCGCAAAAAGAAACTAAGTAAAATTTTAAGTAATGCATCTCGAATTTTTTTTATTTATTTAAAGTAGTTTTGAAACAGCATCTCTTAGTTGAAAAGTCTCTCGGCCACTATTTAAGATGATTTACAAGTTTACGGTTGCAAATGATTTTTTTTTAAATATATCAAAACAAATGTTTCAGAGTAATGTAACATTTGTGGTATTAGACTGTAAGTAAATTAGCCTTTTTCTTTTTAATATCAATAAAAAAGACTAATGTCGAGTTTAAAAAATAACGAAAATGTCTGTGTGGAGATTATCATATAATTTTTCGCAAAAAGAAACTAATAAAATTTTTAAATAATGTATCTCGAATTTTATTTATTTATTTAAAATATTTTTCAAACAGCATCCCTTGGTAGAAAATTTACCGCCGGCCACTATATAAGATGATTTACAATTTTACGATTGCAAATGATTATTTTTTAAGATATCAGAGCAAATGTTCCAGAGTAATGTAACATTCGTGGTTTCCAGCTAATTATATACAAATTAGTTTCTGTAAAGTATCTTAAATCTTTTGAAAGATTTAGCTAATTATATACAAATTAGTTTCTGTAAAGTATCTTAAATCTTTTGAAAGATTTCATTTTCTCGGTCGTAAAGAAATGTCTTGGATAGAGAGGAAGGTAAACCTTTCGTTGGAATTAGAAATCTATTCATATCGAGAAGTTCATCCTGGAAAGTAAAAACAAAATGGAAATACGAAATGGAATTTCCTTTCAATATCATTGAGACATCGAAAAATTTATAGCAAAATGGCTTTGAGAAATTTATTTATTAAATTCTAAAGCATCTGCATTTAAGGAGATACATTTTTAAACAGTTTGCAGCTTAGTGTCTGAAACTCATTTCTTAAGCAAAAATTAGTGTAATTGTTCTAGAGTGATGTAATTTCTTCTTGGATTGAAGCTAATTTTGTAAGAGTAGTTTCTTGACGAGCTCGTAAATCTTCTAAGAGACTTCATTTCGTCGGAAGTAAGGAAATATCCCCGGTAGGAAGGAAGGAATGCATCTCTATGCAATTAAGAAGCCATTCTGTTCAAGAAGTTCTGCCATGAAAGTAAGATTAATAAACATGAAATGGTACAATTTCTTTTGATGCCACAGGTGAAATTTAGAAAAACGTACAACAAAATGGTGGCAAAAATATGTATTTATTAAAATTAGAGTGAGAAAAATAACTAATAATAAATGAATAGGCATACCACAGGGTTCCCACGGTCCATAAAAGTCATTAAGACCTCCTTAATTTTAGTTTTCATTTTTAAGGGCCCTTAAAACTACTTAATTTTTGTCAAAAGTTCTTAAAAACTCCTTAATTTTTAAATTGGAATCAATTTCTCATCAACGCGATCTGCTGTCGTCAAATGATTTCCTATCAGTTTTCGCCGCACTCTCCGAACTTTCTGGTTTTTTATGTTCGGAGTTAAATTTGCCCAAAACTGGTTCTAAGAGTGCCAGTACAGGAGATAATTACTGATCAAAGAATATATATATTTTAAGAATATATAAAATATTTGTTAAAGTTCATAACATTCTTTTACATTTTCTAGCCAAAAGTGCATCATTAATAATAAAGAAAATCCTCAAATACATATATGTTTTCAGTGTATTACTGTAGTAATTCAAAATTCCTTTCCTTGAAAGCCTTTAAAAATTATGAAAATACTTTTAGTTTATTAGTACTTTTTATGGTCACCAGCTAGAAAACTTATTTGACAAATAAATAATCTTTTGCATACTGAAAAAGCTTAAAGTATAAAGTCTGCTGCCCTTTCCTAATAGCTAACAGTCATTCAGATTTTAATTAAACAAAGCATGAAAGGTGGGAGGTTTGTAGATATTTCAGTTACTTATGGAAGTTTATGAACATTTTCCTTGGATTGAATGTAATAGAAAAGTCTAAAACTTTCTTCTTTCCCAGGCAACATCGGGTATAATCAGCTAGTATATACATACATACATATATATATGTATATATATATATATATATATATATATATATATATATATATATATATGTGTGTGTATATATGTATGTGTATATACATTTATATATATATGTGTGTGTGTGTATACATATGTATATATATATATATATATATATATATATATATATATATATATATATATATATATATATGCCATGTAATTCAAGTAGGTCCGTATAAAAAGTTACTTTAGTCCTAATAAAGTCCTTAAAAAGTCCTTAATTTTTGTTCTGGATCAGCTAGTATATACATATATATATATGTATATATATATGTATATATATATGTATATATATATGGTATATATATGTATATATATAGGTATATATATGTATATATATATATATATATGTATATATATATATATATATATATGTATGTATATATATATATATATATATATATATATATATATATATATATATATATATGCCGTGTAATTCAAGTAGGTCCGTATAAAAAATTATTTTGGTCCTTGGAAAGTCCTTAAAAAGTCCTTAATTTTTGTTCTGGAAAGAGAGTGGGAACCCTGATCCCATGTAAACTGTCGAGACAAATGTGAAAAGAATTTAGAAAGATGTATAACAAAATGGCGTTAAAACTCTTACATGTTGATAAATCGTTTTACAGCTGTTTTAAAAAAACTTCTATAGCTTAAAAGTTTAGAGTGAAATAAGTCATAAAAACTTGGATGAGAATTTAAACAGAATAATAACTGCAACCGAAGGATATTTTTAAAATTGTCCATACTCCTGGGAAATGAGATGAATTTATTTTTTAGTATACACAAATGCACAAGTCAGGAAAATGGTGTTTAAGATTCTAATCATTGGCATTTTCCTTTTTTTTTTCTTTCTGTTTTGTGGGCGTAAAATATCTTAGAAAAAGTTTTTTAATCCAAACACTCCCCTTCTGTAAAATATGGATTATTAAAAAACCTCTGCATTTAATTTGAAAATTCAGTAAATAGTTTAGTAATTAAGTAACATTTTACTACAGTTGATTAGGAGAAATAGTAAATTCAATTTTGTAATAATGCTTTGCATTTATTTGCATGAGATCAAGACCAAATCGATGCCAATAAAATGTTATTATCGCCATAAAAGAAACAATTCCAGATGTAATAACTTTTAGTGCATATTGATTCAATCAAATAATATTTGAATAATAAATAAATCTGAATTTCAATTCAATTCCTGTGGGTTTTTTTTATCTTTTCTAGAGTTTGGTAAATAGAAAAATTGATTAGCATTGAATTCAATAAGACTAAATTTCGTATATATGACGTCAGTTACCCGCACCGCAAAGTTGAATGAACCTTTTCTTTGACTAATAATCACCGAGTTGCAGACTATTTATTTACTTCAAAACTAGAAAAATAATTTCAAGTATACTTTGAATATTTCCTTCAGACTTTGTGTGAAATGTAAACGATTTTCACATCAGTTTTATCACAAATAGTTGGAACGCTGAAAATTTTATTTTGGGTCGGTTTCACGATCCTTGAAACTGAGATGGAATACTTTTCTACCGGAACAGGAATGCATTTTCAAAGTTTGCGGTTGATGAATGAATTCGTAGCTAAAGTTGACAACGATTACTTTCAGAGTATTTTTCTGACACTGCCATCTGTTTTCAGTTTTGGAGTTAGATATTTGAGGGATTGTTTTAGGTTAGTTTTTTCCTGGAGCGTGTTTTGATAAATTACATTTTTATTCTGCTTTACAGCTAAAGAAAAGTGTATTTTCTGTTTCCCTTCATCAACTTCAGGATTTTTTTTCTTTAGTTCAAATTACCAACCATAGCAAATTTAATGTTTTTCTTTTGCTTATGCTCTAAATCTCTATTATTTTGCTCCCCAAGAGCTGTTAAATGAATTCGTTTAATAATTTTCTAGCTTATTGCCTACGAAAAAAGAGAAATGCTCGCGTTGAAATTTCAAAATGTGGTGAATGGGGTAAATAATATCCCTGTAACAGGTATTTAAACGAACCCTAGTCCAAATTATAAATGATAAGCTCATACAAAGCAATGAAACAAATACAGATTTTATATATTATTTATTACTAATATAATTATATGCGTTTATTTATAATTAAACGATTACGACCTCGGGGATGGACTTGAAAATTACGCTGCTTTCTTTGAGACAGGTTTGGTTTGGTGCACTACAATCTACTTTTTTTGCTACATGAGAACTAACGAAACTGGATCCTGCTGCTTAAAGTAAATTCTGGATGGCTATAAACATCTATGCCAACAGAGGGATTCGAATCTCCCAATTCCTGTCCCGAAGAAAAGCATTCTACCCATTCAGGCTTCATTCGGTCTTTGAGACAGGATTTCATGTCAGGCGATTGACTTCATCCTATTTCACCTGTGGTGATGCAACTCTACTGCCGAAGAGTATATAAACGCACACCTGGCTGAGCTATTGGGAGAACTATGAGGACTCCATTGAGTGGCGTAGAAGTTTGCTTTCAGTATGTGTGTGTTCGAGCTTGAATAAAGTTAGCTTTATTTTTGTTAAATAGAGTCACTACTTTAGTAGAATTAATCAACACGTATCCGCCAATAATACTCTACAAGCCTTTATCCCATTGACATTTAACTGGTTGTAAATAAAACTTAATATATCATATTTTCGACTGAAAATACTCTGTATTCTTGTGCAATGTATGGCCTTATTCTTCTTTTCCTCCCAGATTTCTTTTTGATGAGTAAAGTAAATAAAACAAATAGAAATTAATCTAAACAGAAAACCTAATTAATTATTTCTTTAATAATTTTTTACGTTTAAGAATTTGAAATCTATTTTATGTACTTTAAAAGGCAAATACAGATTACTTTAAACGGTATTTATTAAAAGGCATACTTTAAAAGTCAAAGGTAAAGGCAAATACAGATTACTTTAAAAGGCATTTATTATAAAACATACTTTAAAAGGCAAAGGCAAATACAGAATCTATATTTATCAAGTTTGTCATTTCTTGAATCTTATTTAAGGATTTAGTAACTTCGTCAAATAGAAGTCCGACTTATTAAAGTTTTAGCCAGACTATCTAAGAGCTTTAATCGCGCCTTAAGGAGGCAAGGAAAGTTGAATTTCAATATTTAACGGTATTTTTCATATTGAGGATGTATGATGGTGTTACATGAAACATATAACACAAAATCTATTTGAAAAGAAGCTTTGTTTAAAATGTTGGAGGAAAATTGTTGAAGTTCAACAGCAACCCCGTGAAGCGGCAATTTATCGCCAAATCTGTAAACTCTCTAATCCTTCTCTCTCTATTTTTCAGATGTAGTTTTGTCCCATCCCATCCTGGTAGCTGTTTTTATGTGATGTAACTTTGTAACTTTTTCGTTTCGTAATTAAATGCTTTAATATATCCTAATTTAAATAGTTTCATGGATCACATGCTTATTAGCTTATAACAAGTTCCTCTAGTTTCTCAAAGAGATCGAAACCGGAATCTACAATAAAAGGTAAGTGAACAATTTTCACTACCTTAATTTTCTGCCTACCGACGGTATATAAATCCAACATAAAATACAAGACTATTTGATAAAATTTGAGTTTTTCAACAATATTCCTTAAAAATGTTCCTACTGCACAGCATGCTGTAAAGACGTCAAAGGCCCTCCATCACTCACTGTATTTGTCAACCTAGTGACAAAAGGGTTACCCTATTTTAACTTCCTTTATGACGACAATTACTAATGAAGTGTGAAAGGCCGATACGACACGCGCGTATTCCAGACTTCCTGTCGAATTTATCTATAGAGCCGTGATTTAAAGGTTTTTGAATCCTCTAATATTGCCGACCGGCAAAATTTCCCAAAGTAGCTTACTTGCAAGCAACTAGGGTTGTAGAGGAAACTTAAAGGTCTTTTTGACGACTTCGACAGAATGTGGAGTTAATTTGGGTATTTTAACCACTAATATATTTGGATGAGAGAATCTACTTTCTCTCCACCTTTTGCTTTCTGTTTCAGTCCCTTCTTTCTGTTTCCTCTTTCAGCCCCCCTTTTCCATTACCCTCTTCTCTTTCAGTGCCCGTGTGTTACTAGAGTTTCTCATTTTGTTACCTTTAATTCGCTCTTCCTTTTGAAAGCAAAAAACAAATAGGCATATTTTGGCTACTTTATTTACTGTCTCTCTTACCGATCCTTGCTCTTGCCGCGGCCTGTAAACCTTTCAGAAGCCTTATTCATCTCTGGTGTCATTTTGAGACACTGTTCTTATCTATGTCCAGCAATTCCTGAAGAGTCATAAATCATCCCATATCTTTTATCAGACTTCTTTGATCCTCTCTTCTTGATTCAATATATATGTTCATTAAATAATACACCAAACTTATATATATATATATATATATATATATATGATACATTGAATCATCTCATTACAAATACTATGCAAACAAGACAGCTATTTAAAATTATACAATGTTTCAGCAACTGTTTTGATTTTTCTACGAAATCAAATCCCCGTAAATCGAACATATACTTTACCCTGAAACTTTTCAAAATTACTAAGTCATTACAAAAGTAGGAAAAATACTATTTTTAAATTGTTTAAAATTAGAGTGTATGACAAAAAAACAGGTTTCAATGGAATAAAATAATATTATTCGAAAATGTCTTTGATAATGAATCGCATACCGAACATGATATTTTCAGAACAACAAATCATTTCATAATTTTGGTAAAATTTTGAAGCTCCCTAATCCTCTTAAGTTTACCTAAGAATCATTATTTGTAAGGCCAATAAACAATGTAGAAGTATTAAACAGAATCCGAAAATCTATAAAGAAATCTGAAATTGGAAACTTGATGTAAGTAACAGACAATAACCCTTTCACAGTTTGTTTTCCTGAGCGCATAAGATGAAATAGTTTCTGTTGGAGAATTCTAAGTTTAATTTTTTTGCCATTAGTAAGAAAATTACAAAAGTTTCCGGGAATTTCTCAGTATTAGATGAACTGGAGAATTAAAATCATAACGTTGTCGAACCGAGTTGAATAGATAAGAAATTTCAGTTCGAGATATTAATATAAATTTTTGGTGAAAGGAAACTAGAAAAGAAAAAAGACGGTGAAGAAATAGGGATCAACTATTATTTGATTTGCTCGAATTCTCAATAAATATTGACTTTTTGAAAGATATAGCTAAAATTTCCTCAATTTGTGAATTTCTTGATTATATTCCTAATTTGCATTTTTTTAAACATCCCCTTCTTCTCTATGCACCTCTAATTCTTCAATACACAAACACACACACATATATGTATACATACAATTAGCAATTTAACCCATCACAAAGGTAAGGGAATCCACATTGTTTTGGGATGAGTCGTAAGTAAAAACGTAGCCAAAAAAGAAAACAAAGAATTTTGTAAAAGAGAAATGCAGTTTATTATAGCATCATCTCCCGAAGACTTTTAGGATGAAAAACCAGTACATGACTATTTATAGGCATGTGAGCCAGCTAATAAGGGTTCTTAATGGTTAGTCAGGTGGAGGACTATTGATAATGTGGAGGAAGGAAGACTAATTATATAAAGAGTTATTTAAGAAGGGTTAATTCAGCAGAAATTAATTTTGGTGTTTTCGTTCTCGCCAACTTGATTGAAAGAACAAAAGATAATCGCCAAGTTTTGCCATAAAAAATAGAATCACCCGAAAATTATTTTAAGATACACTTACAATTACGTTGATCAGTTTTTTTAGGTTGAAACTATTATATATATAAATATAAATGTACATATTTATGTATATACTTATATATATACATATATTAAATATTATCTTATTAAATGATTAAACTATATACTTCAGTTTTAATTCTCATTCGTAATGCAAACCTTGATTCAGGAGCGCTATAACTCAATTTTCCTAAGAGTGAAAATCACTAACTTGTATTTTCTTTTAATATTCCAAACGGTCACACAAGAATCCTATGAATCCCCGTAGTTTTGAACCTCATGTTTTCTTGCATGTTAGCAGTTTGGGTTGTCTGAGAACGGTGTTTCAATATACTTCTCACGAGATTCGGTGCAATCGCTTTGAAAGGAGAGGAAACAGACGCATTCGACAGCCCGCTCCTGTTCGGATAGGATACTGGTGCCATTCTGTTCTGATTTGCACTCTAATGGAATGAAAGATATTTTTTTTTAAGAACCTTACTTGACATGTTTATTGGCATCAACTAAGGACTCGAATATCAATGGAGGGGATCAGAGGACAAAGAAAAAAACCGGTAGTTGATGAAAGACTGGAGAGCCCACTTATTCAGGAGTATGGAGTTGGTATTTTAGAAGGCTGGATCAGAGGCTCGACCGGATTCCTGATCTAAGAGAAAGCAGACTACTGTTTTAAATTATTATCTTTTTAATATACAGGACTATTCATAATTTGCTCCAAGCTTTCAGAAAGATATAGTAAAAGAAAAAAAAACTAAGACGAATGCAGCAAAAAAGAATATTGCTTTACATGCAGAAATAATTCAATTTTACATAGAGCCCTTACAAATCTGCCATGTGTGAACATTTTGTCGCACAATATACGTCGACAGAGTTTCACATTCTATTCATCACCGATCTATTAACTGCATTCACAGTAACCGGAATTTTTCTAGTTCTGCTAAATGCTGTATAATCCCTCCGACTGAAGGAATGATCCGGAGTGTTTCCTCTGTAGGGGTTAGCAAGAGATAACGGAAAAAGGACATAAAAAGGGAATCAGTGTAAGCTGTTGTAAAGCTAAAAAAGTCGAAAATAAAATAAAAATAGAAAGTATTAAAAAATCGCTTTTATTTTAAAAAAAGATAAAAATGTATTAAAAAGTAAAAAAAAAATTAAACTGTGGCTAAAAAAGAAATTGTGTGAAGAGCCTATATAGTGCTGATACAAAGAAATTACATGAAGATCTTCTATAGGATACGGACCAGTCGAGGTGATGGGTTATGTTGTTAAAAATAAAAGCTTTGGGCGCATTTGGAATCAGTGTCAAAGTAATATATTTTCAATACAGATATTATTGTATAATGGAATAATTATATTAAAATGCTATGTCATATATTATTATATGTTGAGTGATCCAAGCATTTATTTTTAGCCGCATAAACCATCATAACAACTGGATCTTATCCCATAGAAACTACTCACCCGATTTTTCTTTATTAGCTCATTACAATTTTCATATACGAGTTTTTCCCACTTCTCTTTCATGCGATGTTTTACAATTATTTTCAGGGATTTTTTTTAAATAGATTTTTGTGTTAAATGAAAGCCATTTTAAAATATCTTTTAAAATTTACTTCGTTTTTTTTATCACCCTTTCCCACAACATGTCATACATTGGTGCACTAGTCCACTGGTACACTGGTACACACCATAGTACACTGGTCTATATGCAGAATTTTACGAAAATTGGCACTTGGGACTCTTAATTGTGCATAAGGTTTCCAACTTGTCTCTCAAACCCTTATAAATTGGAAAACCTGAGTTAGAGAGCAAAAAACCTAGAGAAACGTTGTTGTGACGAGGAGCTAGATCCTACTCGAATTTCCCCTAAAAATACTGAATTCTTCTAATGTTTATTATTTTATTACAACAAGGATTTATTAATTAATTTTATAGAAAATGTATTGTAAAAATAATATCTTAGATTAAGACAATAGTCTTGATGTTATCAAAATATAAGTAAATTACTGAACGAAATTCCTTTACTCCAACAAAATATATTGATTTACAAGGTTCGAGAAAAATAACTTTTTCTCGAATTTGTTTTATTGCTACTTCCCAGAGACAAAGATGTGTAAGTGCAAGAGCAGATATGCTAAAGCAGACATAAAATATAATGAATATGTCTGTATTCGAAGTAGAGCAAGTTCGTAAATCATAGAGAAAGCCTTCTACAATTAATGACTACGTAAGAACAATGGCTGAAAGTCTAGCCGACGTACCAAAAGTCATTAACCATATGCGACATATTAAAAGCCGTTGATATGAACCAGAAGTTTGAGTTTTAAATTCATCGGACAAACAATTCTACGTAGTGTATATAATACAGATTAATATATGCTTTTGGCTCTAATTAATGGTTTATAAAATGTTATTTTTTATTTCAAGATATTGAAAAAAAAATTTCGGGTGATGATAAATCTAATTCTGTTTAAATGACATAATATTATACATATCGCTGTTTACCTGTGTTAGGTATACGTGTGTCTGTACAAATAGACACACTCACTCTCTCTTACCCCATGGATCAGTTACTTTTGCTACAATGGCAAGATACAAAGATTTAAGTGAGTTTGAACGCGGTGTTATAGTCATGCTCGAGAGATAGGTGATAGTATCTCCGAGATAGCAACGAAATTTGAATTTTCCGAACGACCATTTCACGAGTGTATCTTGAGTATTGGGAATCCGATAAAACACCAAATCTCCGATATCGCTGAGGCCGGAAAAAGAACGTGCAAGAATGGAACCAATGACGATTGGGGAGAATCATTAAACCTGACAGAAGTACAATCCTTCTTCAAATTGCTGCAGATTTCAATAGTAGGCCATTAAAAAGTATCAACGTGCGAACTATTCAACGAAACTTCATCCATATGTGGTTTCGAAGCAGAAGGCTTACTTGTGTATCATCGATGACTGAACGGCACAAAGCTTTACCCCTCTCCTGGGCCCGTCAACACCGACATTAAACTGTTGATGACTGGAAAAGCGTTACCTGGTCGAACGAGTCTAGTTTCAAATCATATTGAGCGGATGGACGTGTACAGGTATGGATACAGCCTCATGAATCTATGAACCCTGTATGTCAATAGGGGACTGTGGAATCTGGTGTAGGTTCTGGGATGGTATTGGGTAGGAGCAGTTGGAGTGATATGGGGCCCCTGATATGTCCAGATACGATTTGGAAAAGTGACATGTTTAAACATCTCACACATCACATACACCCATTCATGTCCATTGTGCATTTCGATGAACTTGGGGAATTTCAGCAGGACAATGCTACACCCCATTCTTCCAGAATTGCTACAGAATGGCTCCAGAATCACACTTCTGAGTTTAAACACTTCCGCTGGCTACCAAAACTCCCAGAAATTATTGAGTATATCTGAGATGCTTTGCAACGTACTGTTCAGAAGAGATATCCACCACCTCGTACTGTTGGAGATTTATGGGCTACCCTGCAGGATTCATGGTATCAGTTAACACCAGCACTACATCAGACATTAGTCGAGTCCATGCCGCGTCATGTTGTCTCCCTTCTGCGTACTTGCGGGGGTCCTACAATATATTAGGCAGTTTTTTTGCTCTTCAGTGTATATATATATATATATATATATATATTAGTGTATATATATATATATACATGTCACGATT
>CM063498.1:163701520-163724020 GCA_032207245.1 Pardosa pseudoannulata | reverse complement strand
TAATTCTATTAACAAGGAATAACGTTTAATTATTATTTCTTTATTACCTACAGATGTTCAGTAGATGCATCTGAAGCAATTATTGTCAATATTTTTTATCATAATTTGAAGAAATTTGTTGATTGTTCATGAAATTAAGGCTTTATGGGGAATTATTTTAATTGGTTTATGAATACTCAATATTCTGTATTGGAAGATTTGAAAGTTGTATAGCATGTTCATTATGAGGTTTAAAGTAAGTTAATTCATTGATCAGCTGATAGTATTATAAATAATTTATATGCAGTGGTGTGACGTCTAGATTAGTTGCGTTCTTAAACGCAAGAGAGAATTCTGATTTTTATTGTATTTTTATTGTATTTTTTTTTAAATTTATCTTTACCATTGCGGTTTTACTATCTGTCTATTTAGTCCTAATGTAGCAAAACAGTAGACTGTAGCTCTCCAAACCAAACCCAAACTATCTATCCATATTTAAGTTACAGCCTATTTAACAATGACATCTAGTTTTGTATTAGCTTTTAGATTATATTTTTTATTCCAAAGGTGTATCGAATAATTTTTCCTGTGAGTAACTAGAATTCTGGATTTCCTCTTACTCAAGTGTTGTCCCTGATGTACTATAGGAAATGTGTGTGTGCGTGGGAGTTGTATTGATTATCGAGTCCTAGAAAGGTTCAATAAATCTCTCTGTATTAAATAAGAAAATGTATTGAAAACTGAGCACATGATTTTGCGAGACTATAAAAACTAAAAATAAGCATTTAAAGAATCTATTTCATTTAATCAGGAGGATGAATAGTATCACCTTTTATTGAATTACCAACTCTCAACAAAAGCAACGTTTTTTTTCCATAATTGATACTGATTCCATTTCATAGGAAACCCAATACTCTCTAATTGAATTGATTTAATTCAGTTGTTTTTCAAGTTTTGGAATCTTTAATAATTTTGGATAAAAAGAAAAAAACATAAACTCCCTAATTTTGCTTAATTATTAATGAAACTTCTGTTTTTAAAAAGTACTTTTGATAATTATTTTTTTTATTGTGTCATGTTAGTTGCATTGATTAAATATTATCTATAACTTTTTATAGTAAGAAACGTAATCAAATAAGTTTTACTTGAGGGTATATGTATATCAAGGCGGTAGTGAGAAATTTTCCATTGGGGGGGGATTCTCCCATTTCAACCCATATCTTAAAATTAGTACAGCGATCCCTCATGTATACAGAAGCCCCTATGGGGGATAACAATAACATTAACTGTAATTTGCAATTTCAGTGATGTACACACACATATATATATATGTATATATATATATATGTATATATATATATATAAATAAATAAATAAAATAAATAAATAAATATATATATATATATATATATATATATATATATATATATATATATATATATATATATATATATATATATATATATATATATATATATAATCCCTATTATGCATGCACGTATGTCTGTTCACTATGTGTTATAAAATGAATGGAGAAATCTTGATAAAGTTTTGCATAAAAAAATAGGTTTACTCTGAAAAGTTTTCAGATAGATCAAAATGGATCCAATGGGTCAAAATGCTACAAGAAGTATTTAAAGTTTCAGAGTTAAAGTTTGTTTTTACGTACTAAAGCTGTAACTAGTCAAAATGTATTCAGGCATGGTCAAAATGAGTTATAACGGAAACTTAGTAAAGTTTTCGCAATTACTCTATTTCCTTTACTTTGTACAAGGAAGAAAAAATGTCTTAAAT
This sequence comes from Pardosa pseudoannulata, assembly GCA_032207245.1. Classification (NCBI taxonomy): domain Eukaryota; kingdom Metazoa; phylum Arthropoda; class Arachnida; order Araneae; family Lycosidae; genus Pardosa; species Pardosa pseudoannulata. The sequence goes on along the minus strand of CM063498.1, from coordinate 163,722,247 downwards.
ATTAGAGAAGTTTAAGAGATCAAAGATATTTGATTCCGGAATTGCAATTTCTGTTTCATTTCTTGAATGACTCATTTTCTTGACTGTCAACAATGGCAGGAAGATAGTAAAACTTTCCAGTGTTTGCCAATATATCTTGGAGTTTTATATCAATTTTTATGTTTTTATATTATAAAACTAAAAGTTTTGACTTCGATCTCATTTAAAAAGACATTATTATTTTCGTTTGAAAATACAATAACAGTTTTTGAATTTTCCTTTAAAGTCGCATTGGCTTTTCAAGAAAACTTTGTCAGCAAACTATTTTCTTGAATTTTATATTTGCACTATTTCAGTAAAATCAAAATCACAAAGTCTTTGATTTAACAGACAATATTATAAGGCATCAAAAATGGCAAAAAAGTTTTCTCCAGAATAAAACTTCAGTCCCACGAATATATTACCCAAATAAACACCCAATCAAGAATACTAATTAATTCATTATAAATACCACTCACCTGCTGGTTGTTTCACCAGTCCTGGGTGGCAGCAAGGTTCATCATATACACCAGATAATCGTTCACTACTTCTTTAAAGTTCCATGAAGTGATGAATCTAGTTTTAAAGATGGTCGTTAGATTTTCAAAGTTGCACGGACAGTCCGTAACAGTAGTAGGAACATCAGTACAGGGGCCAGAAGCAAAAGCTTCACATTTCATTTTAGGCTCCTTCATGTAATATATTTTTTAACACTTTGGCGAGATCTAGATTTTTTCTTCTGTCAATCACTTTAATACAGCTGGTGGACGATCTGTAATCGAATGAAATCTTCATCAACCATCAGCAATCATTTCCTCCAATTTTGAAAAAGGTAAAAAATATTCATAAAGAACAAACACAATGTCGAAATGGCGAAAAAAAAACTAATAACCCAATCAATAACAATGATCTAATGACCCTAATGACAAAGATATTTGATTTCGGATTTGTAATTACTGTTTCATTTCTTGAATGACTTAATTTCTTGACTGTCAACAATGGCAAGAAGACAGTAAAACTTTCCAGTGTTTGCCAATCTGTCTTGGCGTTTTATATCAATTTCTATGTTTTTATATTATAAAACTGAAAGTTTATCTTGACTTCAACGTCATTTAAAAAGACATCATTATTTTCGTTTGAAAATCCAATAACTGTTTTAGAATATTCCTTTAAAGTGGCATTGCCTCTTTAAGAAAACTTTGTCAACAAACTATTTCCTTGAATTTTATATTTGTATTATTTCAGTAAAATCAAAATTACAAAGTCTTTGATTTAACAGACAGTAGTATCAGCGCATCAAAAATGGCAAAGAAGTTTTCTCCAGAATAAAACTTCAGTCCCACTAATATATTACCCAACAAACACCCAATCAAGAATAATAAATAATTGATTATAAATATCACTTACCTGCTGGTTGTTTGAGCAGTCCTGGGTGGCAGCAAGCTTCATCATATATACCAGATAATCGTTCACTACTTCGTAAAAGTTCCATGAAGTGGTAAATTTAGTTTTAAAGATGGTCATAAGATTTTGAAAATTGCACGGAGAGTCCGTAACATAAGCAGGAACATCAGTACAGGGGCCAGAAGCAGAAGCTTCACACTCCAATCAGGCTCCATTATGTAATATCTTTTTTAACACGTTGGCGAGAGCTAGATTTTTCTTCTGTCAGTCACTTGAATACAGCTGGTAGAGGATCTGTAATCGGCTGGCGAAATCTTGATCAACCATCAGCAACCTCCTCCATTTTTGAAAAAAGTAAAAATATTCAGAAAGAACAAACACAATGTCGAAATGGCGAAAAAAAAACTAATAACCCAATCAATAACAATGATCTAATGACCCTAATGACAAAGATATTTGATTTCGGATTTGTAATTACTGTTTCATTTCTTGAATGACTTAATTTCTTGACTGTCAACAATGGCAAGAAGACAGTAAAACTTTCCAGTGTTTGCCAATCTGTCTTGGCGTTTTATATCAATTTCTATGTTTTTATATTATAAAACTGAAAGTTTATCTTGACTTTGACGTCATTTAAAAAGACATCATTATTTTAATTTGGAAATTCAAAAACAGATTTCGAATTTTCCTTTAAAGTCACATTGCCTCTTCAAGAAAACTTTGTCAACAAACTATTTTCTTGAATTTTATCTTTGCACTATTTCAGTAAAATCAAAATCACAAAGTCTTTGATTTAACAGACAATATTATAAGCGCATCAAAAATGGCAAAGGAGTTTTCTCCAGAATAAAACTTCAGCCCCACGAATATATTTCCCAAACAAAAACAAGCCGGTTAAATCTTCAAAAAGTTTCAGCTTACATCGCAATCAAAATGCCAGATTTCGTCTTCGAAGAAAATAACCCTTTCAAATAAATTTATCTCAAGTGTATGTCTCTCATTCTGTCGCCTTTCTACTTCCTTAATTTAAAATATCTTTCCTGTCCTTTTTGTCGGAAGGAATTTCCATTCTTGGCATGAACCTTTATTTCTTATTCGCTGACGTTGAGTGAATATTAAAGGTTTCGAGAAAAGACGAGAACCTATCTGAGTAAAAATGCAAAGAATATACCATCGAAAGACAACTTGACTTTTAGAAATATAATGAGAAAGAAATGTCACATACGGGCATTCAATTTCTAAGTAAAAGAAGTTAGACTGTGTTCCGAGACATAAATATAATGTAGTGAACAAGTATGTTAGAAATAATTCACTGTTTGGATCTATAAAGAGAAGGGCAAAAGAAGGTGTTATTAAATAACTTATTTATTCCATTATATTTTAAATTGATATAAATAAAATTTGTTCGTATATTCTAATAATAATCATTTAATTTACATACATTCATTTAGTAGTTTTCAACTATTTTATCACAGTTACCCTATTTAAAAGTATTGTTATTTTGCAAAAGACTGTGTTCTTAAATAACTTATCTATTCCATTGCATTTTATATTGATATAAATAAAACTTCTTTGAATAATCTAATAATAAATATTTAATTTTCATAATTTCATTTAAATAGTTATTCATTATTATTTGTAGTTTATTAATTTGTTTTTAATTATTTTATGATTGTTACCCTGTTTGAAAGTATTGTCATTTTACTTAATTGTAATTTCGTAAAAGAAGGTGTTTTTAAATAACTTATTTATTCCTCTACAGTTTGAATTGATGTAAATAAAACTTCTTCAAATAATCTAGCAATAAATATTTAATTTTCATAATTTCATTTAAAAGGTTCTTCATTATTATTTGTAATTTAGTAAGTTGTTTTTAATTACTTTATGAAGTACCCCATTTGAAAGTATTATCATTTTAATTAATTGTAATTTCATAAAAGGTGTTTTTAAATAACTTATATATTCCTTTACATTTTGAATTGATATAAATAAAACTTGTTCGTATAATCTATTAATAAATATTTAATTTCCCCAAATTCATTTAGTAGTTTTCAATCATTTTATGACAGTTACCCTATTTAAAAGTATTGTTATTTTATTTAATTGTTATTTCGCAAAAGATTGCTTTTTAAACAACTTATTTATTCCATTGCACTTTATATTGATATAAATAAAACTTGTTCGTAATAATCTAATAATAAATATTTAATTTTCATAATTTAATTTAAATAGTTATTCATTATTATTTGTAGTTTAGTAAGTTGTTTTTAATTATTTTATGACAGTTACCCAGTTTAAAATTATTGTTGTTTTATTTAATTGTTATTTCGCAAAAGACTGTGTTCTTAAATAACTTATATATTCCATTGCATTTTATATTAATACAAACAAAACTTCTTTGAATAATCTAATAATAAACATTTAATTTTCATAATTTCATTGAAATAGTTATTCCTTATTATTTGTAGTTTAGTAAGTTGTTTTTAATTATTTTATGACTGTTACCCTGTTTGAAAGAATTGCCATTTTACCTAATTGTAATTTCGTAAAAGAAGTTATTTTTAAATGACTTATTTATTCCTTTACATTTTGAATTGATATAAATAAAACTTGTTCGTATAATCTAATAATAAATATTTAATTTCCACAAATTCATTTAGTAGTTTTCAATTATTTTATGACAGTTACCCTGTTTAAAAGTATTGTTATTTTATTTAATTGTTATTTCGCAAAAGATTGTGTTCGTAAATAACTTATTTGTTTCATATTGCATTTTAAATTGATATAAATAAAACTTCTTCGAATAATCTAATAATAATTATTTAATTTTCACAATTTCATCTAAATAGTTATTCATTATTATTTGTAGTAAGCTGTTTTTAATTATTTTATGACAGCTACCCTGTTTGAAAGTATTATCATTTTAACTAATTATAATTTCGTAAAAGAAGGTGGTTTTAAATAACTTATTTATTCCATTACATTTTAAAGTGATATAAATAAAACTTGTTCGTATAATCTAATAATAAATATTTAATTTACATAAATTCATTTAGTAGTTTTCAATTATTTTATGACAGTTACCTTATTTTAAAGTATTGTTATTTCGTAAAAGATTGTGTTCTTAAATAACTTATTTATTCCATTGCATTTTATATTGATATAAATAAAACTTCTTTGAATAATCTAATAATAAATATTTAATTTTCATAATTTAATTTAAATAGTTATTCATTAGTATTTGTAGTTTAGTAAGTTGTTTTTAATTATTTTATGACAGTTACCCTGTTTGAAAGTACTGTCATTTTACCTAGTTGTAATTTTGTAAAAGAAGTTGTTTTTATTAATTTACATTTTGAATTGATATTCTTGTTCGTACAATCTAATAATAAACATTTAATGTCCAGAAAATCATTTAGTAGTTTCCAATTATTTTATGGTAGTTACCTTATTTAAAAGTATTGTTATTTTATTTAATTGTTATTTCGCAAAATAATTATGTTCTTAAATAAAAGTTATTTATTCCATTGCATTTTATATTGATATAAATAAAACTTTCTTGAATAATCTAATAATAAATATTTAATTTTCATAATTTCATTTAAATAATTGTTCATTATTATTTGAAGTTTAGTAAGTTGTTTTTAATGATTTTATGACAGTTACCCTTTTTGAAAGTATTGTCCTTTTACCTAATTGCAATTTCGTAAAAGAAGGTGTTTTTAAATAACTTATTTTATCCTTTGCATTGTTGAATTGATATAAATAAAACTTTTTCGTACAATCTAATAATAAATATTGAATTTCTACAAATTCATTTAGTAGTTTTCTATCATTTTATGACAGTTACCCTATTTAAGAGTATTGTTATTTTATTGAATTGTTATTTCGCAAAAGATGGTGTTCTTAAGTAACTTTTTTTTATTCAATTACATTATAAATTGATATAAATAAAACTTCCTTGACTAATCTAATAATAAATAATTAATTTTCGTAATTTCATTTAAATAGTTATTCATTATTATTTGTAGTTTAGTAAGTTGTTTTTAATTATTTTATGGCAGTTACCCTGTTTCAAAATATTGTCATTTTACCTAATTGTAATTTCGTAAAAGAAGGTGTTTTTAAATAACTTATTTATTTCTTTATATTTTAAATTGATATAAATAAAACTTGTTTGTATAATTTAATAATAAATATTTAATTTTCACAATTTCATTTAGTAGTCTTTCATTATTTTATGACAGTTACCCTGTTTAAAAGTATTGTTATTTTATTTAATTGTTATTTCTCAAAAGATTGCGTTTTAAACAACTTATTTATTCCATTACATTTTATATTGTTATAAAAAATACTTCTTTAAATAATGTAACAATAAATATTTAATTTCCTTAATTTCATTGAAATAGTTATTCATTATTATTTGTAGTATATTATGTTGTTTTGAATTCTTTTATGACAGTTACCCTGTTTGAAAGTATTGTCATTTTACCTAATTGTAATTTCATAAAAGAATGTGTTTTTAAATAACTTATTTATTTCTTTACATTTTGGAATTTATATAAATAAAACTTGTTCGTACAATCTAATAATAAATATATCTAATAAATCTATTAATAATTTTTCACAATTTCATTTAGTAGTTTTCAATTGTTTTATGACAATTACCCTATTTGAAAATATTGCTATTTTATTTAATTATTATTTAAAAAAAGATGGTGTTCTTAAATAACATGTTTAATTCCATTACATTATAAATTGATAGAAATAAAACTTGTCCGAATAATTTAATGCTACGTATTAAATTTTCATAAATTCCTTAATATTTTTTTAGCTTAGTACGTTGTTATCAATTACTTTACTGACAGTTACCCAATTTAAAAGTTTTATTATTTTATTGAATTGTAATTTCGTAATTTTTTTAAATAACTCATTTATTCTATTATATTTAATATTAATAAAAGTAAGACTTGCTGGAATAATGAAGTGCTAAAATATTTTATTTTCATCAGTACATGGATATCGCTGTAACTCATTATCTGTAGCTTAATAAGTTGTTTTCAGTATTTTTATGACAGTTACCTGTTTAAAAGTATCGTTATTGTATTGAATTGGTATATTCACACTAATATCATTATTTGTACTACGGCGTATTCGCTGCTTTCGATCTAAACAACTCCTATTATTTTATCATGTGATATATTCTACGGTAATTAAATTATCTTGTACTATATTGTGCAAATTTGATTGAAATCATATTACATTGTGTATCGAGAACAAGCTAATGCAACCAATTGTTATCTTAAATTGTACTGAGTCCTATGCTGTATGTACTTTACAGTGCTATATTATAAGGAGCAGTTTGGGTCCGGTAATATATTGTGAAGTATTTGATATAGTATTCTATTATATATTATATTCTGCTATATTTATGAGACACTCTATCATTAAAAAATAAGAGCATTAAATTAATTTTAAAGTTTATAATAAACTGAAAAATAAGGAAAGTAGGTTTGATATTTTAATCCACCCAGGCAGGCGGTACATTTTCAAGGTTTGGAGCGCTACGGTCTACTTTTTGCAACACGAGGGCTAATGATACCGGGACCTACTGCTTAAAGCCGATTCCGAACGGCTACGAATATCTATGCCATAGTGGGATTTGAACCCACGAACTCCGGATTCGAAGGCCAGCACCCTAACCAATCGGCCATCGTTCGGCAAACATTTCAAGGAAAGATTATGGACATTTCTCATTTTTTTTCTCTTCTAAATTTTAAATATATTTTGAGAAAGAAAGGTTAAATCAGTGCTTAGTTTAATTTCTAGTTTATTTCCATGCATTGATGTATATATAAATACTAACTTCTGGCGTACTATAAATGCGTTTTTCATTAGTTTCTGAAGTAGTAGCTTAATCTGGCTATTTTTCCTTTTTTCCCTATAAAAGAGGTAGGTTAATGTTGCCCTCGACAAACATTCGTGTATACTAAGCTTAATCCTAAAAATTAATGAAAATAAGAGGAGCAAAAAGTATTCTAAAAATGACTAGAATATCGGAGATTCTTTGGTGTGGTGTCACCACCACCTTCTATCTCTCAAGATAAGAAATCAGTCATAATTTAAAATATCGCAACAAATATGTTATACTAACCCCTTTACGACATGTCTTCTGTCTAGTAACTCGCTTACAAATAAAAGTTATATTTAATAAAAAATTAAATTCTTATAAGATTATGTTATTAACTTATTAATGCCTAACATCCTTAGGCATGGCAAAAATCAGGGTTAGCACGAACACTGTATGAGCCACAATGAGGTAGTTAGAGGCACGTTTAGTTTCTAAGGACTTATGGCAAATCGAGAGATGGGGTATTCATGCAAAAGTAATAATGTTGTGGTATGTGACAGAAGGTTAAAAAGTATTTGAACGCAGCTTCGATATGGGGATTACATGCGGATTCAGAAACTGACGAGCAGCTTAAAACTTGCAAACTCCACTGCCTTGATATCAATAAACAGACACAGGACATTAACAGGACTTCTCCAATTTTTTTCTCGCTGTTACCCATCACCGAGTAAATTAAAACCTGACGTCGACACCACATGATTTTTCTGCATGCTTATTAAATTATACATATTTTTTATTTTGATTGTACGGTGCATTACTAGAATTATCATTTCATTATCCCTTTAAATAAAAATAAAAAATTTTAGTCTCTCAAGGTAACGGTGTCATCTGAGTAGATCAAATATTATTTGTCATCTGGCATATTTGGGAATATAGTTAATATTCGTTACATTAAGATTTTCTGTCATATAGAGTGCAAACAAAAATGAAAGTACAAAACTAGACGTTATACCACTCCGAGGTATAAAGATGAAATATTCTATGGTAATAGTTTATAAGTTATGGGAAATAGATACATGCATAAAACAGATGCCAAACTGAATATAGAGAAATGAATTCAGGTAAATCTTCAACTGAAATCTGAAAACTTTCACAATTACAATACCGTCTTTGCTGAGTACAAGGAAGTTTAAAAAATAAGAGGGTTTATATAAATACAACGGTTTGGTGAAAGCTCAACGGTTCTACGATTTCGTTGGCTTCTCAGAGATCTATCATTAAAACTTGGATTTTTGAGATATCCATTCGTCCATGATACTAGACATCACCAAGTCGGAGGTATCCCAAGCTCTCGAAATTCATACCATCGGGTCAAATATCATGAGGTAATCCCCTTCCAAGGGGTAAACATATCCTCGGGGTTTCACTTTAAAATAACATAGAAGGGTGACTAAGTGATCCATAATTCTGGATTTTATAAAAAGAATGATTTGTAGTACCTCAATTATAGAGAATAATCAGTTTCGTATATATTGCTTCGAATATTAAGCGTTTCCAAGTTTGTGATGACAACAAAAATTTTTCTTATTCTTAATTTTTGTATATATTTTACATTTCTTCTTTTATCTTTTTATTACTTTTGAGTGTTTAAATTTCCGTTTTAAGTATAGGATGACAAAAGTTCTAAAACTTCTTTGAGAGTTGTAGTTAGCTATTGATGGAAGAGATGTTAAGAATTCCCCATTTTATGATTTCAATTTTTATATAATCAGAAAATTATAACTGGCGTCTTTTCAAAATACCATGTTTCTTTAATTCTCTTATATCCTGATTTATATGGAGCATATAAAAAGGTCAGTTTGATTGACAGTAAAGATTTATATAAAACAGTTAAGTGAATTTTATCCAGAGAAAGTGCTATCTAGTCAAATATTCTATTGAATAAATTTAAGATTATGCATACTCAGGATACATTGAATATATTGAATTTTATTCAAGAATTTTTGGTCGACTTAGTTATTTTGTATAGACTATATATATTCACTGACAGGCATGAAAAAAGTTTTTTGGAAATCGCTTGTGTGATCAGAAAGTTATAACTGATATCTCTTTAAAATACCGTTTTGTACAATTTTTGATATACAGGTTTATTTAAAGTATATGAAAAGGTAAGGTTAAGGGACATTACCAAGGATGGAATTTATTTTGACACACATCATTACTTTCTTCAAATTATATATCCAGAAAAATAGTTGACTTCTTAAAAACTTCTTTTTAGTTAGTCTTGGAAGTTATATGATTACAGAAATAGTGCTATCCACTGGAAATATAGGTGAATTTGAGTCGCATCACCAAAGATGCTTTTTAACTTTGACATATATTCGGAAGACAACATCTCTCTCGTTCGCTCCCACGAGCTCAATCCGTGCATGTTCTCTGGGTAGTGTTAAATGAGAGACACCTCAGGGGTACACTTCCTTTAGGTATGTAAGGGTATCACGAGACCAAGGGACATTAGTGATCTAGGTCTTGCTTTATTCCTAGTAGTCTCGAGCTTACCTTTGTAAAGTTTTCTCCTTACTGGACTTGACAGAATTAATATCGGACCATGGCGGAACTCTTAGGCTAGAATCAGCTTTATAGCTCTTGTGGTTGCTGTTGTGGCTTATTGGTCTTCTGTTTGTTGCTGCTGTATGTCCTAGGATGGGTCAGCGTAAAAAATGGCTTATCTTTAACACATATCATTACTTTCTTCAAACTATTAGTCCAGTAAACTAGTTAATGCTTTGGAAGTCATTTTATCCTAGAAAAAGTGCTATCCAACCAAAAGAATATGAAAAGGTACGTTTGAGTGGCATCACCAAGGTTGGATTTTGCCTTTGATATATATCATTCCTTTCTGCAAATTATTAGTTCAGCCAAATAGTGAAATAAATGGCTTGAAAGTTATTTTATCACAGAGAAAGTAATATTCACTGGATATAAGTAAAAGAAGGTGAGTTTGAGTGACATCATTAAGGATGCCTTTTACTTTTGACACACTTCATTCTATAATTCAAACTGTTAATCCAATAAAATAGTTAATTAAATGGTTTGACAGTTATTTTATTTCAGAAAAAGTGCTATCCACTGGAAATACGTAAAACAGGTGAGTTTGAGTGCTATCATTAAGGATGACTTTTACTTTTAACATATATCATTCCATAATTCAATCTGTTAGTCAAGTAAAATAGTTAATAAAATGCTTTGACAATTATTTTATTTTAGAAAATGTGCTATAGACTGGAAATACGTAAAAAAGGTGAGTTTGAGTGGCATCATTAAGGATGCCTTTTACTTCTGACATATATCATTCCATAATTCAATCTGTTAGTCAAGTAAAATAGTTAATAAAATGCTTTGACAATTATTTTATTTTAGAAAATGTGCTATAGACTGGAAATACGTAAAAAAGTGAGTTTGGGTAGCATCATTAAGGATACCTTTTACTTCTGACATATATCATTCCATAATTCAAACTGTTAGTCCAATAACATAGTTAATTAAATGCTTTGACAATTATTTTATTTCAGAAAAAGTGCTATACACTGGTAGTATATGAAAAGGTGAGTTTGAGTTACATTACCAAGGGTACCTTTTACCTTTGACATATACCATTCCTTTCTTCAAACAGCCGTAAAACAGTTAACTGAATGCTTTGAGAGTTATTTAATCCAGAGAAAATGCTATCCTCTGGGAAAAATACTCCATCCAATAATTGAAGATTTTGCATACTTGGGACATATTGAATGCATCGAATTCTTATTCTTTTTTTTTAGCAGACTAAATTTTTTTAAAGATTGTGCATATTCGGAGGCAAATATGAATACATTTTTTAAGAATCATTTATCATGTGTTTATTTCAAGATCTAGAGCTTAAAGACGGTTCAGAATGAAAATTGGAAATCTGCCCGATTTAGCAGTCTGAAGATATTAATTTATTTTGAGGTTAGTTTCCATTTTCGGTCTGTTCATTGTGTAGTTTGTAGTTAAATTTATTAGTTCAAAACTAAAGTAAAATTGTGTTAGATCACTGTAAAATATCTTAATACTTAATAAAAGCTTATCTTTATTGTGTAAATATTAAAGATTTGAATTTTCAAAAAATAAAATAAATATTACTTCAAACCCTCTTATTTTATTATAAAATTGTTTGTTATCTACTGTAAATACATTTTAATTCTTAGAAGATAACATAAAAGAATTCAACGCTTTTACTGCTTATGAGTTACCACTAAAATTTCCTGTTTTTCCACAAAACTAAAGCCATAGCCAAATATGTTAAGAACTATATATCTTTATTATCACGACAAAGAATACCCAAATGCAAAAAAACTTTGTTTGGAGACGTTAATATATTTTCTTTTTAAGTATCTCAAGCGAAAATCAAGATAAATATTACATTTTTATAGTTTTTAACCATCTGTTGAAAAATTGCATTAAACATGAATTTTTTCAAATCATAGAATTTTTCAGTTTTATAGGTCTTTGTTCTCTTAATTCCGTCTTAATAAACTATTTTTAGTTCCTAAACATTTCTTGTTAAAATACGGATATTAAAGGTTTTAAGCTTTAAGGATAAATTTCAAAATCGCTTTTTGCATAAGCTAGGAATTAACCAAGTTAAAGTTTCTAAAATGTTTTAGTACTAATCAAGTAAACCAGTTCACGGGAAAAGAAAAATGCGTGATAAATGATAAATTTGAATCTGAAGAAGAATGTATTTTGATTAGTATACCATTAAGAAAAAAGAAAATGTTTTTCTGATTTCATTGTAGAATTATCAGTTATATTTAAAGTTACTTAAAGCAAGGTTAGGAAACCACTAAAAGAAACAATGGCTTTCCAAGAAAAACAAGAATTTAAAGCTAAAATGAGCTGTAGCCTATTAGTTTTACAGAGAAAGGTTTAATAAAAATCATTGTTATTTTATGAGCTAACAGTTTGATTTCCGTTTTCAAAATGATCTTGTTAAAATAGTATGAATATTACTTTTATACACAATAAAGTAGTTTTTATTGAGAACATACCTTTTAAATCTATGAATTTAGCTTAGATGTTATCCTAAAAATATAGAAAAATTAAATAATAATAGTAAAAGTAGTTAAAAAACAACCGAGCAATGTCCAGTCAGGTCCAGAAGATTTCCTTTTATCATTAAACAATGTGTCTTTGCTATAGTTGAAGATGTTCGTTTTTTCCTTGGATACTTGTTTGCAATTTTTGTCCCACTTGAGGTTCCAATTTGATGTTTTATTTCTTTTTTTTTATGATATTACCTATCGACGCTTTAGATATCACAAAACCATGACTCTCACATCGTTTTTAGACAACGGAACATGAATGCTTCTCTTCGGAAAGAGTATAAATATAGCATTCGACGCTTTAGATATCACAAAACCATGACTCTCACATCGTTTTTAGACAACGGAACATGAATGCTTCTCTTCGGAAAGAGTATAAATATAGCATTCGAACCAGTGGTTAGTTAAAAACGCCATTTTGAATAAAAACAAACCTCTCAAGCCGCAGAGGATAATTTTGACTTTTAAAAACATAGTACAATTGCAGTTATTTGTTTTGCAACAAAAGATTTTTTAATATCACTAATCAAAATCGTCTAAAAAATGTGCAAACATCCTCAGTTTTTCTTTGACTATTGATGTACGATCCCTGGATTCGATCTGACTGCTGGTATCAAACCATAAAAAAAATTACGACTGATAGCTTTATTTACATTTTAAAAGGTATATCTTTGCTAGAAATAGTATACCGAACGATTGTCGAATGGCAAGGAGTCTGATCTTTAGTACTGGAATTCGTGGGTTCCAATCCCACTGCAAGCGTAGATGTTCTTAGCTGCTTGGAATCGGTTTAATCAATAGGTTTTGGTCTCATTAGACCTTGTGTGATAAAAAAGTAGAACGTAACGCTCTCAAACAGCCTATCAATGGTATTTTATTCGTATCATACTTTTTGATTTGAGATTGATTTAATTAAATAAAATTAAAAAAATTATTTTAATTTTAAATTAATTTGGTTTTAATTTCTATTTTGGCGAGAACCCTGATTAACAATGTGTAATAGGTGCTATTAAAAGGTAGGGCGTTTTATGTCTCTTAATTATTTTTATGTTTTGTGACATAATATTTATAAAGCTTATGTTTCAAACTCTACAGAAAATAGCTTGTATGGAAAGAATCAAATGAAGGAAGAGGGAAATGCAGAAGAAATAAGCTTCCTAATATTGTCTTCTTTTCTTCATCCAAAGCAAACTTTGATTGTTAAAATCACCTTATGAGGTTATGTTTATTAATTTTATTTCTGAAGTTTTTAATAAAAGGCAGATCTAATGAGAGAAGGTGAAATGACTTACCATAGACATATAAAAATAGTGATTTTCGAGATAAGTTTACCTTTTCAAAACGGTCTTAGAAAGAGTAAAGTACAAAATACATTTCAAATCATATTTATTTTAACTTACTTTTATGCATGTTAAAATGTTTATATAAATTTAAAAGTGACGAAATAGTTAGAATTGTGATTGGTATCATTTAAGCATTCGTTAAATATGAAAACATTTGTTTTGAAAAAATTCAAACTCTTGTCTGTTTATGGAATTTGGTTTATGATTGGTAGTATTACGTATTATTGATGTCAGGATGATGACATTAAAATTTTAATTTTACTTCTAATTTTTAAAGGTACAATGTTTCATAAATCACTGAGATATCAAATTTTTAACCATATTTCACCCCGCTGATAATCCAGTTGAGTTTGAAGAAATATTTTTGTCAAAATTTCTGAAAGTTATTTTATATCAAAAGAGTCTGCCTTGTAATATTTTCGTTTAATGGTTTTTAATTTGATTTGTCATATATAATGAAACGTCTACTAAGCAAGTTAAACGATTTGATAAGATAATGTGTCTGTCTAGTAGGAGATTCTGTGACGTAGGCAATACTCTGTAATCCCTTTCAATCCAGCCTCTTTTTCTGCCTCAAGCGTCTGCAAAGGGTAAGTCCTCTAATCTTAATCTCTTTTCAGTTTAATATTCTGTTTCCAGGTTTGGTTTTACTTTAAGCCTTTCCTCTTTGTCGCCTCTCCCCGCGTAGTCTGAGCTTCTAAATTCTCCCTGGACTCCCAGGAAGTCCTGCATTCAGCTGCTAGGATTTCCCAACCCCAAAGCCGGACATTGAGTCTTCCACAAGGAAGACCGATGGTCAAGGCAGGGGAAGGGCATGGTAAGGGTTAGGTCTGCAATGATGAGTGACTCGACAAGGTAGTCAGCATATGACGAAGACCTAGACCCATGGGCAGGCCCAAGCAACGAACCAGTGGGTCCGAACTCCCGGAGGTGGCAACCGCTCATTTTTAGAGTTATGTCTTAGCCTTTTAATTTTTTTTTTAAATAACTCAAAATTCTTCCTCCCAATTTTTTTATTTAGGTTAGGGTTTTTTCAACTCCCGGGGATAATGCGAAGCTCCTGAGAGTTAATTTTCGGGCAAGCCGAGTCATGGAGGTTCCGCAGGGTGGGCCAAAAGTCCATCACGATGATCCTTGAGTGATGGTCCAGAGGCCCAGAATTGCGTCCGTTACCTCTCTAAATTTCTTGTTCTCCTAGTTTGGCTTTCCGGCTTCTCGTCTATGGTGCATCGAGCTAAATTCCCTCTTCCTCTTGCTCTCCTTCTCGGCCCACGTGGTTTGAGCCACCTCCACTAATTCCGGTCTCTAGAGGTCCACTAAGCATCCAGCAGTCTTCCAAATTATCTTCCATCACAAGCGCAGCTCTATGCCTTCATCTCATGATGGAGCCTTCGTCGCAGAGGGGGCTCTCTGGGTTCTTCGGAGGGTCGAATTCGTAGTAGGGTGGTCCAGTACTTGCGATCTGTCTACAGCCGCAGGGGTAAACCTGGAGGGCCTCACGGAAAAATGGGCCCGGTTTGGTGTTTGATTGTCTAATAGGAGAGTTTATTTTAAAACGAGAAAACTTTGCTGATCAGTTTTAGAAAAACAGTGACAGTATGAATTTACAACACAAAGCCCGTTTCAGTGTTTCAACTCATGATATTTCAATATAGTACTATCATTAACATTTGATATAAATACTCTTGTTCTTTGCTGAGATTATCGTCCCTCATTAATCATATATGTTATCAGATATTTTATAAACCTTGTATAATTAATGGATGAATGAGAATATAATTTAATTAGCAGCTTCAAATGACGAAATTCTATTTAAGTTCATGAATTGATTTTCATCAGCATGGAGTTCTAAGAGAGATCATTTAAATAGACGGTTCTTACTAAACGTTCGCTTCACTGCGTTCTTATTAACAATTTTAAAATTTTATTTACAAAAATCATTCCAATTATCTCTATCTTTTATATTTAATGCAAAACTACACAGCGTGTAGTCACTTTTATATTTCGTGTTCATTTCAAAATTTACAAGAATAATTTTTCAATAAAAAGTGAAATGAAATTCCATTAACAGAGTAAAGTTTTTTTTTTCCGAAAAAGAGAACTGAAGAGCTAGTAGCATTTTATTAAAGAATTGTTATGCTTATTATTCAAAAACATCTTCATTAAAAAACATAGCATGTTCTCATTAATCGATAATTTTGAAGGTGAGAATAAAACGAAAAGAACAATAGATGCTGTCTGATTATTTTTTAAAAGCAATCACCGTAAAATGAAATGCTTTCAAAAAAGATATGGCATAAAAACATTGTTATTATGGAACTTCATTATATTATTTATTGGAGTAAAAATAATATTTTTAAAGGTATAAATCGAATGCTTTTATAAGCTTGAAGTATAGTTTTTAGAATAAATAGTTATTATTTATTCAGATGTTTAAATAATTGAAATGTTATTAACACTTTTTCGTGTCTGTTTGTACATGAAAACAACTCCACGAAAATGACCGAGAGTTTTGGTTTGAAACAAATACTAACGGCTTCGAAAAATTCTGGGAACTTATTTTGCAAACTTTTTTTGTGTAGATCATAATTAACGAATATATTAATTAATTTAGTTCTTTTGGTACTAATTTTTTCTGCTCAAACGAGCAGATTTATGTTCATCAAAATTAGGAATGAAAGAAAGCTATGGATATACTTCGCCACAACTAAATTATTTGACAAGCGAATTTTATTAGGTAACTATTTTTCATTTTTGAAGAATTTTATAAGGTAACTATTTTATTAGGTAACAGTAATTCCACGTTTCATGTAAATGAAAATTGTCTGCTCGAATTATATCTTTTTTTTACCCCTTTCTTTTTGAGATGTAATTAAAAATTATTTTAAGTTTTTTTTTCTGTACAGTTTAAAATAAATAAATTTAATACTTTTTTAATTTTGCAAAACATAACAACTTCTCACATTGTGTAAGAGTCTTTGTTTATTATCTATTTTACATTCTTTTCTCTTAATTGTTGTTTCTTAGAACATTAATTTGATTGTTCGAAAAAAACATAAATTTAATTATTATAAAAATTAAATTAAATTATTCATAAAAAATAAATCTGATTATTCATACTTCAGTGCTATTAATTAATCCATATCCTAATTAATTACTTTGCTCTAACTTACAGCTCCAAACAATAGAAAAAAAAAGAAATTTTAAACAGAAAAAGGCATAGTTGTACAGGATGTATATAGATGTCTGGTACATTTTGATGTTGATAATTTATAAAATATTAAAAATAAATTTAAATCAATAATATTAATGATTCAAAAAAATTGCAAGAGAATACGGAAAAGGTAATGCACTTAGAACATTCCAAAGTTACTAACTGCATATCAAAAACATCAAACTGGAAAGCGTAATTTTTACATTTCAATATAAGGGTTGGATTTTAGCAAAGTAAAATAACCATTCAGTTGTAGAAATTTAATTTCATTTTGTAGCCTCCACCTAGCTTGAATTCCTCAGGACAGATAAAAACATTTTGTAATTGTAGTTAAAATTTATCTTATAGAAAGTACCTCATTCTTTTAAAAATATTAGAAATTAGACTGTTACAGTAATTTATTTTTCAGTGATTAAGATTATGTTACTAACTACGAATAAATGAAAAAGATAAACTCTGTATTAAGTTTCACCCAATTATCCAGTTTATTTTAGTTTTATAGCGTATCCCTATTTTGACTCCGTTATTTTGGAAAGTGTTTCTTACACAGAACCAATTTCATTTTTGTTATCCTCAAGCGTATTCTATGCCCATAACAATTATGTGTTATCTTTTTTTATGCGTTACTTTTCTATCTTATACATGCTGCTCAAGAACTGAAATATGTGATAAGATTTGTAACAAGAAAAAACTATGTAAACCCATATGGGAAGCTAAACTGTAGAATAATTTTTCAAAGTTTGTCAAAGAAATATTATTTTAAAATTTGAGATGTGTTATTAGACTTAAAGCATTTGTGAATTCATTCATTCTGGCACTGACATAATGGTTCAGAAAATGAGAAAAAAAGGAATATGAAATATATAAAACTACAAAAGCAATATGAAAATATGCTCTAAAAATGCAATATCATGTGCGTGGCTTAGTAAAAACAGATTTGTCAACGTTATGTATTAATCTTTTTTCAATGTAGGAAATATTTATAGTTTTGAAAGAGTATCGGATCTCTTAATATCTTTATGATTTTGAAGTATTCTTTTTGATGAATTTTAAACAACCAATATTTCTCGGAAAGTACTTTTCTCTATCAAAAACATTTTCTGTTAAGTAGTGTTAAATACTTTCAATATTAATGTAGCCTTTTAACTAGCCCAAAAGGCATGGTTTTGCCTTTTTGCTTCGTTTTGAGTTTTTAGTTACCATATATATATACATATATATATATATATTAAATTATGTATGAAAAATATCTTAGCATATGCTTTTAACCTACCGAAACCAACTTATCGTACACGTACCTCATTATCTCCTCTTATCTTCTCACCCCCTTACTTTCTCTCTTTCTCTCTTCTCTTCTTTTTCTCTTCTCCCCTCACTTTTCCTTTTCTCTCTCAACCTATCTCTCTTTTCTCTATCTCACTCATTATCACTCTCATTCCCCTCTTTCTCTCTGTTATCTTCATTCTCTTTCACTTCCTATCTTTTTCATCTCTCAACCTCTCCCTTTTCTCTCTGTCACCCCCTCACTTTCTCCATCAAACTCTCTCATCCCCACCCTTTCATCTCTCTCTCTCTCTCTCGATCTATCTGTACCTATGTAATAGTCTTGACTAAAATATAAAGTATATTTCCTGATATCTTACATATAAGAAACGAGTTTAATAATGAAGGGAAAAGTACTGTAGATCTGTAGACTACATTATATAGTCTACAGAAGAATATTCTTAACCAGAAAAAGTATGGACTATAACCTTTAATATTTGATTAAATTTGCAGATATTACTAAAATTTCAAAAATTTATAAAGGAAAGAAAACTGTCATTTTATCAAATACGTCTAAAATGAAGTATATTTCTATACCAAAAAATTTAGTGTAATGGCTGAAAAGAGAGAGTTCTATGAAAATCACTATGAGGTGAGTGAAATGTATGAACATACATTTCTCTGAGAGGTCGTTGATCATACGAAATAATTTTCTTTTCATACATTTCTTTATATAGGCATACTTTATCTGAACCGATATCAGTTTCAAAGTTGGCACGACAGGGAAACTTCTACGAAATATGAAGTTATAAAAATACCATAAAGATAAGAACGCAGATGAATGATCGTTTAATTTTTTCGGTGATTGAAAGCGTTCAATCTGAGATCCTTTGATGTATTTTACCCTATAATGCTCAAATATTTTCCATGCAGCCTGTTGGCTATTACAGTATATATTTTAAGAATATGAAGTTCAGTTTGAAATGAGATACTGAAATATATTTTAATACAACATTCCTGAAGATCAAAATAGCTGAGCAAAAGTATTTTATGGCCTTCCCTGATGCATAAACAGATTTATGGCATCATTTACTTCTTTAATAGCTCCCCTAATTCTTGTCAGGGCATATTGTTGGCAGCAAATGAAATAAATCTATATTACCAAGATTTTCCGGTTTGGATGAAGACGTTGAAATGAAAATTTCTTAAGATGATATTTCTCGCAGCATATATTTTATTACATTTTCACTCTGATGGAAAAGTTGATGTTGATGAATAATACAGGTTTTCAGTATGAAACACATTTTAGAAAAGTTTCCCATTGTATTTTGTTTAGAATATTTTATGTAATAGTTTGTTTCTTCACCTTAATATACGCTTTATAGTTTATTTATGACATGTACAGTGTAGCATTTAAAATGCTATACGAGCATCGGAATTTTCTGAAAAACTTAAAGTAGCATTTCCCATAATAGCTTCTTTAAAAAGAGGGCCCAAGAGAGATTTTTATCAAGAGTGACACCTAAATATTTAACGGTTTAGGCCCAGGGATACGAATGTCCTCGATGTACATGTTGTAGTCGATGTAAGAGTTATGGCGTTTGGTAGTGAAAACGCCAGCTTCACATTTATTTATTGAGTTTTAAACCTAACCATAGCAGATAACTGTGGTCTGCTAAGGTTGGCTTCTAAGATTGTCTACTAAGGTTGGCTTGGGACTGCCCTGCAGCTTCCAAGGTTCAGTCAAGTGGCGACCAAAGTGGTCAATCTTATGAGTCAAAAAAGAAACCCTACGTATTTACACAGAATATATTGAGAAACTTCCTACTAAAGGCTGCAACTACTATAATATGACTATCCCCATCACAATAAGATGTTTCCTAAGGAAACAGCAATGGGTGAGAAGACTAAGTCTTCCTCAAGCCCTTTCTATGAAGCTTCAAAAACTTTACAGGAATAAATGCACAAGAAGAAAGTGCAGTGCGAAATAAATGAGAAATTAAATACTCAAGTCGCATTTCCATCATGACAAAATAAAGAGATATTTTAAACTTTCCTTATTCCTCAGATTACTTTTACATCTGTCTAACATTAAAAGTCAATAAATAGCAATTGTTGCTTACATCAATGGTTTTAATATTTGTTTTTAAAAATATTATCATTTGTCATTGGCTTCATTTTAATTTTTCTTTTGTGGTGTGGCAACTTTTGAAAAGAAAGAATAATGAGTTTTTCTGATTAGATTGGAGTAAAATAACGGAAAGCATATACCGGATGGTCATTAAACTGACAGGGCTCACAGTGTTCTGTAGCGCGATCTATTCGTGAGAATGACGCCACATTTTGTAGGAAGATTAAACAAGACGGGTGACAAAGGATTCCGCAAAAAACAAATTAGTTCCAAAAGTTACCGCTAGGGGAATATTTGGCACTTTGTAAAAGAAAATAGAGTGTTAACAAATGCAAATCAATACGGAAATTAATTTCTTAACTGTGTCAATGGATGTAACG
>CM063498.1:163604020-163694020 GCA_032207245.1 Pardosa pseudoannulata | reverse complement strand
GCATAAGATTTTATGCTAAAATTTAATTAAAAAATAAAAAAAGTCATGAAGGTAATTTAAGTTAAAGAAATATTTTTGAAACTGAAAAAATACTTCTCTCACGTAATTATAGATTATTGAAAATAGGCTGGAACACAATTAATTATTTAATAGGTATGGAAACTTGTACAGTAATTTTAATAAGGCCTCATTTAATAATTTAGTTAAAAACTGATTGTTGTATTTTCAAGAGAGTGAATCTCATAACTATCAAATAATTCTATTTTGTGTGTCGTTCTTTTATAATGAATTGTATATGAATTTGTGAAATATTATTACTTTATCTTTTTATAAAAAAATATGTAATGCAATTTTATTTGTAATTTAAACAACATAATTAATCATTCTTTTTAGTAACTGACAATCGAATTAATTATCTTTCTGTGATCATAATAGTTTGCGAGGTAATCAGAATGCAAGCAATTACCTATATTCCCCAGCTTACCTGTATTTTTTTTACCTTAGTGAAGAATAATATCCTTATCCTTAATTGGATTACTTAGCAATCAGCGTGAATCGTATTTGCTTGGGGATTTATCCACAGTCAATCTAGTTATAATTAAATTTATATGTAGATGGAAATTTCATGTGCTACTCCTTTTAGTTAAAGATAAAAATTGTTTACTCTTCTCCATTAAGTTTTCTTAGTTTAGTATAAACACAGCTGTATATCGGTATAACATTCGAATAAAAAGAACAAGTAATTGCTGACAATGGTTTAGTTTGCACAATAAAGAATTTAAAAGATAGTTTTTGTTTCCAGAATGGTAATAATACCTCAAAATGCCTATTGTTTTTATTTCTTAAGATTGCTTTTTGAAACGATAAATTGAAATTTTAAAATTTTTCTTCTATTGTTTCATATATTTATAATATGAAAATTAAAAGAAATCCAACATAGTGAATTATTATACTTCAAATTTTATTCTAAATTACGTAGATAAATGATTTCCTCATTATGATACTATATTGGATATGATTTAAGGTGGTTGGTTAATGGTCATATTGAATTGCTCTACATCCATATTTAGCATATGAGGAAAATGTTTCTACTTTTAGATGACTTGCATTGAAAGTTTTTAAAAGAATTTTGCACAGGGACAGAATAGGATATATTTTAAAGATTTGAAAGGATACATTTTTTAAAACGAGCAAAAAAAATGTATTTAATTTTAGATTATTTATGAAACTCTTCGATCAAGTTTTCTTTGAAGGGACATGACATTTTTAAAATAGAGAAAGTATGGCCATATTGAATTGCTCTACATCCATATTTAATATATGAGGAAAATGTGTCTACTTAAAGACAACTTTGATTGAAAGATTTTTAAAAACAATTTTATAAAGGGACAGAATAGGATATATTTTAAGGATTTATAAAAGGCTACATTTTTAAGACGAGCAAGAAAGATATATTTATTTTTAGATTATTTATGAAACTCTTACATTTCTTTGAAGGCAAATAATGACATTTTTAAAATAGAAAATTTATGACGATATTGAGTTGCTCTGCATCCATAATTAATATAGGAGGAAAATGTGTCTACTCCTAGACAACTTTCATTGAAACATTTTTTAAAACAATTTTACAAAGGGACAGAATAAGATTTATTTTTAAGGTTTAAAAGGCTACATTTTTACAACCAGCAAGAAAGATATATTTAATTTTAGATTATTTATAAAACTCTTTGATCAAGTTTTCTTTGAAGGCACATAATGACATTTTTAAAAAAGAAAATTTATGGCCATATTGAAATGTTCTACATCCATATTTAATATATGAGGAAAATGTGTCTACTCCTAGACAACTTTCATTGAAAGATTTTGAAAACAATTTTACAAAGGAACCGAATAGGATATATTTTAAGGTTTTCAAAGGCTACATTTTTATAACGAGTAAGAAAGATATATTTAATTTTAGATTATTTATGAAGCTGTGTGATAAAGTTTTCTTTGAACGCACATAATGACATTTTTAAAATAGAAAATTTATGGCCATATTGAATTGCTATACATCCATATTTAATATATGAGGAAAATGTTTCTACTCCTAGACAGCTTTCATTGAAAGATTTTTTAAAACAATTTTACGAAGGGACTGAGTAGTATATATATTTTAAGGTTTTGAAATGCTACATTTTTAAAACGAGCAAGAAAGATATATTTAATTTTAGATTATTTACGAAACTCTTTGATTACATTTTCTTTGAAGGCAAATAATGACATTTTTAAAATAGAAAATTTATGACCATATTGAATTGCTCTGCATCCATATTTAATATATGAGGAAACTGTTTCTACTTCTAGACGACTTGCATTAAAAGTTTCTTAAAAACAATTTTGCAATGGAACAGAATAGGATTTATTTTTAGGATTTTGAAAGACTACATTTTTAAAAAGAACAAGAAATATGTATTTAATTTTAGATTGTTTATGAAACTCTTTGATCAAGTTTTCTTTGAAGGCACATAATGACATTTTTAAAATAGAAAATTTATGGCCGTATAGACTTGCTCTACATCCATATTTAATATATGATGAAAATGTGTCTACTTCTAGACAACTTTCATTGAAAGATTTTTTTAAACAATTTTACAAAGGGACAGAATAGGATATATTTTAAGGATTTTTAAAGACTACATTTTTAAAACGAGCAAGAAATATGTATTTAATTTTAGATTGTTTATGAAACTCTTTGATCAAGTTTTCTTTGAAGGTCCACATTGAGATTTTTAAAATATAAAATTTATGGCCATATTGACTTGCTCTACATCCATATTTAATATATGAGGAAAATGTGTCTACTCCTAGACAACTTTCATTGAAAGATTTTTTAAAAACAATTTTATAAAGGGACAGAATAGGATATATTTTAAGGATTTATAAAAGGCTACATTTTTAAAACGAGCAAGAAAGATTAATTTAATTTTAGATTATTTATGAAACTCTTTGATCAAGTTTTCTTTGAAGGCACATAATAACATTTTTAAAATAGAGAAAGTATGGCCGTATTAAATTGCTCTACATCCATATTTAATATATGAGGAAAATGTGTCTACTTCTAGACAACTTTCATTGAAAGATTGTTTTAAAACAATTTTACAAAGGGACAGAATAGGATATATTTTAAGGATTTAAAAGGCTACATTTTTAAAACGGGCAAGAAAGATATATTTAATTTTAGATTATTTATGAAACTCTTACATTTCTTTGAAGGCACATAATGACATTTTTAAAATAGAAAATTTATGGCCATATTGAATTGCTATACATCCATATTTAATATAGGATGAAAATGTGTCTACTACTAGACAACTTTCATTGAAAGATTTTTTTAAACAATTTTACAAAGGGACAGAATAAGATTTATTTTTAAGGTTTAAAAGGCTACATTTTTACAACCAGCAAGAAAGATATATTTAATTTTAGATTATTTATAAAACTCTTTGATCAAGTTTTCTTTGAAGGCACATAATGACATTTTTAAAATAAAAAAATTATGGTCATATTGAATTGCTCTACATCCATATTTAAAATATGAGGAAAATGTTTCTACTCCTAGACAGCTTTCATTGAAAGATTTTTTTAAAACAATTTTACAAAGGGACAGAGTAGTATATATATTTTAAGGTTTTGAAAAGCTATATTTTTAAAACGGGCAAGAAAGATGTATTTAATTTTAGATTATTTACGAAACTCTTTAATTAAATTTTCTTTGAAGGCAAATAATGACATTTTTAAAATAGAAAATTTATGACCATATTGAATTGCTCTGCTTCCCTATTTAATATATGAGGAAACTGTTTCTACTTCTAGACGACTTGCATTAAAAGTTTCTTAAAAACAATTTTGCAAAGGAACAGAATAGGATATATTTTAACGATTTAAAAGGCTACATTTTTAAAACGAGCAAGAAAGATATATTTATTTTTAGATTATTTATGAAACTCTTCGATAATGTTTCTTTGAAGGCACATAATGCCATTTTTAAAATAGAAAGTTTAGGTCCATATTGAATTGCTCTACATACATAATTAATATAGGAGGAAAATGTGTCTACTTCTAGACAACTTTCATTGAAACAGTTTTTAAAACAATTTTACAAAGGGACAGAATAAGATTTATTTTTAAGGTTTAAAAGGCTACATTTTTAAAACGAGCAAGAAATATGTATTTAAATTTAGATTATTTATGAAGCTCTTTGATCAAGTTTTCTTTGAACGCACATAATGGCATTTTAAAAATAGAAAATTTATAAAAAACTTCATGCATAACTCTATAACAGGGTAAAATTTGTTTAAAGAAGTCTTTAAGTGTAAATCTTCCAGAAGTAGAATAGTTTTCACTTTAAGTTAACTTGTAGAGAGATGAATAAAATATGTCTCGTTCCCAACAATCTCAAGAGGCTTGAATATCTGATTTGAACTCAAATAACGAAAACTTACCAATATAAAATCTTAAAAAGTGTAATGCATAACTTTACATTTGGTAATATTCATTTAAAGAAAGATTTCGTTGTAAACCATTCAGTCATAGATAAATTTTCCATATAGTTTATTATGGAGAAAAAGGATTTCGATATACTATTCTAGCGACTGTCAGAGGCTTGGGTATCTGATTTTAACCCAAATAATGGCATCATACAAATAGAAATTTAAGAAAGTGTCGAAAATAACTCTAACAAGTTGTAAAATTTGTTATAAGAATAAATCAAATGTAAATAGTTCAAAAGTAGAATAGTTTTCTGTATAAGATAACACACAGAAAGAGAAATATAAAATAGACGGTATCTAACTACCTCCAAAGGCTAGAATACCTGGTGTATTTGTTCTTCAAATTACACAAAGAGAATATATATACATAAAGACACTTCATTTAGATAAAATTTATGTATATATTAAAATTTTACATCGTTATTAATGGTATTTTAACAATTACTATTCCAAAATAGACAAAAATTAAACCGAAACAAAATTTTTTGGTTATGTGTTCACTTCTTTGACAAACTGAGGCATGGAAGTTCCAATCTTCTGCTACCTACCAAATGTAGTCCAAAATTAAATTATATTTTAAGCAACGAGGTTTAAATGTATAAAAGGTGTAAATGTTGAAAGGTAACAGTCTGACGTAAATATATTTTAAATTATTTCTTATTTCTTAATCTTTAACTGCTGATATGCAGTCTTCCTAAGTATTACCATTTCACTAAATCAGTGGTCACCAAAGATATAAAATTTCTGAGCAACCATCTCGCTTTTTAAATGATACTCCTTTTGACTGACATAGACTCCCAGGTATTTATTATCTTATAGGATTATCTAAAATTAAACTGATAAGCATTCTGAAGAATAAATAAAGCATTGGCACGCCTTTAAAAATATATGAATAGATCTGACACAATTAGCCGTATATTGTTTTAATTTCTGATCATAGAATCTAATCTTAATTATCATGTATTTTTATGTAAGGTAGTATTAAATTAATTAATGTATTACTAATTAATTAATATATATTTATATATAATGAATAATACCATCTTGTATGTTACTATATCATTTTCACAAAACCATTAATTATCATAAGGGGGAGACAGATTTATAAAAAAAAGCTTTTTTTACTTTTTAACTTAATAATCATTAACAATTATGAAAAAAAAATCGTAGAATGCAAATCTCGTGTTTCTGGGATGATTACATAAACAGCTATGTGGGCAAAATATATAAACATTACTGAAACAACAAGACTGGAGAGAAACTTGTATTTTATCTCCATCTAGTGTTAAAATATGACACCTAACAACGGGAATATACACACTTCAGTGTAGTCATATTTGTGAAAGATTTGATTTGGAGCGCTACGGTGTAGAGTTTTGTTCAAGAGGGCTAATGAGACAAGAACCTACTGCTTAAATCCGATTCCGAACGGCTATGAGCATCCATGCTAATAGAGGATTCGAACACGAAAACTCCGGTAGCTCCGGTGAAAAATCAGGTGAAGATCAGCGCTCTACCATTCAGCCATAGTTCGGCAAAAAAAAAAAAAAAAAAAAAAAAAAAAAAAAAAAAAAAAAATCTGCTGATGCATTTTCTGATGATCTTTCTCGCATCTTTCAGATGCGAAATATATTTGGTCGGTTAAACTTCTTTAATGGCTGATCTCGCAGATTTCAAAAGAGCACGGTTAATGGAGCTTTGAAAAAGACTTACGAAAACGGCTATCTTGTTTCGAAAGAACCGTCTTGCGTAATGACTATTGAAAACAGAGAAAGACATTCTGTGCTGAGAACAACAAAGGTCTAAATTCTTTACTGGCTGATAAAGAAGGGTTATGTACCAGACTGTATCCAAAAAGCACAGGAGAACAGCCCCTCAAATATCAACTAAGATTAAAACACATCAACAAGAAAGTGTATCGCCTATCGATGTGAAACTACCTGCAGAATCGAAAATATTCACGACATGGCTATTCTTAGATCATTGTTTACACTATCAGTGCCTAAAAAGACTAAAACGGTGTCATGACCATACAGTTTAGAGTCAACAGAAATATAAGAAGGCCATCTGGTCAGAAGAATCGTGGTTTACATTATTGTACACAAACGGACGTGTTTACCTTTTGTGAACTATAGCATAGGTAAATGCTGTTAACCTTGTATCTTTCCTACTTTCCTTTAAGCATGGAGAGAGATCAGTGATGGTATGGAGCGTTATGTTGCACTGTGGTTTCGGTCCAAATGTAGTCAAGTTACATAGGCAGGTTACAGGATAGGTTTACGGCCAATTATCTTCCTCCGATGGTACAAAATGTGTTCGTAGATTTCCTACCAAGCCAATTCTTTGCCACATTTTAAAAAATTGTTTTCAGAAATTTTAGTGACGAGGATAAATTTTGAAAAAATCTGTCGTAGCACAAGAAGACACTTTAAATAGTAAAAATTTGTAGCTTAACCCTTAATGCACAGTTATTTTGTAAAAGGCTGGCCAAAAAAAATCAATTTTTTAATGTAAAAAACACAATTTAGAACGTTGTCTTGCCAAAAAAATTACAAAAATACAAAAATAATCAAAATTTTTATTGCAATGTTGGAGTTTGATAAATATATATTTTATACTTGAATAAGTAAGTGTTATAGCTTACAATCCCATGCAAATGATAAATATCAATAAAACGACTGTCTTTCACATTGCTATTTTCAATTCCCGATTGCATTCGAGTGTGAAAAATTATAGCAACATAAAGTACAACACCGCTCGAATTATCTTGAGTGTGCACTATTTGGCCAGTTTAGCGCACTCGAGGTAACTGGAGCTTGCACGTTAAGGGGTTAATCCCTTAACATACATTAACATCTGGGAAATGTTGGTCATTTAATGTGCTAATGTAGATGTTGACATCACCAATCTGTTGTGCAGTATAATATTAAATAATTTTATAATAATAATCTAATTATTTAACTCGTGCTCCGATTCTGTTTTGATTAAAGTGTTCAAGATGTTATGTGCCCTTAAAAAATAACACAAGAAGCGAAACAACAAATAACTGTAAAGACCAGTTCCGGTGCCTATCAGACAGTTCTTCGAAATGAAACATACTTTACTGTTGTAAAGGATGTAAATTTATTACTGCTACTTAATTATTGTTTACGAAAATCATACATGAATCTCATTAATTGCTCCATAGCAATGTTAATTTCAAAATAAAATTTTCTGTTTAAAATTGCATATAATTTTTAGTTTATCCGAACAAAATAGTATTTTTTGGGTATATCAAATTTTGTTTTATTTGTATGCCAAAGAGTTAACTATAAAAATTTTGGAAACAATAATTTAAAAATCTTGAAAGAATCCTTGTTATACTCAATTTTCTTAGAATGTGGTTTATACTCAAGAGGAAAAATATAGTTGTAAATAGATACTGTTTCAAAATTTATGATATAATTTAAATATATTAAGTTTTAAACTTTTAAATTTTTTAACAATAAAATTCTTTATATATTACTATGCAATTTACTTCGTATGTAATAATATATTCGAGGAAGAATATTCATAATAAAATTCTCCTAGATGAAGTAAAATAAGAATTTTGTGTTCTGGATCCCATGAATATAAAGGAAGAAATATATAATTTTCTTTACAAAAAGTAAAATTACAGGAAATATTTCTTCCCCTTATACACACATAAAATTATCCTTCCCACAAAAATCGTTCTAACACAAACACCGAAGAATACATGTTGGATTAAATTTTATTTACCCATTAAGAAATTTTGTATTTTTAACTAAAATATACCTTATTTATCTAACTAATGCATTTTTTATGAGAGGAGTTCTTTCAGATATTTTTGTTTAAAAAATTGTGACCTGCATATCAGTTAAGCCTCTTTCTTAAAGAATAAAGTATAGTTATTGGTTTTGTGATTTTCTCAACACATTCAGAGAAAAAGGAATAATATTTTATAAAAATATGTTAGATACAATAAAATTATTCTTTTCTTTATAATAAAGAGTTATTGTGTTTTCTTTCAGCGAATAACAAATAAATCTTTTAAATTATTTTTGTCCTAGAAAGAATTTAGTTCATTAATATTCTACTCTCTCATATAGATATATTTATAGAAGATACGATTTCATTTGATGTTATAAATTACGTTAAAAATTATAGTATCTATCTTATATATAACATATATATATATTTTTTATATAAATTATAATATTTTATATTTTATAATATTTATATATAATATATATTTTATATATATATATATATATATATATATATTTTATATATATATATATATATATATACATATACATATACATATATATCTATACATATACATATACTATATTATTTATATATATATATCATATACAAACATATATATATATATATATTATATATATATATATATATATATTTATATATGTATATATATATATATATATATATATATATATGTATATATGAATATATTTATATACATATATATACATATATTATATATATATATATATATATATATATATATATATATGCATATATATATATATATACATATATATATATATATATATATATATATATATATATATATATATTATATATATATATATATATATATATATATATATATATATATATATATATATATATATATATATATATATATATATATATATATATATATATATATATATATATATATATATATATATATATATATATATATATATATATATATATATATATATATATATATATATATTTATATATATATATATATATATATATATATATGTATATATATATATATATATATATATATATATATATATATATATATATATGTATATATATATATATATATATGTATATATATATATATATATATATATATATATATATATTTATATATATATATATATATTATATATATATATATATATATATATACATGTATGCCTGTATGAAGAAGTGTAATACTCAAAATTAATTTAGTGAATCCAGAAGGAATAGGAACTGATGGAACAAGGACACTCAGGCCCAAAGAATCTTTTATTTTCAGGAAACAGAAAGCAATTTCCCGATCAATTATAATTTACTTATGCTTCTTGGACAATTTATTTTTTTTCAATTGTCTCTTTTTTTTCATTGCATACATACTCACACATATATGTATATACATATGCATTCAACACACACACACACACACACACACACACACACACACATATATATATATATATATATATATATATATATATGTGACTTTTTCTTATTAAGTTATATTTCATGCAGAATATTTGAGGAAAGATCCCATATTTACTTAGAGCTATACTTAGCCACACATAAACAGTTGTAGATTCAGATAAACAATTCTAGATCCTCCTCCATTTAACATATATTTATTAATAATTCATCCCCAATTAGTGTGTCTAAGCAGCTTGACAAATGGGCTATGACGTCCCTCTTTTATCTCACGTGGCTAAAAGTTATGCTTAGTCAGCTATTTAGATCTAATCATAAAGTAAGGAAGACGTTCTAAATGCTGACGATGTTTCTATTTTGTGTTTTGAGGCTAAAACACAAGGAAGGATTCAATAAACAAGTTTACATCACATAGAATTTGCAGAAATGCGAGATGTGCAAGTTTAACAGTTTCGTATCGTTTTGATATGGGATTGAAAAGAAGTAGGTGAATGATAGGTGATATAAGCTAAAACTAATAGGCTGATGGAGGACTTAATATTTTACTTCTGAGTAACGTATCCAAATATGACAGCAGTTAGAAAGTGTTTTCCAAACATCCTCACTCGGCTAGTGATGGAGAGTTATAGGTAGAATCTTCCATGATCAAAACTGTTAGTAGATTTCGAGGCAAGTTGGATTATTAGTTAGAGCAAGTTGAATAGAACCTCTTCTATTCTTTTCAAGTTCAAATTCTTGAATTCCTGAACATCTTGAATTCCTGCTCTAAGGGATAAAGTGATGACCCACTTTCCACAAATACATATTTAATGCTAGTGTGGTAGACGTAACATAAAGGTAGGAAAGAAATCATCATCAAATATTGTGAATTAATTTCAAATGTAATATTATCTGATGTGGTCTTCAGTGTCATTCAGTTGTCTTCTGAATCAATCATTCTCGAAACTATAAGATATCACCATTCCTCTTATTTGAACAATCTTCCAAACAGAAAACCAAAACTTTTGATTCTGTTTGTGATCTTGACTTAATTTTTGCATTGGATTTGTGAAATTACAGAGTGAAATTAAGGGTTAACTTTTTAACTTTTGCAGAGGGAAAGAGAAGTTTATCATAAAGAAAGCCTCTCCTTACCTTCTAATCATGGGAATGTTCAACATAAGTGATCAGAAGCGTGTGTAATAGGTAAACTATAAGTAACTAAAACGCTGATCAAAAATTATAGTTTCTGTAAGATATTGGTTTATATTTTGTTCTTGTTGTTGTTATTTCTAATGCAACTTGATTGAGTCAGAGGCTACATTCTAATAAAATTTAACTGATCAACTTCATTATGTCCCATATATACTGGTTAAAATTTGAGAATGATCTACATTTGAGAATAATACCGTTTTCATCTACATTTTTAATTTAATACAATATGACTCAATGGAAATGAATGAGTTGTAAAAGTAAACATATAGCAATGAATATCACAAGAAACTAATTTATCCATGCCACACACAGAGTATTTGTGGCTAAAATTATTAAAGAAAAGGTGTTTCTCTTTCTACCACTATTTTAATCATTGTCTTATTTATTAGTACTAACTGCTTTGAACCCAGCCTTTGGTCTGGGTAATAAATGTTTCCAAGTAAAGTTTTATTAAAATATTTTATATAAAAACTTATTTACTCTTACTAAATTTTAATTTTATATGCTGAAATTATATCAAATATGTGCTGATAATATAATAAGGCAAATTACTAATTCCCTGTACTATCAAATGCTATTAAAATTGATTCTCCCACCTTTCTCATATTTTATTGCTAATAATTTCCATGTTATTTATGTTTAATGGAACAAATGTGACGCATTGCATTAATCGAAAGGCTTTTAACTTGCTTTAAAATTTCTCGTAGTCATTTTCTAATTGCAGTGGACTTAGCTCGCAGTTATAAGTGAAATTAGCCAAATGCAGATTCATTGGCTTGAATGAAATTAGCTGGATCAGCCTCATGTTAAACTGTTCAGTAACTCAATGTTACTTCAGCATGATTCCAGATAAAATGATTTTCTCTTTATACTTCTCATGTGTCTTTTTACGTTGATGATTGAATCTGATCAATCTTTTACTTAAGTTTCTTTAAAAAAATATATTAAAAATAAAATAAAAAAGAAATATCAAATTGTGTTTACCAAGTTTTTTTCTTAATATTTGTCCTTAGATTTATCCTTTATACTGTTCTACATATTTTTTATAAAACATAACAGTAAGCATTTTTTGGTCCTCATTTTGTTAATATTATCTGTTTTTTAAATTACTTAGAAATCTCTAATTGCAAAAGTATACTATCATTGTAATAATTCTTAATAAAATTTTTAAGTAAAGTTTTAGAACCGCTGTATTAGAAATTCATATTCATAAAAATCTTAAACCTTATACTCTGCAAGATTGTTGACGATTATGATAGCTTATTAATGATGGATAATCACATTTATAACCATGTATATGCTATGTGTTGCCCGTAAACCAATGTGTTATAATGCCAAAGTCCTCGCAGCTTTCTCTATTAAATGGCAACAGTGTTTCAATCTCACTGTTTTAATCATTGTCTTATTTATTTATTTTCATTTAAGCATCGAAAACAAATGTTTGACAGATAAATTTCTATAGACTTTCAGTTTTTTTTTACAGTTCACTCGAAAGTGGGAAATCACTTCATCTCGGCTTTGGAATTAGCGTGCTCAATCTAAAGAACTTTTCGTCAGATTGTCACTTGCAAGCCGCAAGTGTATCAAAGCACTGATGTCTTTATACTTTACTTATTTACTCTTTATTTCCTCATTAGTCTTTTAATAAAAACGTTTTGATCAAAAGCTCATGTTGACGATTAGTTTGTTCCGCTTCAATATCCCTCTACAAGTATATTAATAATATACAAGCACTGTTAGAAAAACAGGAACATCAGAAGCATTTTCTGTTTGATTACACACAGTTTTGTGCTATATGAAGTGTAGATAATATTTAAAGTCCCAAAAGGAAAATATACACTTTATATAAGAAATATAACATGGTATTCGGTGAATTTTCTCATTTATTACTTTGTAATTAATGATATTAAAATTTTATTAATAAAAAATATTATCATTTACATCTCCTTAGACAAAATTATGATTTTTTTATAGTTAAGATTTCGTGAATACTTTCGAAATTTGTTTGAGTTACTTTATGTGCCGACCTTCTTATTTTCCTTTTGAAAAGACGTAAAAGAATATTTCTCTTGAATAAATCAAGCATAGCCCAGGTTTAAAAAATCTTGATGCATTAGTTTTTATCAGGAAGCTCTTCTTTTCAGTCTTTTTTTATTTCATTAAGTAGATGCGTCCCTTCTAAAGTACTTCGATATGATCCGGAAAGTTCTCTTCTACAGCACGAGAAAGACATATTTCTTCCTCTTTTTTTTTAAAAAAAATCTTGAGTGTCAAATATTCTCCACTTTTCAGAATTATAGTTTAGAGTATAACACAACTAAAACGGGAAAATTTATTTTAATTCTGTAATAATTCAAGGAAAAATGAAAGATAAACTATATATTTTTTATAATGTCTCGATATATTTTAAAAATTTTTTATTTGCATGAATACAAATAAAATTGCGTGGTACATAGTTGTATAACATTGTTTTTCCCTCATCTAACTATCTAACTTTTAATCTATTGTATACTTGAATTACCTCTAAAGAACCATGAATTTTTCTAAATATACAACAAGAGTGCTTCTCCTTTTAGAAAAATTTAAAAGTTTAAAGCTACAATTTTAGAATATAATGAAGTTATCACGGCCTTGTTTTATTCTACATTTATTTTTATAGGGAAAATTACTATTCGGTCCCGTTTGTAAGCTGTTGCCACATGTCGTGGTATAACTTTATTCTAGAATTATTCAATTTGAAGAATTGAAAATGAAAAACTAATTCAATGATTAATTCATTCCATATGTAACAACAAGCTGAAGCTAAAATTTTGTAATATCGCAGAGAAAAAAATTCACAAAGTATAAAGAATTTGTATGGATAAGAATTAAAAACTATTGACACTTCGCCTGAGGGTCACGTATTTTTACGTTTTTTGCAGTCTGTCACTGGAGCGCGGGTTACGTAAAAATACATATTTAGTAGATTTGTGGTGGATACATGCTAACCACTACAAATCAACTAAATATGTATAATTATATGTATGTGTGACATTATATGCGTGTTGTTTGCATTGCTATGCAACACTTTGGATTTTTTCTTTCCACAAGTTATGATTATCGAGTTACTCGGTCTTTTGTTGTGTTATTTCTTCTTCAATCGAATTCCTAGCTCCAGAACGGACAAGTCGTGTTTTGTCAATTTGAAGCTTGGTTTTTTTATTCTTGAATACAAAGTTGATAAAATGAGCAGTTGTGACAAAGATAGTGATGAAGAAATATACGCTGACAAATTAACAGACTTTAATTTTAAAAATCGTTTATTTTTGTGATGTCGTAAAATATTGCTTTTTTTTGTTAAATAATCATACAGTATGTATTAAAGTGTAAAATAAAAAAAGTTTCGTTCATAAATACAAAGTAGTTTTCAATTTACAGCGATTTTTCTGAATAACTAAACTTTCCCTCGATTCACGAAAAAATGCCCTCTGCACGCGTAAGTTGGCAGTGAAGTATACCCACATGCCAAGTGTTAATAATTATGTTATATCCTTTTATTAATTTTTCTTATTGTCTTTATTCAATGAAGCATTCAAGTGAAACCTTTTAAAATTCTTTCGTATTTGTTTACGAATTTTGATTTCTTTTTACTATTTATAGACTTCAACATAAATGCTTGACTAGTTCTTATTGCCAAATAAAATAATTACCCATAAAAACATGAAACGAAAAAATCAGTAATTTGCATCTTCCATTAAGAATTTTTATTGGCTCTTAAAAAATGAGTTAAATAAATAAGTCTGACGATACTTCACTTCGAAGACGTTCTTATTTCCCTTTTGAGATTTTTATTGAAAAAAGAAACCTTCTTCCAAATAATGTTTCAGCATTATTTAATTACTTCAGTTGCTTAAAAAAATAACTCAACATTTATTGCATTTAAAGTAGTCCTGTTCATTGTTTCCTTCTATATTGAAAGTTGTGTAATATCAAACCGGAAAAAATATCCACCATTTTTTGACGTAATTGTGATGTAAAGACACTCAAGAGCAAACACTAGTTACAGACAGTAGTATATCTCAATTGGACAGCAGAGAGTATCCTAAAAGGGGTATTAGTCTGAATATTAATTTAGGCAAACAATCCTTCACTGAATTCTTGGAATTTTTATTTACATTTTGTGAGTAGTGTAAAGTTAACCCCTTGACGATTTAATTTTGATTAAAACGGCCATAAAAGTATAATTTTTATTCAAGAAAACTATATAAAACTATATGTATGCATAATATATGCATTTATTTTTAACTTTTGGAATCATTTTGTGTTTACAATAAATTAAATTAGTTTTCTAGGAATGGCGAACATTCAGGGTTTTTATGACTGTAGGTTTTCCAGCAAATACGAAATATTAAAAAATATATGTTTTAAATATTGAAAGAGAATTATAATATACCGGGTGATCCAAAAGTCAGGTCGAACTTTAAAATTGAATAATTCGAAAACGAATGAAGATAAAAAAGATACGGTTTTCAACAAACAGGTGGAAAAGATACCGGATTTTGTGTGTCAACGAAAATATAGTTCTGTTGGCGACCAGCAGATGGTGCTGTCTAATTACTGATGTAGGATTATGCAAAGCAACAAACGATATAAAAAGGAGAAACTGCAGCAGATAATGGTAGTCAAAGCTTGTATGCATCGAAATGCTGTCCATAGTTGAGAACTCCCTTTAGTTAAACTGTATTATTAGAATTCTGAAAGTTGCATTGCGAGCATATCACCACATAAAGGGTATGACAGTGTGGTGACTCGTCTCATAGCTGTACTACTCTACTGAATGATGGACAGCACATTGAACGTTTACTGTAGTACTAATTAACTGTAATTACGTTAACTTGTAAGTCGTTCACATTTTTTTCATTTGTAAATCATCTTTGGTGCAATAAAACACTACAGCGCTATGTGTTGGTCACCAACAGAACTGTTTTTTCATTGACACACAAAATCCGGTTTCGTTTCCATCCGTTTGGTACAAACCGTATGTTTGTATCTGCATTCGCTTTCGAATTATTCATTTTTAAATATCTTCCTGACTTTTGGATCACCCGGTATTTACGTATAATATAAATAAATATTAGTAATATTAATAGTATAAAGTTATGTCATAACACAATATCATGTTTGTTGGTTCCTTTGAGAGGTAGATCTTTCTAGAAGTATTTAGATATATTTTACAGATTTAACCTTCATGTTAAAAGATATTAAATTAGTTTATGCAAATGTCAAGCAAAGCGAATTCCATAAGCTGACTAAATCGAAGTCATACAGTCAGTTTTTATGAAGTTAAAACCCCCATAGCAAAATGTTTTATCCCTGGCATATATTGCTTTCACATTGCATGTCTGGTAAATTTAAATAGTTTTAAAGCCTTAGATGTTGTTACATTTGTAACTGTTTTTATGTCAGTTCTGCTACTAATAGTCTATAGCTTATATCTACCAGAGTATGCTTTAGTTTTCTCCATACATAATAAAAAAATTTGTACCATCGTTATCTACTTCTTGAATATATCAATACTATCTCTTTGAGCTCATCAAACTATGACTCGCCGGTTTCTCTATTTTACTACATGCAGGTAAATCAAATTTGACTATCCAATTAAATTTGGATCACTACTTGAGTGCTGTTACTACTTCAAAAGTATTTTCTGTTTGGTCTTTAGCTGTGTAGTAATATACTCAAGGTCATTTTATGTAAAATCGTAATAAAGGTTTTATCTCTGATGGCTATTTGAGAGCTATATTGGATATGATGGCTATTTGAGAGCTGACAGGTATTAGTGTTATGTCCAGTATGATTAAATATTTTCCCAGGAAAAGTTTCTTTTTAACATTAGAAAATTTTTCAAAATTTACAATAAAATAATTAAAAATGATTTTGATCTGATATTAAATATCAGAAGTAATGCCTGTTTGTATTAAGTATGTAAAAAATTACCTTCTAATAAGAAAAAGTTTTAAATTTAGCTTAAGGGGTAAAAAAACTCATTAAAAGTATAACTTTTCTAACTATCATACTGACCTAACAAATCAATACTTTTAGATATGTTTCTCTTCTGAAACAGTCTAGTATAATATTTATAGAATATTTAGATTTCACATTTTTATGATGCTCAATTTAAAAGGTTGTTTCAACAACTACAAATTTAAAAATTTAGAATATATAAAAAGGTGTATATTATGTAACATTTTTTATTTTCTTTGAAGTTTGGAGCAATAGTTTGAATTTTTTACTCTAGAAAAATAACAAAAAAAAAAAATAGTGACTAGGTAAGTATCATATAAAGAAATATTTTACCATATATTCGATCCAAAAATGTCACATTATTTTATTGCATGTTTTTGTTTGAATTTATAAACTGGAAAATATTATTAAAAGTAATATTTCTAATTATTTTAAGCATGTATAACAACTTTTCTACTGGAAATAAAGTAATATTTTCCCTGGAAGTTGTCTTTTCTCTCTCATGTACGCCAGACAGGGAAGTTACGTTTACAGTTTTGCATATAAAAAATACAAATATTTTCCATTACCATTACTACACAATTATTTTCGAATTCAAATACTACAAGTACATTTACTTAACCTGTTTTTTTACAGATCGTATTTAGTGAGGTAAATCTTAAAAATGGACAAGAGGCATAGTCCAAAGCCACAGTCCGGACAAAAATACCTCATCTCATTTTTAATTCTTTTGCCGCTGTCATTTTTCTTCAGTGAACTGATTGAACAGCACTGATAAACAGCACTGATTTTCAGGTCTTAGTTTTTGTCTGTATGTGGAATTACCTTTAAATAGTCCCTCTGGTTCAGTCTCCCAAAAATTAAAGCCAAAAACTCGAGGAGTAATGCAAAACCTATGAGAAAGGCCGTGCTTTTAAACCAGATTACATTTTGAAAACTAATATCTTGGGAACATCTATGCGACTAATTTGACATTAAAAATACATAAGATACGGCCCAAACAGTGAGAACGACAATGAAAATCATATTGCCCCTACTGCATAAGGGCAAATCATTAAAGGCATGGTAACCATATATGTACGGTGCACGTACAAAACAGGCAAGTGGTTAAAGTTACAATTAGTTTTACAAAACAGAAGAATGCATTTTCAAAATTTCTACGAGTTTTCTGTTAAAAAAAACCGATTTAAAATTTGCTTCAAAATAATATAAAGATCGCTTTACTGAAAATTCACTTGGTATTAATAGAATCGGATAAACTTTTCTTTCTCTAACAATTTACATAATATACATAGATTATCTTGGTTTTTTTCTTAGTTATAATTCACATTTTGATATCAGAGTTATTTAACTGAACCAGACATAAGAAAATGAAAATAAATCGTGAGGACCTATTTTTAGAGAAAAAACGAAAGCTATACTAAATCCTCAAACATCATTTTTCTCACATTCGTATGACACTAATAGTGTAAAATGCGTTTAAACAATATTTTCGCTTTACTTACTTCCATTAAAGATTTTCGTGTTTGTATCGATTTATCGAAAACTTCCAAAACTCCAAATCTTTCACGTAGAAAAGAAGTTTGAGACAGGCTCAGACATTTACCGTAGTTGTCAATATTTGGATTCCTTTGTATTTATAAAGTTCTTGCAGTACAAACTATCAGAAAAGGTCCTTGATAAATTTACGGAATGGCAAATATTTTGAGTTAATTGTTTTGATGTGGTTCTGTCAAAACGTGACATCAGAAAAATGTTGAATGTTTACACAGTAAGAGTAATAGGGCTTTGCTTTGTCAATTTCATTACAGAAGATTATTAGAAGGTTTTGTACGGGTACATATATTCTTTCCTGGTAAACTAAGAACATCATTTTTAATTCTCGGAAGAATCCATGCGTTTATGACAACTGTTTCCAATAATGAAAATAGTATCGCGTTCATTTTAGAGGAATAACCACATCATCTTGGGTGTAACTATTGGCGGATTCAGGGAAATTATTGGTGGTGTTTACAAAACACAAATAGATAAATTAATATTATTTTAAGTTACGGCTACCGAATAAGGTACAGGTAATAAAGAATAAGATTTATTTTTTAAACGAAATTTGAGATATTTAACTTTAAAAATCATTATTA
The DNA here is from genome assembly GCA_032207245.1 of Pardosa pseudoannulata. Taxonomy (NCBI): domain Eukaryota; kingdom Metazoa; phylum Arthropoda; class Arachnida; order Araneae; family Lycosidae; genus Pardosa; species Pardosa pseudoannulata. The sequence goes on along the minus strand of CM063498.1, from coordinate 163,674,939 downwards.
TTGCATTAATGTAAGGTCGTCATGATATTTGCTATTTTTGGCGATAATACCAATGAGGTATCAATGAGAAAAGATATCTCTTTGGTATTTTTTGCTACCTTTATTGTTGCGGATCGCGCCAATATAACGTCATTATATACTCTTACTTAATTAACCGAAACTATTTACATGCAGGACTTTCATATAATAATCTCCCATATGGGCAATTAATCAATGAATAGCTTACAAGTGCGCCGCGGTAGCTCAGTCTGCAAATGTAATTCTCTCGTAACTGGAGAGTTGCCGGTTCGGGGTTGGAGCCGGTCTAAAATCCACCCTGTTCGTTATAGGTGACTGGGGCACGTAAAATATATTCATGGTCACAATGTCCTCCAACTTCTCAATCAATACCTCTGGGGGTGGCAGGCCAAACATATGGGTCTTCTTCTTGGTCTCTGCTTCTAAACTACTAGGATCCACTTGAGAAGTCGTAATTTCACCCTTGAGGTGCTCATTAAAGCGCAAGGCTCACCTCTTTGCCTTAATATGAATAGATCGTGCTTGGAGAGTTGCATAAGACAAAAATAACAACCTACCTTACAAATCCTATAGCTCCAAATTATTAAAAAAGTGAGCCATGGCGAACTATTGAATAATGGAACTGGAAAACAGTAAGAAGCGAAATCCGAAAGGAACTGTAGAATACGAGTTTAACCAGTTTGGATTTTCGGTAAAATCAGTGTTGTTCACCGTAGCTGATGAATTCTGTCTCACAAAATTAACAGCCAATAATATTTAGGTGCATTTAATACACAACAAAAGGGTTGTACAGGAGAACTGGGTACGAAAATAACATAAATCAAAGTATATACACGGTGAGATCAGAAGGAAAAAGGTTGTGATATTTATAACTTTATCACCCTGTTGGCGGTTGGACCCTGTTTTGTATTTAAACCCCATCGTGAATTAACAAATACATATTTAATTTTTGAAAATAAATGAAGTGTTGCCAACGAAATTTAAACAATTGTGTCAGAATAACTGAGACTGCATTTTTAAATAATGGTGAAGGAAGTAAAAATGTTAACCGGCAGTTTTAAAATCAAACGATATACAGCCAGTGTTTCAGCTAGGATTATTATTTTGTATTCTATGTGTTTGACATCTTTGTTGGTGTTTGTATGTTTATAAGTTTACTTCTAAACATCAATTATTTTCAAATATTTAGAATTCCCTTCATTGGATTCATTTTTAATGTTTCTTGCAGGGAGAAATTCTCACATTTTAAATATAAATATTAAAAAAAAGATGAAGAAGAAAGTTTAGAAGACTTTTTAGAAAGTAAAGTTGTTTTTGACAAGGTAGTAATACTAATGGTAATATTTATATTTTCTCTAGATTTATATTATCTCTAGATCTATTCAAATATATTGAAATTAATGTTTTTAATGTTTTAAAATTTTCAATATAATAGCAATATAGTAAGGTATTACGTATCAAAAACTTTCCTACTTTTATCACAAGAGAAGAATATCTCTCTAACTGTTCGTGTCCCTGTTTGTGTCTCTGAGATTATTCGACAGTACAGGTATAACTGGCAATACTATAGTTTATTATTGAGCCGAACAATACTTTTGCAATGGAATTTGAGTATTTGAATCCCAATGATAATATGGATGTTTGCAACCATTTGAAATCAACTTTAGGCAGTAGCTGTGCTACAATATTGCAGTTGAGATACATCAAAGACGACATCTGAGTCATAAGAAAGTCAGAAATCGTCATTATGACGCGGCAGAGAGGGGGATTTATGATACCAGATTCTTTTTTCTGGCTACTTCTCAAGTCATTATGCCTCGAAAGTCTCCTGTGACTATCTCGACTGCAATATGGTAGCACCCAAAGTCTCAGTTTGACAATTTTCGTGGAGCAAAAGGATTGCCACCTGGAACTTTAATTAATGCTTTTAGCAAGTAAAGTAAAGTTGGTTGGTGTTGTATTCATTTAGAAATCAAGTGACTTCTCATGGAAAGATGGTTGCCATTATCTCAAGAGGTTGGACTTTTAAGAGTGGGTGTTCTTATTTTAGAAGTAGAGACCCGGTTTGGTTTTATTTTGGTTTGTTTTGGAGTGCTACGGTCTACTGTTTTGCACACGAGGGCTAATGAGACCGGGACCTACAGTTTAAAGCCGATTCCGAACGGCTACAAACATCCATGCCATCAGCGGGATTCGAACCCGCGAACTCCGGTTCCGAAGAGCAGCACTCTACCATTCGGCCATCGTTCGGCGCACCCGGTTTGACCTACTGCCTCCAGAGGTAAAGTTTGGGAATTTGAAGAACATTGCGACCACGGCATATTTTACGTACCTCAGCCACTTTTAATATAAACTGTAGATCTTTGGTCGGCTAAAGCCTCGATTCCGCTGCCTTCCGGTTACAAGATTGCTGCTTTTTCGACTAAGTTATCGCGATTCTAGTACATAACAGTAATTTTACGTTAAAAGTTTTAGTAAAGATTCAAGATTAATTCATAACTTATTCTTGGTCAGCGCCACATGGCTTACGTTTCGTATATTAGTCCCCGTACGGATTGCGTCACAAGTCATATGCGACGAAGAGAAAAAATTACATTGTTTAAAGTGAATACGTCGCTTCTGACACGTTGAGTTATATTTCAATACTATTTCCTGTATTCAAAAAGATAAAGAGTATTCACAGGGTACTTGTGTAAGTGAGGGGTTATTAACCCAGTGCCCTCGAAGCTTTTCTTGACTATCCGCTATATACTATATCAATATCATCTGCACTGTGACGTTCGAGGGGCAAGAATACTGCTATACTGATTACCACTCTCATTGCGATACTTTTCGTATATTTGCTTGTTGATGTGATTTTATTTATCGGTGCTCTTGTGGAGGAGAGAGTGGGGAATGCACCTGTAAGAATCTGAACAAAATACCATTGATGCATGACCGAAACACAGAAAGAATCCAATGATATACCACCCGGCGTTCTTCGAAGGTAGTCCTCGATGAGCGAGAGTCTTCAAAGTCCACAACGGAACATAAAATGTGTGACGAGTCAGATCCGTCATTGTATGTCAAGGGGTTAAATCAACAATCAGATCTCGACTTAACGATAGCAATCTAGGAGATTCTATAAAATTAGGGAATATCATGTTATACGCATGACTTTGAAAAATTAGTGGACATTACGCAGTGTCAAAAATCGCATTAAATGTAACTATCTTGAATTTTTTATTACCTTTTTAGTACAGGATGTTTTTTACAATGCTTATGATTGCAATAAAATAAAGAAATATTAAGAATCATTATACTTTTATTTTGAATTGTACCCTACAGAAATTTCCTGTTTAATAGATGTGCTAAGATGGAATAAGGTTAATAATCCCTGGTGTAAGTGGTATGATGTAAAACTTTTCCATATGCCATGTTTAAGAATTTCTCAGACATAGGGATATCAGTTAGGAAGTATTACTAAAGAAACAACTTAATATATTTCCAATATTCAAGACGGATTTTTTCTCGAATAAGATAGAAAAAAAGCATTAAAATGTGTCAAAATGGTTTTTATGTTCACTTGATAAGAAATGTTGTAAAATCGATTCTTACTCAATGTTACGGAATCCTTTTTTCAAACATTTTCATGTATTTTTAATGAATCTTTTTATACAGATACTTATTTTAAGTCACTAAAAGCAATATATTTGATAAACAGAGTATCAAATAGTATATTTTAAAATTTAAAACTTGGGATCATTTTAGAGAAATCTTGACATCATTGAATGGAATATCACATACAGAAACTCTAGTATTTGACGGGAAAAAAACTAGTTACTGAAAAAGGTATTTTGCATTTTTTAATTCAGGATAGAGTATATATTAATTTGAATCAATTTAAAATACTTTTTTATTACTTGGGAATTAAATAGAAAATTCGACAGAGAAGGGTTTAAATTTCTTTAGATAACATTAATTTTATATTAACATGTTTAGTAAAAGTAAAGACTTTTCTTTGCCTTTACATTAAGTATTCATTACATATTCCTTTAATTTAAATGTGATTATAAAATATAGTTTTTTAATGATTGGATGGGATTCCTTGAAGAAAGATTTAATTTTAAGGGAAAATACTTTTAGGGAGTACTTTTGAAGTTTGAAGATCCCTGAAATATACCTTTCTCTTTCATTACGTATTTTTCTGTCACAGTGTACTGGAAATAACACGAATAGTTTCTTAGAGCTTGTTCTTCTGGTTAAGGCATTAAACAGCGATTTCTTTTAGTCACATCGTTTAAGCTCAACTTCAAATGATGACAAATTCATGGCATAAATATATTTAAAGCCGTTAAATGTTTCTAGAAAACTATATGTATTCCTTTTCGCAATTTTTCATCCATTTACTATCGACGATATTGTTTAGCTTTATCGCAAACTAATTTTAAAACATACATCAATTGCTTTTATGGTTTAAAGAAAATTCTATTAGATTGCATTTGGGTAGATATATGGAAGCCATTGAGCATTGATCATTTATTTTATCTTATCACAAACTTTTACTTGTACTTGGATACAAGTTTGACTTTGTCAGTAGAAAATGTGCATGAAACGATTTTATTTTAACCTTCTTGATTCCATTTCAAATTTCTTCTTATTTACAATTTGTAATAAAATAGCTTAAAGCATCCTATTTCACTAACAGCAATAATTTTAGAAACGGCCAAAAATATAAATATATATCTTCCTTTATAATGAATTTCGTTTCGTTTATCGGAGAGAATTAAAAGAAAAACATAAATTGTTCTTTCATAAGCTATAATTATTTTGTAGCTATAAACAATATGATCATCAGCAGTATCATGATATAACAACATGAACAGTATGATGATCAGCAGTACCATGATATAACAAAAAAGTATGAAAGTATGACATTGGACAGTTGAACATTATAGTTGGACATTTATAGTTGGACATTATATTCAACACATTTTCCTTCCAAAATTAGACCAATTTTGGCTTATAATTTTGTGCCTATTATTATGCATATATTATTCAGGTTCCATTTCATTTTACAGACATATCCGTAAATTTTTATTTAATGGTTAAAATATAGTGTGTTTTTTTTATCTATTATATCGCTAAGAGTTTTCGTGTATAGTAAATAGAGGATACTTTATTTCTGATTTCCCATTTTCTTTACATATCTTTGTTTAAATGATGTTCACTTTTAAGGTGAAGACCAACTGAGTGTCTAGGCCTTCCACACGTATAAGTGGAGTACCCTTAAGAAAATTCAAAATTAAAAAAAATTAATTCGTTTTACTGAATTTTGCTTATTTTGAACATAAATAAAGGTGTAAATAAAAATAAAAATGCTAAGTATACCATCATGATAATGGGATCATACTCAGTCAAAGATTTTGCCAACATGGCTTCTTGGTCTTATAAAGAAAATGATGTTAGAACTTCCGCAGAAGATATTAAGCTCCAGACTCCTCCTTCCTTGCTAGCCGAACGATGGTCGAATGGTTAGGGTGTTAGAGTTCGGAACCGGAGTTCGTGGGGTCGAATCCCACTATGGCATGTATGTTCATAGCTGTTCGGAATCGGCTTTAAGCAGTAGGTCCCGGTGTCATTAGCTCTAGTGTTGCAAAAAGTAGACCGTAGTGCTCCAAACCAACCAACCAACCTTCTTCCTTGCTCTCTTTCTGAGGTGGACAGCCGATCTCCCGAAAAAGTTCGTTGGACACCGTTGCCAGGCCCGTAGATGGTTACTCGGCGGTTATCAACCCCTCTTGACCAGTGGGATTGAAGGAGGGTCACTCACTTCGCTTTCTCCTCTAGGTCAGTTTCGTGCTGTTGTTGAAATATAACTCTTTGTTACATTCACTGAAAATGTCTAATATACCATTAAAAATTAGCTTTTATTATCTTATAGTGTGGTTAAAAGATTTTATATGAATACAATAAATTCTGTAGAAGAATTGAGTAGTCTGAATGATTTAAAATGAGATGAAACTAACAATGGAAAATAATTTCATTTAAATTTTCTGCCAAATTTTAAAATGAAGCAACATAAATTACATACGCGACTAACTCCCTAATTAGATTAATTATAATAATAACTTTCAATGAATATTTAAAACTTTTCAGACCTGAATTTAATTGTTAAATTCCACCATTTCTTAGAGATTTAGTTAAGTACTGAACATTTTACTCTTGAATATTTAAAGATATTCACAATAGGTAAATGTTCTCTATCTTACTTATCTTTAAATTCTAAAAGCATAATAAATACGAGGCCCTTTTCAATCTGTACTGTCTTATGTAAATGTAATTATAGTGGATTTCAGAAGCGCACAGTAAAATGGAGTTGTTTTACCAAATGTAGAAGCTTTTATTTTACATAATTTAAAGTGCAATTTTCAAATTTAAACACAGGTAGCATATTGCAAGAGTCAAATTCTGACTCTAGAAAGGAAGAACATTTCTTTGTATGAAATTGAAATTGACTTTAATAAACTTTTTGCTATCTTGGGAACAATATATATTCATTTTTGTTACTAACTTTGATTAACCTAAATTATAAATCATGCAGTTAGAAAGCAGCTTTCTGTTACGACATTCCTTTGTTTTGAATTTTTTTTTGCAATAAAATCTTGTTGCAAGAGGAGAAATTTTTACTTTAGTACACTTGCTTGCATAATTTATTGATATAACCGTTTTAAGTAAAATCTTGTTGCATGAGCAAAATATTTTATTTCACTTTTATGTTCACTTGTTTACATAATCCATAGAAACACCCGATTTTAAATCCAAGCAATTCTGCTATACGGATAAGCTAAAATGGGGATACTCTTCTAGTGAATGTATTGTTAGTATTTTTTAATTTTCGCTTCTTAAAGTCGGGTATGTATATCTGGTGGATTTACTAACATATTCGGGGACTTTGATACTTCGCAATGGGTTGTTAACCTCTGACGGGTGTAAAGCATTTGGATGGCAAGAGAATCCCCTTAACCGCTGATTATCCCGAGTTATCTCGGGTTCATATATATTGCAGTTAATTATTATCCCGAGAAAACTCGGGCAAAGCAGAATTTGTCAGTACGATTATGTCAGTACTTTGTTTTTATTACGGTTTTACATGGCCTGGAGGAAATGAAAGGAAATATTCAGCTTTCATTGGCAGTTTGCGAAGTTTTGTTGGTTTTGCCTTTCTTTTGGTGAGATTGGTCACGTGTTTTAAATTGATTGAAAGACTAATTTCAGAAAATCATCGTGACGAGTTTTCTGCCACATCAGGATGACCCAGGATTAGTCTGCTACCAGTCATGTTAACCTCAAGGTATTTTCCAGACGTTATTCCTGCTACTGAAAAACAAATCAAATCAAATTAGACAGTGTACCCTAAAAAGATTCCAGAGGTAAACCAGTAAGAAAAGAGACCAGGCACCAGTGTACAGAATGTCAGGTATCACTTTGTGTTGTCCCTTATTATTTCAAAAACTATCATACAAAGACTAATATTTAACTTTTTTTCATTTGCCCGAGATAACTCGGGGTAGTAAACCTACATATTTTATTTTGTTTCATTTCCTTGTATCCAATAATAAAATAAAAAAGTGATAATTTTTTGGAATTAAAAAAAAATTGTACGGGAAGTCGTTAAACCCCTTTTCATTATCCTCGGGAGAGTGGATTTTTTTTTACCATGTTTCCGTAGCTCTATCCAACCTCCAAAACTTCCAGTGAGATGGCACTCAGAATGACATATTTTTTTAACACGTTCTCCGTGTTTTCTGAGTTTCTCATGCTCGAACTTAGTTTACCCAGATTTTAACCGCGCAAGTGGAACACTATGTAATCTTCAGATTACTAATCGGTGACTTAATAAGATATTTTTTCTCTCAGTCCCAGAATAAAGTCTAGATTGTAAGTTCCCAAAGTGGTCTATTATGAACTCTGGTTCAATACCAACTTGCAAGAAGTTAATTTTAAAGAACAAAAAATCAGGGTAATGTTACTTAAAGGGAGGGGGGTAACTAAACTTCATTCCATTAAGAAGGTTATTACGGAGATGTTTCATAAATTCCATAATGCATTTAACAGATTTTACCTCTTTACTTACCGTTGAAGTATAATGAAGAGCCGTAGATCGCAAAACACCTTTTATTAAATGTATCAAAATAATAATAACATTACTGATAATAAAGATAAAATACGAGGTACATTGGGCTTTTATAGTTTTATAAAGATCCGGAACCCAGCCAATCAAATTACAGGCCCAAGACAAAACTTATCAAACACAACCAATGAAAACACAAAAGGATCAACTCAGTTCAAGAAAATCTAGTATGTCCGAGAAAGCTATTACTTAAATAATAATAAGCAGCCAAAACACCAAGTCGCCAAGTATGAATGGGATTACATATTTCAACACTTACAAAATATTTAGTTGTATAATAGCCATATAAATTTACTGGTTATCTATTAATTACGTATATTTCCTAAACTTTTGTAAGTGGGTACTTATTGGTTTGGGTAAAAAATTCAATATTAGGGTAGTGTTCCAAAACCAATCAGCCAGTATATAATTTTAGCTGATATATGTCACTGCCAGGTAAATTTCCTACTTGTCTTCGGCTATTATGTAAATTTTTATCCTGTCAAATAAATTTCGCAGTTGTCTCGTGATATTTCCGAACATTTTCCTTTCCTCTGAGTCTTTTGTATCTAAAGTGTAACCCTTTGTTTAACTTTTTTTAGAACTATCGAGTATAGAAGTCACTGTGCCTACCTGAATTTGAAAAGAAAACTAGGCAAAGGAGGCTTCGGAAAACAGACGAAAATTCAGCAAGCGGTTTATTAGATAAAAATGTTTAGAAATCTCTGCTAGAAGATAATATTTATTTCTTTTCAGATTACTTTTAAAAGAACTTTAAATCTGTTCAGCGTTCAAAACAATAAGATGCTTGTTAAAAATCCAAATCATTGGAACCCATTTGTAAGTAACCAACATATGTCATTTACCACAGCCTTAATAGGAATAATTTGTGATAATATTCGAAAAATAGATAATCATTTTAAAATATAATGAGCTTAGAAATTCTCTGATGCTTGAAATTTAAATCTTTAATGACTGCTGTTGATGAAACATTAAAATTTAATGCTGACAGCTTTTTTTTATAATTTTAATGATCTTGTTAAGAAGAAAAAGACTATTTCCTCATAAAAAATACATTATTTGCCGTATTACGTATTATGTATTTGCGTATTATGCATTTGCGTATTATGTGTTTAAGGGGAAACGAATAGCTTTTTGCTTCTAACTTATTACTTTATCAGTAAAGTATTTAACATTAAATATTTATGAATAGTTTTTACTCATTTAAAACTGATAATAACTGTTAATCTTCAAATAATTTTCTTTTAATTCATTAAACTGAAAAGTTTTAATGGACTGAAAAATGTAAAATCTGCATATGTTATCAAATTAATGTTACTGAATTTTAATATTTTCCTCTGAGAGATTTTTAAGTGCTTGGAAATCATCACATTTTGATTTTCTTTTAAAACTGAAAACTCAAAAGCACAAAAAAGAGACTGACATAATCAATACCGTTGCCATTTACTATTAAAAACATGTTTGCACTAGTAAAATACTTCCATTTAGTTACTTAAAAGGAAAAAAACACAATGGCTACTTAAATTTTCAAGTGAAGTCAATTTCCGCACTCACTTATGCTTTTTCGAAGACGCCGTTCTGTACTCAAATGGAGCTGATTTTTTTTCTTACTGTAGAATGCTGAAAATTTTCATTTATTGAAAAAACTCTCTCTCCGGTATTTCTAATATTTTTTTCAAATTCCTGCCCTCCCCTCCGAAAACAAATGATACAATTACACTATAGATTTCATTTGTTTAATTTATATTGTTATGATCTTTTACACAGAAAAAAAATCACTTTCAGTATCACGTAAATTAGTGGTTTGAAGCGTAAATCTAATTTGTTTTGCTGCACGAGTGTTAATGAGACCGGGACCTACTGCTTAAAGACTGTCATGTAGCTCTCATTAAAATTAGGTAATTTTACCTGTGATCCAATATAATGGTTGATATTTGGTTAGTCTATGAGTAAATGTATTTGCATTACGTTGTGTAGATTATTTAAGTTATAAATTTAACCACAGCTTCTGAGAGACTACAGACTAATTTTTAAAAACTAATAAGCTAATTAAAAGTTGCTAAAATAAATATTACACAGTTAAATAAAAACATAACAAAGTTGATAGTTTTAAATAAAAATAATAAAGTTTACGGTTATACTATTTATATGTCTGTGTACAAAAATTTGATTCAAACTTCAAAAAATTGCCTTTCCAATTTTTCTATTATGTGCCACCTTATCCAAAATTCAACATTAATCAGATACTAAACATTTAAGTAAAAAAAGAAGAGAGAGGACATAATTCCGAATTCAAATTTTTATAACAAGTACCTTTGTGGATCTGCAAAGGGATGTGCATCTGCAGGGCTGTGCAAGGGTGGTACTCTGGTCGGGAGATTTTCAAACTTGGAGTTGGTGGAAGGATATAGACCTCTTTGCTTGTACTCTCGATTGGTGGGATGACAACTCTGACGTTAGACCCATCACTAGTCTGGATCATTCTAAATACTTGGGGTAATTCTGAGAAGCTGCGGCTCAGTAACACTTTTGATTCCTGCTAGATGTCATTCTCGTTAATTTTTCAGAGTCTCCGTTGGACCCAACTCTTCCTTTGGTCCCGAACTCTGATCTTCTCTCCAACAATCTTCTTTCTTTTTTTATATTATTTTCATCTCTGTCCTTTCTTATTTTTCTTGCTCCAATAGCAGAGCTGTACATATTCATTGGTCACCCTCTCCTTTAAACCGCAAACATAAGGAAAACCTTACCCCTTCAAATTGGGCACTGTCTCTTAGAGACTCATGAATAACTCCACAAAGGTACATTCTTATTTAGTGTCAATAACTAAGACATGATTCTAAGCTGGGACTGGTATCAGAATCCCACCCGAGAATTCCGCACATGACGAATCCATTCAAATAACTTTTGTAGGTTCTCTGTCCTTTACAAAAGATGTGATGAGGTCAGATTTAGACTCCAAGTATTTCACTATTCGTTTTTTTTATATTAATTAAATTAATTAGAATGATCTAAATCGCCTCACCGTAAAGACCATTCCAAACAGTTACGAACATCCCTACCAGCAGTAGATTCGAACCCATGAAGTTCAGTAGGAAGATCCCTACCCACTGGACTATCGTTAGGAATCAACTAGTGGTGTATATATATATATATATATATATATATATATATATATATATATATATATATATATATATATATGTATATATATATATATATATATATATATATATATATGTATGTATGTATGTATATATATATATATATATATATATATATATATATATATATATATATATATGCATCTATATGTTATCTCTCATATATACAGGAACCAAGGAATTAAACCATGCTTATAGTATTAGATCGCTAAGGCATCGCCCGATCATATTTTAAACTGTATTGACTTTAAGTTGGACGAGATTTTTATCAAAACCCTCTTCAGTTTTTAGACTTTAATCATGTTTATGGATTTATGAAATTGGTCTAGTTGAATTAGACCATTCGGAGATCAGAAACAACAACAATATATATTTGTTATAAATATTAACTTACATATTGTACTCTTAAAAATATATTAGACTTAATATGAAACATTTAAAATCACACTGTACTCGAAATATCACCTAATAGATCAATGTAATATAGTATAGAAATAAAAGGGTTTCCAGACCAATTTTTACACTACCGTATTGTATAGTAGTTAAGAGTATTGTATTTATACCCAATGTTCTTGGGTTCGAATTCCGAGGAAGGCTTGGGTACATTTGTGTTATCTCCCAGTAGGGAGCGATGCTAACCGCCTAAATAGTGTTTCGAGAATGAAATGGTCAAAATATGTGGCATTATAGATATCAATGTAGTTAAGCAGGTGCTCTCCCAATGATAATCAAGTCCAATATATTATGCTTGATTAGGTTTGAAGTGAGCCACGGTTGTTCAATCGGCAAAGGCAATGAACAGAAAAGCCTTGTAACTGGAAAGTTGTGGGTCGGAGCTTGAGCCGGCTTAAGATCCTCCATATTCGTTAATGATGTCTGGGGCACGTAAAATAGATTCGGGGCACAATGTCTTCCAAGTTCCCAAACATTACCCCTAGGGGTGATAGGCTAAGGTCTTAAGAATAGGTCTTATACTTTGTCCCTACTTTTAAATTACTAGTATCCACTGGAGCAAAGTCGTTTTTTTACCCTAGCGGTTCTCATTAAAACAAAAGGCACACCCTTTTGCCTTAATACGAGTAACTTATGGCTCAAAACGTGCTTTGATTGTTGAAACAGCATTAGAAAAAACAACAACGACAACAGGTTTTCAAGCTTTCATTTCCTTAAAATGCTATTGTTTCCAAAACTGCTAGTTTTGTTGTTAAGTAATCTTGTTTACGAGAGAGCTTTATTGTGAAAGTATTTTGAAGTTTTTATTTTACAGAGAAAAAGATCATTGTATTTCTATAACTACCAATAGCTTCTTGGAACAATGAGCTATTCTTTGAATTAAAAGAGGTTTAATACAAAATAAGGTGCAAGAAATTGGGCTATTCAATAGAGTTAATTTTTATAAAGGATTTTAAGACTTTTGGCAAAGTTATTCTTACTGTGTTAAAGAAAATAAGTTATAAGTTCTGCCTATTTGTTCTAAAGAATGTATTGATCGGATTTCTTGGATACATTTCAGGTGCTTTAATAATGTTGTGTAAGACAGTATAATGATGAAGTCTGATTTACGACTAGAATAAGGATAGTACTAATATTCTTCCATCGGTGGAACCGTCTTTAAGTACCTGTTTTTCAGTAAAGCCGTTAAGTTTGGGCTAATAATATAAACAATTATATAAAACAAAATAAGATAAACAATTCCCTCATCACATAAGTAGCTGTTTAAAAAAAGAATTTAAAGAAAATAAAACTATGTGGATGCCATAAAATTTGTCATAATTGACGTTTAAAAATTTCTTGGTAGCTAAAAAATGACATTATTAAATCATTTTAATTTTTTCTCTTTTTTTTCGGATTATTATTCAGAATAAGATTTTATTATTTGTTGAATATACTTATAACGATAGGAAAAATTAAATTGTGCATCATTACTGAACATGGAATTTTGCTTTTTTTGGTAGTATATTTGAAGTCATTGAAAAATGATATATCTCAGTTTTGAAGATAAGACAATTTATATAAATAAAATTATGGTAGACATTTTAAAATTTAAGTAATTAATTTTGTTAGTAGATATTTAAATTTCTTAGTAAAAAATTCTTGAGGATTCTTTTAGAAAGCAGGCGATTAAAAATTTTGAAAATTTCAAAGATGTTTTTTAAATTTAAACTCTGGTAAGGGTAGAAAATTACTGAGTTTTAATGTCTATTTCATTAATTTTAGACTCACTGATATTTACTCCCAGATTAGATGATAGTTTTAACTAACAAATTAACATCAAGATAAGTTCTCCATATGATTAATGGTTGGTTTAAATGACAGATGGGTTGTTTGTAAGCAGAGAAAGTGACGAAATTATTAATGGATCATTTTCTGAGGTACGAAATATAATTGCAGTTCATTTAGGGTAAACTAGTTTTTGCCATGAATGATTGCATCATCATATGATGAATTACAAGGCGATAGGATATTGTACGTAATACTTCTGACAAGGGATCTTTTATAACACCTGCATATTTCGGAGAATACTTTAGATAGAAGTAATACCATCAGCATATTTACATTTGCACTTATATATATTTAAAAAGACATTCATCAAATTTATTACACATTGTCAAGCATTATGCAACACTGCGCATAAAGAAAATAACTGACTTAGGAAATAGTTATTCTAGCAAAGTTTTGAACATGTGATAAAGAAATTTTTGTAAAAAGCTAATGGTTGTAAGAATTTTTATTAATTACATTTAAAACTTTTTATGTCTAAAATGTGGTAATGCTTGTATAAGAATGGTTATAAAACACGAATTAAAAGACAAAATTATAAAATTGGAACAATTTTTTCATAAATATTTAATCATTTAATTATCTTTCTAAATTTAATTTTTTAAAATAACCCATTTGATTTAAGTTTCTCTTCCACACATACACACATATGTATACAGGGTGTCCCAAAACGACTGCATAAACTCTGCACAGCTAGATTCCTCTTTGGGAGTACAGAAATACTACCCAAAGAACCATTCCTGTACGATCCATAGTTTACGAGAAAAATACGAAAAGTATGACTTCACTGCCGGTCCATGAAAAAAACACATTATTGGACATATCAACAACAGTATTGGCATATCTTTCACGACGATAAAGTTTAAAACGTTCGCCGTGCATATCACATCATGCATGTGCACGCACCATGGAATGACGTTAAGCCGCCGTTGAACTGGTATTTAAAAGGCTGCATCTTGCATTTAACGGTAATCTTCGTATGGTGGCCATGTATTACGTTCGTGACTACTGTGACATGTTAATGATGTAAGGCCGATGTAATGGAATGCCTTAAGAAATGTTAGGGAGTATGCCCGTTCATATACTGCTGTTGATATGTTCAATAAAGTGTTTTTTCTTGCACCGGAAGTGACGTCATACTTTGTTTTTTGCCATTTTCTCGTAAACGATGGATCGTACAGGAACGATTTTTTGAGCAGATTTTATATACCCCCAACAAGGAATCTAGCTGTGAAGAGTTTATGCGGTCGTTTTGGGACACCCTGTTTCATGTATATCTATTTAATATATCAAAATTATTACACTTAAAATATCTATCTAAAATTCTCTTTTTTCCCCTCTCAGTCTTTCACAGCTGCTTTCTCAGCCACATAATCACAGATTTGAAGAGGTCTCTACTGACTTAAACTCTTTTTACTATCTCCCAAAACTAATGCTAGAATAAATAGTAATTTTGTATCCACTCACCACAATTTTCCAGCTGTCCCAAGAAAAATGTGGTGAGTGGATCACTCTTTCATAGTCTTAAATACTGCATTGTGTAAACTTAAATTCCAATTCCTGTAGTGTAGTTCCAATAACCAGTCAGTTATTCCTTTTCTTATTTGTATTCACTAAACACTACACACAAACAAATTAACAAAAAAGAACACTGATATTTCATCGTAATGGATCGACAACTTTCAATATGTTCATCACGGAATCCAAAAAACAATCAAAATGATTTTTTCTCCCTCGGAGAGGGAAGGAGGAAGAAAAATCCCTCGTTAGAGAAAACGAAAATCGGGACATGCATAACGTTGACTAAGGACTTGGTTTAATGGGAAAAAATCCTCGTGATCCCTCGCTGTTGAGAGAGATATGTAACAGAACTGTGTTTTCTTGATCATTCGATGGTTTACTCTTGTGTAAAAAAGTAAATTTTTAGTCTTAATAAACTTCATAGTTCTTGCTTCTTCTTAATGGAGTCACGACTGAGATTTTCGTAGGTTTACTCATTTCAAAGCAATACCGGGTAATTGAAAGTAATAGGGAATACAATTTTTGTCACCGGGCAGAATAATTTCACCGCGTTACGTATTTACATATATACATACACACACACACACACACATATATATATACACTGTCTACCAAGAAGTATTTGGACACCTATGCAAATGACGATATCTGTGGTCCTGAGGTACTTTACGGCCTCCGCCAGTATTCATCGTGTAGAAAACAGCATCGGCATTAGTCGCATGCAAGATGACGCTCAGTTCGGAGCTCTCTGATTTTGAGAAAGGTATAATTATCGGGTATCACAAATGTGGCCGATCCTTAAGGGACATATCTACCGATCTGAAGTACCCAAAATCAACAGTGACCTATGTGATTAAGAATTGGAAGGTGAGCGGTGATCGTCGTAATGTGCTTCGAGTCGGCAGACCAACGAAACTGAGATATAGAGACCGACGAGTACTGTCCAGAGAAATTTGGAAGAACCGCACCGAACCAATGGCCCTCATCCCCGGGGAGTTTCACCATCAGTTTCAAACAGTTCAAGCTTACAGTTATACTAGCAATGAGCTACTTATTACATATTTCGAATTCTATAATATATTTCAAAACATAATAATTTGAACTTACTTTTTATTTTATATAATAAAAGACAATTAATTGGTAAATTTAAAAGGGTTATACAAATTAGAAATACTTATAGAGGATTTCAGGTATTCATTAGATATGAAAGTATCTGTGTGGTGTAAAAATATATAAAACTTGAAAGTTATAATTAGTATTAATCGTTTTGTTTGTTATGATTATAAATATATTCATTGTACAATGATTAATATTAAAAAACTCTTTTTTTTTCTTTGTTATAATTCATATTTCTATAGGGTAGAAGCTTTGAAATTTTGGCTAAGTTTTGTCCACTTGAAAGCTCTTTGTGAACTTAATGGTTTAAACTGAAAACTTATTTTCACTACTAACATTTTTTAAAATTTTTCATCGAAATACTTTTCTTTGACTCTTTTGTGAGTTATGATAGTGATTTTATCATAACAATTGCTATTTGAAATTCGTTTTTTTTTTACTTTCCTTTATTCTTGCACCGCACGATTGTTTTAGCTCTTTGTTCAATGAAAACAAAGAGCTAGTTATTTGAATCAGAATAATACAATGAGCATAAACCTTTTAAATATTCAGCCCAACGGTCGCTTTCTAGCACTATATTTTCATAATATTTCAACACCATTTCAAAAGCGTTTTCTATAACGTAAACGAGTGAGACTACACGGAAATGTTTGAAAAATTCAGTTCTATTCTTTAGACACATATAATGTGAATTTTTCTCCATCTGTCTAATGTTTGTGTATGTGACAAAAAAATCAGAATGTTCGAATTTAGTCTTTTGAAATTATAACCGTGAAAACTTCTGATGCAGTATTAAAGGAACATTTTCACTTCGTTTCGTTTTTTGAAATTCAATTTTCCACATCATCGGATTTCGTAGCGGTGATAAGAATTTGGTGTTGAAAGCATTCACACTTTACACTAAAGGAAATTTCCCCCATATCTCTTTAGATCGAAAATATCTTTTTCTTTACGGTAAATGGCAGCCCATAAAGTATCCTGACAAGAACACACGGCCTTCCCATTCCAGAAAATTAGATAAAATTTATCCTTCATCTTTTTATTTAAAGCGTTCAGCACAAGAGCTCAAGAACTAACTTCCTTATTAGTCTGGAACTTATCCAAAATTCTTACGTAACTTATAAATTCGTTTTCTAAATTTGCGTATGGAGTATTTAAAGTGCTAGAACACTCTCTAAAAGTATGCATACCATGTAATAATGTATAAGATGGTGTAAACTTATATTAAATGCCCTCAAGGCAAAAACCAGAACTTTTGATCATTTTGCTAAAATCGATAAATGTTTGTAAAAGTTCAGGAAGTGTTATATTGATTTATAAATACATCAGAATGCAGCAGTCATACATACGTGTTTCTACAAATAATCTATATCTAAAGATATAATTCTTAAAAGAGTTCTTTTTATTTGTGTCTGACAGTCAGACCGACTAGGCTCAGCTGAAATGGAGTGCGCCTCCTAATTTGCTGACGAAATTCTTATATACCAAGGAAATTTCGAGGAGGGGGTTGAATATATTCTGGAATGTGCTATAATTATCACGAAAGCTAAAAAAGTGGTTCATTTTATATAGCTTCAAAAAGATTATTCGCTAGGCAGTTGCAGTGTGCACAACCCTTTAGTTTTTAATGAAAAATTTTCAGCAGGATTCAAAATAAATGTCATCACCTTTGCCTTTATGCTGTGCTTCTTTATGCTTCCTTTATGCTGCTTATAAACTGCTGTGTTCTAAATTGACAGATTTATTTTTTAGTTTTGCAAAATTTTTAATGAGATAAACTGAAAAGTTGTTATAGCAATCGGTTCTATAAGAGTCATTCAAAGTAAATTTTCATTTAATTTCTCACTGGCCAAAAACAAATTTATTTTGACTTTTTAGTTTTCCTTACATTTTTACACAAGTATTAAAGAAAATAGACACATACATACACATACACATACACACACTCTCTCTCTCTCACACACACACACACACACACACATATATATATATATATGTGTGTGTGTATATATATATATATATATATATATGTATATATATATATATATATATATATATATATATATATATATATATATATATATATATATATATACATAATTACATGCTTTTACTCTCACTGAATGGCGATTATATCTTGCAATAAAATTTGTGATAAATTTCCGATCTTCAATTAAGCTAAAATTTTGCTTACATATACATCTTCGCCGACAATACATGGATCATTCATAAAATTACATCACAAAAATACAAAAATATAAATTAATCTCATTTAATTAATTTTCCATTTGTAGTTATCATCTTTATTTTTACCATTTCATACTTTACTCATATTTCATACTTCATACATTAGGGATTCGGTTGTTAAAGGCTTGACTTTCATCGTTTCCACGCACGTTTGGCCTCCACGTCAAAAAATTGTTTTATGTATTTTTTTTTTCAAACGTATTCCAATTAGCTGGCATTTGGAAAGTTGGAGTTCAACTGTATTTATTATTTTGTGCATTCATATAAATACTAAGATTATATTACATTTTTCTGCTTTGAGCAGTGGTTTATTTCTGGGCTCATTGTACTGTTGTGCCCTATTGTTTTCATTAAAGAATTATAACATTTTTTATGAACTGTCTTTAAATGAGTATGAAAAATCTGTTTTTAAATTAAATTTGTTAGTCATCACAATTTTGGAGCTTTATTTATAAAAATATTGTTGATTTAAACTGAAATATGTACGAAAATTCTATTGAAACGAAACAATGCAGTTGAAAGTAAGAGAAGTAATAATTAAATAAACAATGAGTACGGTTTTATGAGTTTTATGTTTTTAAGAGAATTATTCTTGAGTGCATGAAGCGTGCTTAAAAATGACATGAAATAACTCAATAACGAAGTTAAATTAAAGAAAGGAATAAACAGCCTTTATGCACGGAATACTTCTTTTTTGTTATCTAGTTCACTGTTATAAATTTAATGGTATATTTGCGTGCGCCAAAGGCAAAAAAGCTCAGGTTTAAATACGTAATAAAGTGTTCAATCAAAATACAGGTGTATAAATTTTTTTCCCCTGAAATGTTTATGACACAATCTGTGTAGAAAGTAAAAACGCGAGTCTGCTATTTGTAAAACTATTGACAACAAGGAAAAATGAACTAAATGGATCTATTTTTAAACGCTGTAGAACATTTGTCATATTTTTGTTTATATATAGTCACTAAGGCAGTCTAATGTAACAACACGCACACAAATATTTAGTGATATATTTATCACTTATGGAAAGTAAACCATTTAGGGTCGTATTTATGAAACAGAGGAAACATGCTTAAATTCGAGGATTACCCTAATTGAGGGTTACCCAGTATCATTCATAATTGGTATTCTCCAAAGAGGATTTCCTTATTCTCGTATTAAATCTTCGTTATTTGTAAACGCACCTGTTGTTGGTTAACAAAGTCATGCGTCTATGTACAGGTTCACGAGTTAGTAGTGTTTGCAGTTCTAGAATAAAACTACGATAAGAAATTAATTTTTGAATAATTTAAATCTGCCTTACCTGCTATGGCCTGCTATGGCTAATATATCCTATGGACAGGATATAAACTCTGCAGTAATTATTCTTTCTACCCATTAGGTTCCTCCTTTCAATGCTAATCTATAATTAAAAATTGAAAATTTATTTTAAATGAATTCTATTGTCCCTAGACGCAAAAACTAATTTAAGAATATCTTTTTATATATTTTTTCTTATTATTTGTCTTTCAATTTGTTTTTTAATTACAAATCCATATTGTTACTTTTATCTATTTTCTGCTGTATGCTAATGAGATTTTGTCCCCGCCCCTTTAATTCTTATACAATATTTTGATTTTAACCTTCCAATCCATGTAAGAATATGTGGCAAGGCTTTGAGCTACCCCATTTTCGTCTCATATTCTATAAACCATGAGGACAATTTAAACTACTAATTGTATTTGCTATCTTAGTCACTCTCCTAGCATTATTATGTTTTCAACATATTTTTATAAAATTCACTATGTAAAAATAGGTTTAAAAACTGGAAAATTATCTTTGATGATAGTAATTCACAAAATAATCTCGTAATATATAAATATACAGAAAGACATAATATATGCTATTATTAAGGTATGATTATTGGATCGTATAAATATGAAAAGCACAATTTTGTAATATATACGAATGTTAAAGTCTTATGAATAGGAGTAAAGAGAAGCAATCTGTTTTAAAAATGCTTTACAAGTACGAACTGCTGTTATAAATATGTCCAATTATTACAAGTACCTTTATAAAGATAAACTCTCATTTTTTTCAATGTAGCATTTATCGGAATTAAAATCGAGTAAGCATAGATTTTCTGTCATATCTATTTACTGTATATATGACAATGTGCTTGATAAATAAATATGAGAGTTAACTCATCGAATCGGTGGATCAGAATTAGTGGGTTAGAAAATAATCTTTGGATTATGCCGTGTTCAGTTACGGTTTTGCACTTACCCCTTAGATTACACTTGATGATTACACTAGCTTGATTAATGCTAATGAATACGACCATTAAATTATCAAAGTTTAAGTGTAAAAAAGTGAAATGTACACTTTTTCAAAATGTTTAATTTAACACTGTACTAAGAAAAATTCGTATCCTCATTTAAATAATTGCTGTTAAATCCATACACATATCTTATCTGTTACAATTGAAGCTGAATATTTAGATGGTAAAAGGAAATCTTTAAAAGAAATTATTATTGTTGTAAAAATATTAGTCGCAAAAAAGTATGCTGTAAAAACATTTATCGCAAAAAAGTTCTAGCGAAACCTTCCCAATAAATCGCTACAATTATATCTCAAAGTCACACGTGCGTTCAGCAATTTACTGGAACGTAAAAAGGAGAGAGAATGATAAGAAATAGATGTGAGAGAATAAGAAAAAGAATTCGAAGTGCACTTATAGAAATACTATAAGAAAAATACCGAAAGAAATCAACTCGGATTCCAATGTAAGCATTCTTAAATCTGACGAAGAAACTTCTGAAACCATTAGTATAGTATTGAACTGTACGAGATGTTGCAACAATAGATGGTTGTAACGATAGAATTGAAAGAAAAAAACGTTTTTACGCTTGCTGAATAAAAGAATGTATATAGCTGTTATCAAGAGAAACTTTTAGGTGAACATCATATTCAGCAATGATAACAATTTATTTGGTATTGCTAGAAGTTAATTGTTTGGAGAAAGCTATATATATTTCTAAAAAAGTTCATCACTGTTAAAAAATAGGAAAACATCCTTTATGATTTAAACTTATATAGCCACAGATTTCTAAGGTTTATTTTTTACTGATGCCTCTAAAAAAGTCCATCACTGTTGAAAAATAGCAAAAAATCCTTTATGATTTGAACATGTATAGCCACATATTTGTAAAGCTTATTTTTTACTGATGCCTCTAAAAAGTTCATGACTGTTAAAAAATAGGAAATCATCCTTTATGATTTGAACTTGTATAACCCCAGATTTGTAAGGTTTGGTTTTTACTGATGCCTCTAAAAAAGTTTATCACTGTTAAAAAATAGGAAAACATCCTTTATGTTTTGAACTTGTATAGCTACAGATTTATTAGTCTTTTTTACTGATGCCTCTAAAAACGTTCATGACTGTTAAAAAATAAGAAAACATCCTTTATGATTTGAACTAGTATAGCCACAGATTTGTAAGGCTTGTTTTTTACTGATGCCTCTAAAAAAGTTCATCACTGTTAAAAAATAAGAAAACATCCTTTATGATTTGAACTTATATAACCATAGATTTGTAAGGCTTGTTTTATATTAATGTTATTGCAACCTTTGTAATTTATTTAAATATAGATAAAAATAATCTAACATAAAATGTTCTAATTTAGGAAGGGATGGATATTTCATACCCCACCATGACAACTATTCAAAAACATATGGCACATTAAATCAAAATAGGGCTTATTTATCAATATTAAATGAAACTATATGTTTCTCTGGGGCACATTATTAATGTCACTGAAAAGTTGTGGCACAATGTATCATAATATAAACGAAATATTTCAGATTTGAATTATTTCAAATACCTTATACAAGAAGAATGGGTGCAAATACCTTTAAGTAACAAGAAAGATTGTGACGTGTCACTTGTGGTTAATTATAAAAATAAATAAAAGTGCATCAAATTATTTTTTTTAATAAAAATATCAGAAAATTTTCTTAGTGTATTCTTAATGCATCGGGACAAATATTTGCAAATGCTTAGTTTAAATGTGGATTAATTTTTCTTTCAAACTACCTTTTTCAATTTTTCACGCTGTCAAAGAAGTTATTATGTGTATAATAAATAATAACATCAATGCATTCATTAGTGAATGCTTATTACATGAAAACGTTGGATGTATCCTCCATTTTCAGAGTCCCTATATACGAAGCGAACATATTTAGATGCGCTAGACTGATATCTCTAAAATTAATTTCACGAGAACTAGCTGCTTAGGTGCGATTTCAGGTAACCTTTTGTTGACTTACTTGCTTATGATTAAAATTTGTTTTGGTCGTATCTTAATTTGTCCCGAAAGTACTTGTCTTCCCTTATAAATGGCATCATTCATGCAGGAAAATTACCTTTGCGATTATTATGGCGACAAAGTCAACAGCTTTGATACTCTCATAAATAGTTTTTGAGCGATAAAACTTTCGGAAGTTCAGCGCATTCAAGTGAAAAATGCTTTTGTTGGTTCATTACTTTTAGCCATTATCTCTCTGACATATCAAAGTCAGCTTCTTTTATAACGGCATAAAACGCGATTAAATGACAGACACCTTTAAATGACTCTGGGTACAGATAGAGGTGTTAGCTTCTGTTGTGACACCTACAAATTTCATAAAATTTAATTCCTTTTAAGTTGACAATTTTTACGGTAATAGCTTTTCAGACTGGGTATAGGTTTGGAAGCCCTTTTAGTATCTTTGAACGTAAGATAAAGATTTATTTAATATATTTTGTAAAACATTGTTGTGTTTTCAATATTTTATAGAAACACAGTCACTAATTTTTTTTCAAATTATTAAACTTATTTTCATTTTAAAATTAATGATAATTTTATTCATGATCATTTTCACGACTTAGCCGTGTTCTCTAAATGTAGGATTTGTTACCCTCTTCCATGATGAAATTATAACTTTTTTTGTGCCAAATAACATCCAAATGGGACACTGAGCACCCGTATCAGAGTTTGTACGTTCGAATCCCTGGTGGAATGGTTGTATGTAGCCGTTTGGAATCACTTTTAAGCATCCCGTCTCGGTATAAATAACCCTTGTATATAAAAACTAGATCGTATCACTCCATATCAACCAACTCGTCTACAATATGCACTATCTCCTGTAATAGTACTCATACTGCTGTAATATACAATTTGGAGCCGTTCGGTTCATTATTTGCAAACATTTTCTTTGATTTCTGTGCGCCAGTGACATCTAGCTTTGAACTACTTTCTCTGCTTTTAAAATCCTCACGACCGAACAATGCTAATTTAGAAATATGTTTTTCATTTCTGTAATTTTTCCAATTTTTTTAATTAAAAATATTTTACGTATTTTACCTATCAGGTATAAACATACATAGACACACACACACACACACACACACACACACACACACACACACACACATATATATATATATATATATATATATATATATATATATATATATATATATATATATATATATATATATATATATATTTATATACATATATGTATATATGTGTGTATATATATGTATGTATATATATGTATATCTATATATGTATAAACTAGTATAGCCACAGATTTGTAAGGCTTGTTTTTTACTGATGCCTCTAAAAAAGTTCATCACTGTTAAAAAATAAGAAAACATCCTTTATGATTTGAACTTATATAGCCATAGATTTGTAAGGCTTGTTTTATATTAATGTTATTGCAACCTTTGTAATTTATTTAAATATAGATAAAAATAATCTAACATAAAATGTTCTAATTTAGGAAGGGATGGATATTTCATACCCCACCATGACAACTATTCAAAAACATATGGCACATTAAATCAAAATAGGGCTTATTTATCAATATTAAAAGAAACTATATGTTTCTCTGGGGCACATTATTAATGTCACTGAAAGGTTGTGGCACAATGTATCATAATATAAACGAAATATTTCAGATTTGAATTATTTCAAATACCTTATACAAGAAGAATGGGTGCAAATACCTTTAAGTAACAAGAAAGATTGTGACGTGTCACTTGTGGTTAATTATAAAAATAAATAAAAGTGCATCAAATTATTTTTTTTAATAAAAATATCAGAAAATTTTCTTAGTGTATTCTTAATGCATCGGGACAAATATTTGCAAATGCTTAGTTTAAATGTGGATTAATTTTTCTTTCTACCTTTTTCAATTTTTCACGCTGTCAAAGAAGTTATTATGTGTATAATAAATAATAAAATCAATGCATTCATTAGTGAATGCTTATTACATGAAAACGTTGGATGTATCCTCCATTTTCAGAGTCCCTATATACGAAGCGAACATATTTAGATGCGCTAGACTGATATCTCTAAAATTAATTTCACGAGAACTAGCTGCTTAGGTGCGATTTCAGGTAACCTTTTGTTGACTTACTTGCTTATGATTAAAATTTGTTTTGGTCGTATCTTAATTTGTCCCGAAAGTACTTGTCTTCCCTTATAAATGGCATCATTCATGCAGGAAAATTACCTTTGCGATTATTATGGCGACAAAGTCAACAGCTTTGATACTCTCATAAATAGTTTTTGAGCGATAAAACTTTCGGAAGTTCAGCGCATTCAAGTGAAAAATGCTTTTGTTGGTTCATTACTTTTAGCCATTATCTCTCTGACATATCAAAGTCAGCTTCTTTTATAACGGCATAAAACGCGATTAAATGACAGACACCTTTAAATGACTCTGGGTACAGATAGAGGTGTTAGCTTCTGTTGTGACACCTACAAATTTCATAAAATTTAATTCCTTTTAAGTTGACAATTTTTACGGTAATAGCTTTTCAGACTGGGTATAGGTTTGGAAGCCCTTTTAGTATCTTTGAACGTAAGATAAGGATTTATTTAATATATTTTGTAAAACATTGTTGTGTTTTCAATATTTTATAGAAACACAGTCACTAATTTTTTTTCAAATTATTAAACTTATTTTCATTTTAAAATTAATGATAATTTTATTCATGATCATTTTCACGGCTTAGCCGTGTTCTCTAAATGTAGGATTTGTTACCCTCTTCCATGCTGAAATTATAACTTTTTTTGTGCCAAATAACATCCAAATGAGACGCTGCACCCGTATCAGAGTTTGTACGTTCGAATCCCTGGTGGAATGGTTGTATGTAGCCGTTTGGAATCACTTTTAAGCATCCTGTCTCGGTATAAATAACCCTTGTATATAAAAACTAGATCGTATCACTCCATATCAACCAACTCGTCTACAATATGCACTATCTCCTGTAATAGTACTCATACTGCTGTAATATACAATTTGGAGCCGTTCGGTTCATTATTTGCAAACATTTTCTTTGATTTCTGTGCGCCAGTGACATCTAGCTTTGAACTACTTTCTCTGCTTTTAAAATCCTCACGACCGAACAATGCTAATTTAGAAATATGTTTTTCATTTCTGTAATTTTTCCAATTTTTTTAATTAAAAATATTTTACGTATTTTACCTATCAGGTATAAACATACATAGACACACACACACACACACACACACACACACACACACACACACACACACACACACACATATATATATATATATATATATATATATATATATATGTATATACATATATGTATATATGTGTGTATATATATGTATGTATATATATGTATATCTATATATGTATATATATATATGTATGTATATATATATGTATGTATATATATATTATATATATATATGTATGTATATATATATTATATATATATATATATATATGTATATATATGTATATATGTATATATATACACACACACACACACACATATATATATAGTCTTCAATTTGTATAAAAAAATTATAGGTTTCGGTGTTAAAATAACATTGACATTCTAGTTTTATTATTTGCAGTCTCTTAATGCTGGTGCACGTAAAGTGATTTATTTATATTAAAAGCTTACAAGCATGTATCACCATAGTTTTGGTAGCTTTTGTGCTCTAGCTTCAGTTAAAAAATGTTTAATAGTTACATTATCAGAGAATAATGTTTCAGACATTTAAAGTCACCTTATTCAAGAAAGTTAATCACTAATGAAGTAGTCTAGCCACTTTATTTAGAATGTTAAATAAAGTTTAAGATTATTACTCCCTTCTTGAGTTATAAATATTATCAGGCTAACAAAATTGGTATTCATATTCAATATGCTGTTGAGCTTTAATAAATGCTGTTATGGTTTTTTGTAGCTTTTCTTGATAACATCTAGTATAAATTTAGTAGGGGGAAGAAACGAGCTTTCAATGTATTCTTATTACACTAGCCGTGTCTTTAATTTGGTCAAAACAGTCTAAAATACATCAGGATTTTTAAGCTCATTAAATAGACAGTATTAGGTCAGTGATTGTCTCGTCAATTTTAAAGAGACAAAGAAAGAAATTATTGACCACTGTTATATTAATAGTACAATATATTTCGAAAATTGATTCGAATTATTGGCAAAGTCTATGATGATGATACATTAATAACTCCTGCTCTGTCGTTGGCCGGATAATTTATTACCTTAGAAGGAAGCGTCGAGAAATATGATCCGAAGAAACTACTAGACTGGAAATTAATATTACCAAGTGTATGACATAAAGTAAATCTCGCCTGTATTATTCACTTAGGGTTAGAATATAGGTTTAAACTCAAGGAAAATATTACCTGGTTGGTAAAATTAAAAAAAGTTGTTAGTGGAAATCAATGTTAACACTGATAAATGAAAACCATCTGCTCTCTTTCTTTTAGCTCAAAGAAATTTTTTAGTAAGGTCATATCAAGAAATAAATTTGCATACGTGTTATCTGTATAAGGAATAAATGAACGTTTATACAAAAAATTGAAAACCTTATCAAATGATTAAAGTAACTTAAAAAGAATGAAAAGGATATTCCAATGTTGAATAAAAAAATTAATATATATTATTTCACTGAAATTGTAATTTGTTCTATACTACTGATTATAGTAAAGTTTCATGATCTATAAAGGCTCAATCATCTCATCTAGTACGAAATCTACATGATCTCAGGTCTTGCTTCTGTATTTTACTGAAAAGTCCACTATATGTTGTTGTCCAAAGATCTGAAATGAATTCCTGCTTGGTAAAGAAAGAGAAAGTGTCTTATCATATCTCTATAAGTCCATTGTTAAAAAAGTTAGTGAGTAGGACAACAATTTTGTGATTTTTGGTTGAGTGACATTTTGTACTCTACTGATTTATTAGTAAATACGAATAACATTGGTTAGAAGAATAGAGAAATTTGTTGTACTAAATAAATTACTAGCTGGAGTACGGGTGTTGCCCAGGTTTTGTGAACAGAAGTTTCATGAAAAAGGTTCATGATCTATAGAACAGACAGAAGGTTCATGATCTATAAAGGCTAAAGCATCTCATCTAGTACGAAATCTACATGATCTCAGGTCTTGCTTCAGTATTTTACTGGAAAGTCCACTATATGTTGTTGTCAAAAGATCTGGAATGAATTCTCTTCCTGCTTGGTAAAGAAAGAGAAAGTGTCTTATCACATTTATATAAGTCCATTGCTAAAAGAATTGGTGAGTAGGACAACAATTCTGGGATTTTTGGTTGAGTGACATTTTGTACTCTACTGATTTATTAGTAAGTACGAATAACATTGGTTAGAAGAATAGATAAATTTGTTGTACTAAATAAATTACTAGGTGGAGTACCTGGTGATGTCCAGACTTTGCTAACAGAAGGAAAGATCCTTACTATAAAGCAGCTAGAGAAAAGAACTGAAAAGTACTTTTGAATATTCCTGTTTTGATAAATTTTTTCGACACATCATTCTGGCAAATTCCAAATTTTTATTTAAGATTATTTTTATTAATTCATCTAGACTGCATAGGATTTAAAAATTCTCTTAACTGCTTCTTATGTTTGTGTAGGGACAAAATGAAATTTAATTATCTCTTGACGAGCATCTTTCTAAAGGACAATGCTTAAACTGCTGATAACTGGAAAAATAAAGATATTTTATAAGGAAATACATTAAGAGATCTAAGGTGTCTTGACTACCTCTCAACATAGAAAGAAAATAGACGTGAGAAGTTTAATTAACCCTTTAATGCACAATTTTTTTAAAAAAGCCTGCCAAAATAAAATCGATTTTTTAATGTAAAGAACACAATTTAGAACGTTGAATTTAGAAACAAATATATATTTTGTACTTGATAAAGTAAGTGCTATAGATTACAATCAAATGTAAATGATAAATATTAATAAAACGATTGTTTTGTTTTTCTTTCACATTGCTATTTTCAATTCTCGATTGCATTCGAATGTGAAAAATTGTATCAACATAAAGTACAACGCCACTCGAATTTTCTCATGTGTACACAGTTTGGTCAGTGTAGCGCGCTCGAGTTAACTCGAGCGTGCACGTTAAGGGGTTAAACTATGGAGATAGAATTTTTTTTAAGAAATCTCAGGTATCTATTAAGTAAACTTCATTCAAGTAAACTTAATTTTATTTTGGTTAAAAGTGTATTGTATAACATTCCGATAAACTCGTATGTACTGGAGACTTTATGTAAATTCAAATTAAACTGTACATTTGTAGGAATTATATACATACAAACAAATAAACCATCGGAGACATTAACGTGTATGCAAGATAGATGTTAAGAGTGCAACGTTGCCTTTTAAATACTGTCATTTCTCAAAATCAGTAACCTTTCTCTTGTGATTAAGGTGAAATGTACAACATCTCTTCAACATTGGAATAAAATTGTAAATTTGTACAACACACTGTCAAAAATCTGATATTATTTTTATACATACAGATTAACCGTTAACAATCATATATCAACTAAATATTCACGATCACTGTATTATGGGAAGATCTACCAGTAGTTTTAATACGAAATCTAATTTAAATAAGATACATAACAGATTTCGAGCTATGGTACGCTAACTTTTATATTTCATAGGTATTTCAATATTAGAAAATGACTTAGGATCGAGTTTAAAAACGTCAGACTATGAACAATTTATCGATGTAAAATAAAACTCCATGAGCAGTTTATTCATTGTTCTTGAACAAACTAAACTTTCCATTGTACAAATTTTCGCTTTTTCTGCATATTTTAAAAATAAACAGAAAAATCTGACATATAACACTTCTATGTTAAAATCACTGCTAAAATCAAAAGCAAAACATGCAGTTCGTATAAGTATTTCATTTTTTCTCTCTCCTTATTTAAATAGGGTCATAATTTAGTTAAGAAGACAGTTGAATATACTTAAAACCGTAATCTATATTTTGGATACCGAAATAACTAATATATAAATCTTACACCTTCTCCACCGCGGATGACTAAAAGAGGTCTTCTCACTGTATTTCAATGAATATAACTCCAAACCGGGCAACGTTTTAGAGGTTTATTGAGCAGCGTTCGGAATAATGCATAGTATATATCGTAGTGCGGAGAAAATACCAATTTCTTTTATCGTTGCACGGCCCGGAAATAAAAACATAAAGCGAAAGAGACACGAAACTCGTTCGCATACTAAATCCTTGATAGGGTTGAGTTATGCTGTGAAGCTCCGATACGAACTTTACGAAATTTACGGGAATTTGTGTGAGTAACACACAGTCAAAAACTGACACTATTTTTTTAAATACAACACCGTCAACAATCATATATCAACTAAATATTCACGATCATTGAATTATGGGAAGATGTACCAATAGTTTGTAATTAAAATAAGATACATAGCAGATTCTGAGCTATGGTATATTTACTTTTATTTTTCATAGGTATTTCAATATTAGAAAATGACTTAGGATTGAGTTTAAAAACGGCAGGCTGTGAACAATTTATTGATGTAAAATAAAACTCCATGAGAAAGTTATTCATTGTTCTTGAACAAACTAAACTTTGAAGTGTACAAATTTTATGAACTATGTTTACTACGAACTATATTTACCGAGATATGGTATGCTTACTTTTATTTATCATAGGTATTTCAATATTAGACAATGAATTAGGATTGAGTTTGAAAATGGGAGGCTGTGAACAGCTTGTTGATGTAAAATAAAACTCCATGAGAAGTTTATTCATTGTTCTTTCACAAACTAAACTTTCAAGCTTACAAGTTTTCGCTTTTCCTGCTTCCGCTTTTCGCTTTTCCATATTTTAAAAATAAACAGAAAAATCTAGCGTATAACACTTCTCTGTTAAAACCACTGCTAAAATCAAGTGCATAACATGCAGTTCGTATGCGTATATCATTTTTTCCCTCTTTATTTAAATAGGATCATAATTTAGTCAAGAAGACAGTTGAATATACTTAAAACCGTAATCTATATTTTGGATACCGAAATAACTAATATATAAATTTTACACCTTCTCTACCGCGGATGACTAAAAGAGGTCTTCTCACTGTATTTCAATGAATATAACTCCAAACCGGGCAAGGCTTTAGAGGTTTATTGAGCAGCGTTCGGAATAATGCATAGTATATATCGTAGTGCGGAGAAAATACCAATTTCTTTTATCGTTGCACGGCCCGGAAATAAAAACATAAAGCGAAAGAGACACGAAACTCGTTCGCATACTAAATCCTTGATAGGGTTGGGTTGTGCTGTGAAGCTCCGATACGAACTTTACGAAATTTACGGGGATAGAGAACGAATCATGTTCCTTTTTTTACGGTTACAGGAGCAAAATTCAACTGACTCGGGTACAAAAGGGCGGAAACAGTATTAACGTTTTCCGTTTGTGATGCAATATTTATTTCTATATTGTCATTAAGTTTAAAAGCATTGAGGAATTTTAAAACCCTTATCTATCTCAACCCGATGTAAAATATGGAAATATATTTTGTAAAATTTAAACTAAAAAATCTTTTTGTGAATATGTTGTTTTTGATTTATCATATTCAAACAAGCAATTGTTCTGAATTAATAAAATTTTGGTAATAAACCAGAGAGTGCTTGGCATTTTTATGAATATCGCCAGAGCAGTGGCGTGCGGTCCATACGTGTACAGTGTGCACTGCACACCCTGGCAAAATTATGAGACAATAATTTTCTGCATCTCTGTCTACCTATATTTATATGGTATATAATAAATATTATTTATAATATATTCAAATATTATGTTGATTTGCTTGCTTGTATTCCCGCAGTGCATGCGGTACTAGGTGCTGCACCACGTAGCGCGCTCAAAAGCAAACGGACATAGGAAGTTTAAATGTGTACACATTGCGCTCTAATAGGAAATCACGCTTTATATGTATGGGCTACTGGAGAAGCACATTATACTATATAGCACTAAGGCAAGTGAAGCTATTTTTTCCTGCACTTGGGATTCAGAATCATCCGAAGATACGGTTTATTAAGAGTTGTATTAGA
Source organism: Pardosa pseudoannulata (assembly GCA_032207245.1). NCBI lineage: Eukaryota > Metazoa > Arthropoda > Arachnida > Araneae > Lycosidae > Pardosa > Pardosa pseudoannulata. The sequence continues at coordinate 163,642,984 of CM063498.1, read as the reverse complement.
ACGGGGACTTACGTGCTGAAACGATTTTTGTTTTTTAACCGATTAACTGCCCATACGATTTTGCTGACGGTTGATGTTTAAATTTATATTTTGTAAGATTTTGTTTTCATGGAAATATAAAAGAAGTATTTCATCAATATAAAGAGAAATGTTTTAGTAGGGTAAAGTAATTTCGGTGATGTATTCTATTTATTGAAATAATTCGCTGAAAAACAATATTTCGTCGGACAAAAAAGAAAAGAATTTTAACAGAACAGTCCCAATTTTACCATTCATTGTGTCTTACAGGCAGCATATAAGTTATATCTGCAACACCATATCCTTGGTTTTGTTTTTAAAAATTGTCAAGATGTTTTATCACAGGATATATGATTTCCAAATGTTAAAAACAATTAATAAATATAATTTAATCCACTGACCGAACCAGAAACAGTTCGTTCTATTGTGCAGTGAAATACTCTGCACGTGGAATAGACGTTCAGTTTGTCGGCACCCATGAGCATCCGTGTGGTGCTAAGTTTGCTGAACATATAAGTTTTTCGTGGTAGCAAGAAGCGTTGTTCGATATCATACCATACAACAAAAGACATGATTTTCGCTTCAGTGCTAGTAGAATTCTCATAAGTTTAGATGTTTTTATAGTTATAACTCGACTACTCGTAGGTAAATATTTTATTTATTGTAAGCTTTAAATTTATATTCATAATAAATAACCCGTTTCAGAATGGAGATCTCGGATGTCTCAATAATTAAAGATTTATTGGAAAATCCATTTTCTCTGCACAACCTGCATGAAAACCTACCGCACGCCACTGCGCCAGAGTAAGATTTTAATAGTGTACAGTGTTCCCTCGCCACTCCGCGCTTCATGTTTTGCAGCTTCAGTGCAGGCTTCAGAGGTTTTCCCAAAATATTCATCAAAAGATAAAAATGAAAAAATACAACCATGTTAGCAGCCACTTTGCTGAAAGATTGTTTCATGTTGATGCGCGATAGAGAAGGATTCCTGCATATCAAAGAGATGAGTTGACTCAGAATACATACAACGGGCTCTTGAGATTACAAAGCCTGCAAGTGAGGAAGAAAATGAAGAAGATGGCAAAGAACAAACTGAAAAGCGTGCCTTTACCCTGGAGAATCTGTAACAGTTGTGCAACATGACAAGAATTTGCAGAAGAAATTGACAACAATAGGGTTCGAGCTGTCGAGTTCAGCAATCGTGTTGACGGGGTTATGTGCTTGTACAGGGGAATTTTGAAGGAAAAACAAAAACAATGACAACAACTACCTATCACCATGTTTCTCTCCAAGGTTAATCCCCCTCGTTCTACAGTCAGCGCCTCCAACTGAAAAGTCTCTGAGTGAACCTAAAGCTTTTACGAGTCAAGTGAGAGCCTCTCCTCCGCCACCAACACAAGACTCTTCGCCTCTCTCAGGAAGCAATGTTGATTAATATTTATTACTCTATAAGGTTTTGTAATTAACCTTATTAGTTAGCACTGACACGTTTAAGTAAATACGTATACTGTTGTAATTTTTGTCTTAAATGTGTAAAGTATAAACACTGTTTACATATTTCAAAATTTCATGTATTCGTATATACGAAAATTCCTAGGGGTCAAATCCTACTTCGCTATTTTTCAGCTTTTACGGAAGGTTCTGGTCCCCATTAACCACGAAAAACGAAAGGGAGTCATCGGTCAGGAGTCAGGTTATCAATATTTATGTATGTCTCATAAAGAATATTTTAACACTCTAATAATTTTAATAGATCTCTCATCAGTACTAACCTGATATCATTTCCATACATGTTTCTAATTTTTAATTCCATAAATATTCATTTATCGGCTATTTGCATACATAAATGAGCTTTAAATATTTACCTAGTCCTAACAAAAGAAATTAATACTAGTTAAATACAAGAAAACGTTAAAAGTCAATCTTGTACCTCAAAGACAAGAGGCAACCATCAATTTACCTATTAGTGACAATAGTACTGGATTGTTAAAGGGACATACTATCTGTCGAGAAGTCGAATCTTCATTAAAAGAAGTTTTATTGGATTCATCATAAAACAAAAAGTGCTCTTCTTTTACAATGATTTTTTTTTGTAAAACTTTATTTAGACTTTATCTTTAAAAGATTATTTAGTTTCTCAATTTCAAGTATTACTTATTTTAAAATAACAAAAATCATACCCCAAATGATAAAATAAATTATATCTACAATATATAACATATATATATGTATCTAATACAAGATAACTTTTGTAAATAATATATATATATATGTCGGCGTGTTTGAGTATTTATATTGGAAGCTAAATTTTAATACCAACTTCATGTAAAATATCTGTTTTATTCTATAAATCTAAAATTTTAAAGGTATATGCGATTTTAAAATTTATGAGTACGCAAAACCTGTAAAGAAACTGAAAACTGAAAAAAATAATATTTATTATATTGCAAAATAAAACAAATTGATTGCATTAAAATAATTCAGGTTCAGATAATAAAATCATAATTAGCTCTTATTTAATATAAAAGAATAGTTTTTAATTTGCGAATTTCAAACGTTAATTGCCAGATAAATGGCTTTCTAACTTTTTTTCATTTGATGTACTTTTTTTATGAATTTTGAAAAATATTATTCTTAACAGGACAATGTTCTCAATTTTGAATTCCTTTAAAAATAAAATATCATAATGAAGACTTTCAGGTAAGGTACTGTGGAAAGTCCTCTTAAAATGACTTTTATTTTTCGTATCTGATCTTAAATCATCGGATATGTGACTTGCTGCATAGATATGTAGTAATGTCTCTTAACTATACATTTAAAAACTAATGGCATATAGAACTGTTTGAATAAAATCTTAAACTATCTTTCATGTCCATTACAGCCTGGAGTCAAATGATTTATTTCTTTAAATACTTTATTTTAATATTGCATGACAAAAATAGCCTGTCAATTTTCAATTTACAAAAGGACTCATAAGCTACTACTTATTTTTGAGTACCAACCCAGTTTTTAATTTAACAATATTAAGTACTCTGTTTCCCCTTGTGTCCTGTATGGAGCTTGTATGGAGTCAAATGATTTATTTCTTTAAATACTTGATTTTAATATTGCATAACAAAAATAGCCTGTCAATTTTCAATTTACAAAATGACTCATAAGCGACTACTTATTTTTGAGTACCCAGTTTTTAATTTAACAATATTAAGTACTCTGTTTCCCCTTGTGTCCTGTATGGAGTCAAATGATTTATTTCTTTAAATACTTGATTTTAATATTGCATGATAAAAATAGCCTGTCAATTTTCAATTTACAAAAGGACTCATAAGCTACTACTTATTTTTGAGTACCAACCCAGTTTTTAATTTAACAATATTAAGTACTCTGTTTCCCCTTGTGTCCTGTTCTTGAACGTATTAATAGAATTTTTTAGATATCTTGTTTCCTTTAGTACTAAATCATAACCAATATTTAACTTTAATAAATTGGATATTTTTTGTGAAAATATGTGTTTAGATATAATCTTTCACTATATTTTATTATGTGTAAATATTTCCTAGATTTAAGGTATCAAATTTTAACAAGAAGCACAAGTGTCATTTAATGTAGTTTGTTGTGAGTTTTACCATCGTTAATAAAATTCTGATTGAATTAACTTGGTATGGAGCCTTGTTTAACGTCTAGGAATGCTCTGAGGGAGATCTTTATGGCGCAAAGATGAAAGTTTGGACATATCTACTGTGGCCAATGGTTTGCTATATTAGAGGTAATTAGATTGGACCTTTTGCTTGAAGTGGATTCCCAACTGCTATAAATATTCATGTTAGTCGAAGAATGTATACCTCCAAATTTCATTAGCAAAAGACAGCGCGCTATGCATTTACTGATGGTCTGGTCCAACGTATCAAGCATGAGACTAGAAAATAGAAAAAATGAAAATATGAGAGGACACAGTCGCATAACTAATTAATTTACTTATATTTTATCAGTGTAAATTATTAATATACGTTCATCTTTGCTGAATAGTATAATAACACTAAATTCATTTTATGCTTCCTCATAAGAGAGGAAAAAATTGTCTATTAACCCCTTCTGGTAAAATGACGAGTCTAGCTCGTCATTAGTTTTTCATTCCATACCGCACAATGACGAGCTACACTCGTCATGCGATTAAAGTTACTGTTAAATATGATAATTAATTTAGTTTAAAATTTCTAGTGTACTGAATTTGGCAACACTTTTATCACTTGTGAAAATCACAAGTCACTATTGCATATTGTTTACTTAGAATTTCTTGGTACAAGTCATTGCCAAATTAATGAGTCGGAATAAAAGAAAACCTACGAAATGCCGTGTGTGTTACAAGAATCAGATTAAAAGTGAGACTACTTGGCGGTGTAAACAATTAAGAATTCCTTTGCACTTTGTTTTGAAAAGTAACACTAGCTTGAAGACTATTATCTGTATACCTTATTAATGTTTTGCTTTGATATTTTCTTAATTTTACTGTTTCTGATATTATTTAACACTATGTAAAAAGTGGATTTTAATTAAGAATATGTAAGAGTTGTAAAATGAAACAAGTTTTTTAAATAAAAATTAAATGGTTATTTCATGCACAGTTTTTCATTATTAAATCATACCGGAACGGGTTAAAGTCATCCTGTTTAACTTCCTTTTATCTTCTGTAAATTAAATAGTTTGAATTTTATACCTTAATCCCTCTGTATGAAAATATGTTACATATCTGGATCATTTTACTTGCCCGAAAATATATCATACATTTATAATTGTAATTATTTAAAACTGTTTTATATTTTAAATAATAACAAATATCTAATAATACAGACACATACAAATAATTGTAGAAGTAAAGTATAGGAGTATTTAAGTTTAAAAATAGTAGGGTTGATTCAGTATTTTCTATGCAAAATAATAATGTTGAAGTTTTGTCGTGCAAATGTGGGGAATCTTAACAGAATTCCCTTATTTTGCTAACATGATTGCTTCGAGAAAATATGACAATGCTATAAAATTGTCATAATTTTTTTTTATCTACGCTCATTGCATTTTGTATGGTGTATATTGTAAAAGTTAAATGTTCAAACTTCTAACAGGCAAACGATGGCCGATTGGTTAGGGTGCTGGCCTTCGGAACCAGAGTTCGTGGGTTCGAATCCCACAGTAGCATGGATGTTCGGAACTGTTCGGAATTGGCTTTAAGCTGTAGGTCCCGGTCTCATTAACCCTCGTGTTGCAAAAAGTAGACCTTAGCACTCCAAACCATACATACAAACTTCTAACACTTTTCATACAAGAAATTTTACTGGATGCCATTGTGCTATTTTATCATTGATTACATTGATATCTTGCTTCTTTCATGTACTTGACCTTGAATTTGAAGGAAATTTTACTTTGTAACTACAGCATAATCTTCGGAAATACGCAGATTTTTAATATGTCGATTCTTTTTGACGTATATCGATTATTGAAATACTCTCTATTTTATTATCTCTTCATTTGTAGAATATCTACCATTTGTTAGATCTATAAAAATTATAAAGTACTATTTTTAAAAATATTTCTTATCCTTTAAATATGCATATCACATACCACACTTAAATATGCATTTTTGGGCAGATAGTTAACTTTTCTCAAAATGTATTAAAACTAGTTTTGAAAAAAAACAAAAATTGGGAGTGTTTTAATATTTTGCGAGCTATAACAGTTCAAAGATTAATTATACTTTAAAAGCAAAGAGTGAAAAATGAAAGTAAAAAAGCGGAGTACTCTCAAAAATAGTGCACTTGGTATAACTATGAGAGCGTGAAGAATGACGTATTGCGACAGAGAAAAAGTTCACCTTTTCTAAAAAAGAGAATTGTTTCTGTTCATATTTTGTGTGGAATTTCAATGATGCACAGAAATATATTTTGACATTTTTCCTCATATAAAACAGTAGCTAGGTTTTTAGACATTTTAAAAGTCTTCACACTATTTTTACACCAGACTGTGGAACTTTTTGATTATTTTCGCATAATTGAAGAAATTTATTCAGTTTCATATTTATATATTTTATTTACCTAAATACGAAAAATAAGCAAAATAAAGTTCAAATGAAACTTTATAAAGAATTCAGTTAGCGATGGCATGTGGTACCTAAATTGAAAACGTACTTTGTTCCGGCCTGTCGATACGATTGATTTCAAATACGTGAGCCTAAAAAAGAACCGAATGTAAGTGCAGCTGACCGTAAAACTCTTTATCCAATAGGTACAAAAGGCGATCATACTTTTTTATGGTTGACTAACTGTCTTATATATTACTGAGCAATGGAAAACCTTTTATTATAGATAAAAAAATGTTCGCATTTTCACATTTAAACATTGTATTCATCCATGATCTTGTTATATTCTTTAATTGTAAAGAGATAATAAAATAAATATAGATATTAGAACATTTTTCAATATTTACTTTACTTTGAAGGTGTGATTCGTACATTTACTTAATAACAAATAATTCTAGCCTGTTATTTTCTAGTTACAGATGTAGGTCAGAGATGGGTAACCTATGGGCAACTACCTAATCTTTGTGATACCTGCTGTCTACTTGTAAAAATGTGAATACATTAAATTTTGATTAAAATAATTTTCTTTTAAAAACATAACTATTTTTATACCAATTATGATGTTTTGTACGTGTATAGATAAAGAATAAATTTATTAAAAATTTAATAAATTATATAATACACAGTTAATCACAGATATATTATTGAATATAGCTTTCTTTTAATACAACTATATTGTTAGAAGGAATAAGCATCGTTACAATGTACTTGGGTTATTTATAACATGTAATCCTAACAGGGAACTATCTACAGCTCTAACCCAGATTTAATTAACTGGCAGCAATTGATGACTAAAATTTTTATGATAAAGCACAATACTTTAATTAATTATATTTACGTTTTAATATTTACATGTAACATGCACTGCCTAAAATATTTCAATATGGATATGCTCGTGGACCATTTCATTAAAATATGGGGTGATGACTTTAGTTGTAGAAGGAAGTAAATTAATGACTTACTTGGGAACCGCTTCAAACAGGGACAACGTTCAGGCACAAGCATGATCTTTGATGAGTCAGTAGGAAATTGTGCATTAGGTTGCATGTTCAAAGAGATCAAACCAGGGGTCATATGCAGAATTACTGGGACGTACGTCCAAGAACGACAAGCCGGGAGTCTGACTAGGGACCGCTGGGGCGTCAGGTGAGGTACTTTTCTGAAATCTCGTTCTCCAGTCTCCACACTGCTCCTCGGCCAGGAGTCTCTCAAAGCCACTCTCCTTTTTCTCTCTTCTCATCTCCATTTCTTTCATTTATTTGTCACCCAATCATTTTTTAGATCCATTTTGATTTGGCCAAAGTATTTGTTACCAAAGTATATATTTTGGGGTGAAACCCTTTTTCGATTTGCATACTATAAGCATTCTGGATACTACTACAAATAAATCCCAGGGTTCTATATTAATTTGCCCTGGAAAATTTTTTTAAGTTGCAGGTGACCATAGGTCTTAACCTTTTGACCTTATATGACCCTCGAACACTGCATCTTAACGTGCCATTTATTAACTTTAAATTAAAATAGTTTCCCACGTAGTCCGTCAATTAAGCTACTCCTTTTGCCTTCTCAATTTTCATCTAAAGTCACCAATTTGTTACACACACATTTTTGCAAGTTTTGAATATAAGTTCTTTATTATTTAACTTACATTTCTGCAGGTTTAAACTGCTTTGATTAACTTATTGCAGGCACAATCCATCAAAATTAAAATAGATCATAAATTAATCTTTATTTATTCAGAAAAAAATGTTAAAATATATTAATGCAAATTGTAATGTATTGTATGTAAACTTATGTAAATTTACATACAATATGTATGTAAATTTTGCTTAAATGTAAAGAGAACTTAAGGCACAAATAGTGACAGAAAGTACGTAAGTAGCTGTTACACCACATCGATAGAGTAGCATACCAAAACGTATATGATAAAATTAAAAATTTATATTTATATAACCATATTTTTCCACATTCTAGAAATGGACATGTTACAGGGAAATGGTAATTCCACATTCATCACTCTCCGTTTCTAGAAAAAGTTAAAAATTTTTTTTTTTACCTTAAGATTATATTTATTAAAAATCTTAATTAACAACAATAATTATTATAAAAAATATCACATTTAATGCAAGAATATCCTTTGTTTCATTCAAGAAGATTAAAATAAATTGGTGCATCATTCTTCATCACGACAACGAAAAAAACTTAAAAAGCGCTAGCATAACGACTTTGTTTTATCCCAAAAACACCGTTTTCTTTGGAATTAGACGGAAACATCATAAAGTGTAATAGCTTCACAGGTGATGATTGAGTTATCTAGTTCCAGTGGTAATTCAACTCGCACTCAGAATTCCTTATGTTGTTCTTACTGAAGGCCAAACATTTTATAATGGAGCAGTGTTTCCACTCCAGGAAGAGATAACGTATGGATTAATTAGTGTGGTCACCAGTCAGACTTCTTTTCTTTTTAAAATGGAATGTGATTGGGTTAGCTCATATAGGGAATACTGGTAACAAATATGCAGATATTTTAGCAAAAAAAAAAAAAAAAAAAAAAAAAAAACACCACTAAATTAATAAATTATAAACCTTTACAGCTTCCAGGATCAATAATTAAAAAACTATATGAAAAAAAATAATTAAGACTGATAAGAGTAGTGGGATAAAAGTGAAAAAGAAAGAGCCACCTACACTATAATGTCAAAAGTTGAACAAAAGTTACAAATTCGAAAATAATATTTTAATTATATGGGTTCGGCAGCGAATGTTTTAAAACTCTTTCATTTACCGATCATAGAAGTTTCCCAACCTACTACCATAAAATCAAAAAACTAGAATCATCAAATTGTAAATGCGGAATGGTAGGTAACCCTTAGCATTACATGCAAGTGAAAGGTAATCTTCTTCCTATGTTTATTAAAAAAAACAAAAAAGTAACACACAAATCGAATACTTTAAAAGAATAGATAATAATCGCAATCATATATAAAGTTAAAAGAAATATATAATATATTAAATTCAAACTTCTCTTTTATACAAATTAAATTTGGAAGTAAACGAGATTATTAAATAAGTTTTTAAATTAAGTCAATTAATTAGTGTATAATTTTGAAATGAATAATGTCGAAAGGTTTTCCCCACCGGCTTAAGCTTTCGTATCCATAAACCTTTGAGTTGGATGTGCACTTGTGTCATCTAAGTCATTGTGCTAGAAGAAAAGCAGAATAAAAAGAAATGGCTGATTGAAAGAGGTGGGGGGGACGCGACCATACGGGAAGAAATAGACCTGTGATTTTTTTTTTAAATTTTGTTGGAAGAGCATTCCTTTTTTAAAGAAATGTTATGAATGACTATGCTGTAATCTTTCTTTAATCAAGCAACAACTCTACTGTATCAAGGACAGCTACTAAAGGCTAGTTAGTACAACATCTGTATTAGGAATTAAATCTTGAAGTGCAGTTATAGGTATATTATAAATTTATATAGCTATATTGTAACTTTTATATAGTTATATTAAAACTTTAGGGTACAAAGATTGTATTAATAAAAGTGGAAATATAATGTAGGTAAAACATCTTTTACAGCAAAATTAACTGGTTTTATTTCATTACATTAAAAATAGATAGAATACAAAAAAGTGTTAATTTTTGTATGATTCATTAAAGGACGGAAAGCTTTTTCCTGCCTTTTATTAATATATACCGGGTGACCGTAATTAAACTGACAGTGCTCACAGTATTCTGTAGCGCGATCTATTGGTGAGAATGAAGCCGCATTTTGAAGAAAGATTAAACAAGAAAAACAAATCAGTTCCAAAAGTCACCGCTAGGGGAATATTTAACGCTGTGTTATAGAAAATAGAGTGTTAACAAGTGGAAATCAATACGGAAATTAATTGCTGGCATTGTGCCGATGGATGTAACGTGAAATTTGAATAAAAGACTTCTGCTCAGTGTACGTGACATTGCAGATCACGAGACTTTATAGGTGTTTATGTAGATTTTACGCATTTCATAAAGAGTGCTTGAACTAAATCAGAAAATGTGCATAATAAAAGTAAATTTTATTCAAAATAATTTGCATTTCTTAACACTCTATTTTCCATAACACAGTGACAAATGTTCCCCTCGAGGTGACTTTTGGAACTAATTTGTTTTTTTATGGAATCCTTCGTCTCCGTCTTGTTTAATCTTCCCACAAAATGTGGCGTCATTCTCGCAAATAGATAGTGCTGCAGAACATTAGGAGCACTGCCAGTTTTAATTATGGCCACCCGGTATATATATATATATATATATATATATATATATCTTTTTATGAAGATAATCTTCAGTAAAAAAAGAGAAGATTTTTGTAATTGTCAATATCTCTAATGATACTTTCAAATATATTTTAAGGCTACATTTTTCTAACAAAAAGGAAAAGTTTGTAGTCTTGAAAATAACTATTTTTAGGAGATGCTTCCATTGAATAAAAATTTTCAAAAGCTCATAGAACTCAAATATTTCAATTATTTTTTTACTAATTTTATCCAAAGTAGTTCTAATATAGAGATATAAATGTATCTTTGTCAATGCAGATGTTATAAATTAAAATCTTAATCTATGTTTCAATTAAATTAGATTTAAAAATACATTGTAAAAAATTAAAAGATAATTTCAAGAGAAACAATTTTGTTTATATACGTTTCACTTATAATGTCATAAGGTCATAAAGATTAATTTTATTTTGCTCAAAAGTCTTTCGTTTGAAAAGTTAAATTTAAAATTTTTTAAAATTAATAATAGTGATTTTTATACTCAACTTATATAACGGTTTTATTACATTGATCATATAAATATATTTTAGAAGTTAGAATTTATCTTAAAATTACATATCTGCTCGAATCAGTTGCAATTTTTTTATATAAATTTCAGGAAAAAAAGAAATTTGCAGAGAAAGTTAGAAACAGTGTTTACTTCTTATTATAATATTAAAAAGGTTTAATAAAAAGACAGTCTAAAATTGAAATGTAATGACATCAAATAATACTTTCCTCCAGTATATATTAATTTAGCTCTTGGTGGCAAGCGTAGATTTCCAAATTAAAAAAAAATCCAATATATATATATATATATTTTTTTCATGTATTATGTTTTTAACTCTTTGTATCCCCCTATTTCATACCTGAAATATATAAAACTTTAATGTCATTTCTAGAGTGAGCTACAGAAGACTGATTTTCTTAATTGTTTCTATCCAGTACAGCTGTAATCAACACAATTTGTTTATTGAATGATTATTAAACAGGGATATTGAATTTTCTTTTCATATCAAAGTGTCATTTAAATCTGAAACATATTCACATTATTATTACTGAAATAAAAATAGTATTTCTTAAACTAAAAACAAATTACATACATCAGAATTTGTCTCCTAGGTAATTTCAAATTCTTTAGGTAAAGATAATTTTAGTGTAGAGTAAATTGCAATAGATATTTTTAAAGAGTACCTTCTCTATAAAGAAAACAACACTTTTTCCACAACAAAATAATTTTACAAACTTCATATGATGTTTTCTAAAGAATTTTCTAACATTTAAAGAAATACAGAGAGTATAAAAAATGACATGATTCTAAATTGTTAGACTTATCAAACTTTGAAAATATCATGAATAACAGTTTTGAAGCTGTTGAGGCTTGGCGGAGTGGAATAGAGTTTTAGAGAATTACCAATAGACAGTTTTAGACGTGTGAAAGACGGTGTCTCGTTAATGGATTGAACTTACTCTTACTGGAGATACTGTCGTACACTCGAATCCTAACAATCCTAATAATAACACTTTACCTTGTGTAACCTTTTTCTCTTGTGGTGATGCGCGATGTTGTACCACTTATTGTTGTACATATATGTTGTTTAACGTATTGTTGTACCACTCTTACCTACAAACTTCAAAGACCTAAAACACAATATATTAAAAACTGTGGTATCTGTTAATTCCGTGACTTTACAGAACGTGTGGCATGAATTTAGTGATCATGTTTAAGTAGACACATAGAAAATGCTTACTTCCCACAATTAAACTTTAGTAATAGTAACTACTCGTAGTAATTAATAATAGTAGTAAATAGTACTCTGTTGTCTTGTTTTGTATGTGACATCAAAAATATTGTAGTTCAATATCGAGTCATTATTTTTGAAAGATTGTGTATTTTTTCATTTGGAGATATTGAGTTTCAAAGCATCTGATAGAAAGAAAGTAAAGACAAATGCTTTATCGAATCAGATACATTTTGTGCATCCACCAACACTCCAATACTAGGTACTATAGGGTCTTAAGAAGTTGACAAAAGAAAAAATTTAGTATTGAATTCCATCATCGTTTCAATTGCTATAATGTTTTAATGTAACTGTACCTCAACTATATTTTTGCATGCACTCACATGCATCTAATATAGGACAACACATTGGACAGTAAATTAATCTAATACGAAAATAAAAATTAAATAATCTTTAACTTATTTTCGTAAAACTGGCTTGTATATTATTCCATATATTCCTTCCTTCTGTCTATTTTCGGTGAAACCGAAAATAAAATCTCAGTTATGAAATAACTTTTTATTCAGTTAAAAGCTGCATAACGAATTTTATTCCACTTAATTACTAAATCCTTATATAGACGTCATTTCTTAAAATTGATAAAATATGTCTGAGATTGATGCTTTTAAATAAAAAGATATTTCAAAAATGATTGAAAAAATACTTTGCGAAATTCATCATTTTATAAACATATTATTTATGAACATATTGGAAAAGTCATATATTCTGCAAAGTGTGAGGTATTTTAGGAGTGGTATTTTTTTCTTATTTGCTTAATTTCTTGTTCATCCATTTTAAATGGCGAAGTTTACACTTTTGTTATTGATTTTGCTCTAATACCTGCTACCATCCTTCAACTTCAAATTTAGTATGAGATTGATGTTGCAAGAAGTAAACCTTCTTAATCATAGTTTTCGATAAAATTTGAAACTTTTTTAATATATATTTTCTCGCATTATGCATTTTCTTGCCTTGAGGCTCTTTGAGGGTGGTTTTATTGAATTAGATGAAAGTTATTTCAACACTCTCCATAGGTTTTCAGCCCCCGAAATCCTTAATTTTCATATTCTAATACAATTTTTTTTCTATACGTCTCTATACTTAAGCGGCTTCCATTTTTGTGATTTCGTTGGGTGGCACAAAACTGTATTTGAAGCTAAAAACGTTATTGAGAAAGAACTTGTTCAAAACTATATACATTAATGATGGGGAAACAGTTTTAGAATTTTATAAAATAAAACGAAAAAATATTTAGCAGGTAAATAATATTTATTATAATACTCAATATGAACTCAAGATAATAGATATTTTGAAAATTATCATATTTGACTAATAGCTGTGGCTGCATTTCTCAAAATGTCTCCTAATCTAATTCTAATCGGAGCTGTTTAGAGTAGCAAAGTGAAATTCCATGTATTAGCATATTTCCGATACAAGTAATGGAAGTTTCGTTATCGAAAACACCTGTTAATATATTTAGGATGAAGCAGACATAACATTAACACATTGTATGCTGGACACGTACTAGTAAGTTTTCTGATGATTCATGCTTGAGCGCGGGGAAGCGTACTAGTACGGGTTAGTGTAACAACATGGTTTGTTTGTGGGTACAAAAATAACGGTATATACAGGAAAACAAAGCGAAATGTTCTTGTCTGTTACGTAGATACTGGAAAAATTTAGACAAATAAAAACTAGCTTTTACATCAGTTGATGCGGAACCAAAGAACGGGAAAGTTGATTAAAAAATCAATTTAGATTTAAAATTAACTTTTTATTTATCCTTGCGAAAATATTATATATATGTATATTTATATATTATATATATATTTGTATTTATATATATATATATATATATATATATATATATATATATATATATATATATATATATATATACATACATATATATATATACATACATATATATATATATATATATAATTATTTATTTGCCTATTTATATATTTGTTTATATATTTCAATATAAAATACAAAAAGTTGGTTAAAAATTAAATAATTATTGAAAAAAATATCTATTGAGATTTTACTGAATAACTAAATTTACTCTCAAAACGCCAGCTCCAGGTACTGCGAAATGTACCCGCACACAATGTTTTAATATCCTAGCTTTGAAATATCAGATTACACAAACCACTTTGACAAAGATTTGTAGAATTTTAATTTTGTGGTTTTGAGAATGCAATATGGCTTTAAATAATTATTTTGGACATTTCACTTGAAACTTTCAGTGCTTTTGATTAAAAACAAACGGCTGGCCGAAGCAAAGATTTATTATTACTTAAACATACATTTTTTGTACACCTATATTTTCAGACAAACTAACTCAAATTAAATTTAGAAAGTCCGAATTTTTCGTGAAAATTCCATGGACAGACATAAAATAATGCATACTATGAATAATGTATACTACTCAATCTATCAACAAATAAGACCAAAATATATAAATGGAAATTAATAAAACACAAAGATAAAGAGTAAAATAAAATCTAATTGCCTGAAGTTTTCTAAAATTCAACAAAAATATTTCGAAAATACAGTTTTATAAAAAGCTATTTGACTTTTATGATATTTTAAAATGGGATTTATATGATTACACTTCAATGTTTATGTGTACAAAGTTTTACAAGTTTAAGCCAATAATGTCAAAAAATGTTTTCTAAAGTCTACCATCTCTATAAGCAGACCTTAAATTTTTGATTGACAGTGCGAACTTTTTCCCTTAAAGTAGCTTTTCCTCCACACAACTGCACACATATTACTCAATACAGTACCTTAAAGCTGAAATAAGTTGACTTCGTCAAGTAATTTAATGTTACTTTATTATGCAAATTCCCACATGACACTGACTGATATTCTTTGATAATGTGTTAACATTCCACAAGTGTCTGTCTCTATTCCTTGGCATCATGAAATGTTGTAACAGCCACTTAAGATTAATGCATTTGTTGTGTCATAGAATGTTAATGGATTCATTTAAAAGAATAATTAGAACTCTAACGATTTTAAGGAGCAGTCATTTTACATAAGGAGTAGCCATTTTAGGAAACAGTTGAAATTTAGTAAAGTATTTCTCATAATGATAAATGAATTAAAATTTCAAAATGTATATGTGTGTAATGATTATAAAATTTATCTATAAAATAATTAAAAAGAAAAATCAATAATATATTTAATTTTTAATGATGAGCTACATATTTGCGTGTATTTGAAGCTATATATTTAAGCACACAAGTTTAGAGAAACTGGATGTTTATATTATTTCTTTTTACCCTATGCAGATTTTAAAATCTTTTACACATTGGAATTTTTCAAATTATATAATAGTTTTCTTTTGCAATATTTTATTAAAGATTAGAAGATTTGGTATCAGAAAATGGCAGTGCGAAAAAATCTATTTCTCTGTATTTCAATTCATTGTAAACGTGCATTATTGTAAAAGTAATGTTAAAATTATAATTTAACTATACGATGGATTTTACACAGCGTTCGTGTAAACTGCATTCGAACATTGATCCTTTGTTTTTCAAGAGTACAGAAATGGAAAACGACGAAAGCGAGTAATAGATTATTACTCGATAAAATGTAAAACTATGAATTAATTAGCTATTTGTCTTTTAATTGTAAGTACAAACCATTTTATAAAATGTAATTTACATTTCAAATAATACTTAACATTAAAATTGTAATTTTGTAATTTTTGTAATTTTAATTAAATGTTATGCTCATTCAATAAGTTTTGGAAATATTTAATAAATTAATAGTCTTAAATTTTATCGAATTGCTACATGTATGTTTTCACAATCGTCGTTTTACATTTTCGTTCACTTCAAAAATTTTGGATCGAGGTTCCGATGCAATTTACACGAGCTGTTTGTAAAATCCCTCGTCCACTTAAGGTAACCGACTACGTTCAAATAGTAATTTTCTTGAAAAATATCGAAAAAAAAATTTTTTTTTGCTTATTTTAAAAATCAGTCCTTTAGCTATCGAAAACAGTTTTCAGCTTGTTTCTAGTCATTAGAAGTCATGATACAGCTATTTAATCCTCACCGTAAGTGTTAATAACATAAATAGATACCGGAAGTTATCTGTTTAAGGGCTTGACTTTGAGTGTTAGCATGAAAGACATCGTAAATAGCATCGTTATAGCTTCTAAATAAATAAATAAACTACTCCAGCACATTTCTGAATGTTTATCAAATTATAAAACAGTTAATGAATTTATTCAATAAAATTTTTAAATTGAATTTCTGAAAAACTGTGATTTTTGCTACATTACCACACCTCAACTTATTTTTAAAAATCTTTAAAAACTATTTCTTGAATTGTAAAACACTTCTTTTTGATTTTTTCATAGATTTTTGCCACAGTTTTACCAAATGCTTCTCGTGTACAATAAAATATATTTATGTATCGATTTTAAGCACCAATTTCATTCAGATAATTAAAGTTGAATTTAAATTTCAGAAAATGAAACATTTCCTGAAAATTCAACGTACAGACATTAAAACATTTTCTATAAATTAATTATACAATTAGTAGGGCAAATATTATGTAAACATGTTTAGCATATATTTAAAAATAATTAAATAATTAAAAGGCAAAATAAGGTATTAAATATTAAACACAATACATATTTTAACTATTTGACTACTATCATAACTGCTAAAATAATTGCGAGTTTCAGTGAGTTTCGGGACTCGAGCCGGCCTAAGACCGCATAGTTCGTTAATGGTGACTGGAGTAAGTAAAATATGTTCCTGTTTACAATGTCCTTCAAATTCTGATACTTGGTGGCTAGTCAATCCGATGGGTCTTTTGCTTGATTGCTGCTTCTAAATTACGAGGACTGACTTCAGCTAAGACGTTCTTTCAACCTAGCAGAGCTAGTCAAACGAAAGACATACTTCGCTTTAGTTCGTGTGAATTCTGGTCCACGTGGCGTTGGGAAAAACAAGAACTGTAGGAGGTTCCATCGTATTAGAGTAGAGGTTCTCGACCTCTTAGAACCACCTACTCCCCTACAAGTAAAAAATTATTTAAGCGTAATAATATTATCTAATAATATTGAATTATACCAAATATTAATTTTTTTTTGCATATCATATCTATTTTATCTGCCTATCTACGTATTAGCAATCACAAAGTAGAAACTAATTAAAAAAGCCATAAAATGTAGTAATAAATTATTTATTAAATACAGATCCATAATTATAAAATGAATAAGAAATATTAAAATATAAAAATTAAGGAGATAATAGAGGTTAGTAACAATCTATTAATGTCGGGTTACAGTTTCGTTAACATCATTCGTAAATCTTCAAGCTCAGTGTAGTTCCTTTACTTAGACAGTCAACTGGCTACTGCAAACGTAATTAAAATTTTCATATTCTAGCGCATGTGGACAAACGGCGACCTGTGCTGGAATTCATAAAATTTATGCTTGGTAAATATAGCATTTTTTATGGTAAGTGCAATATTATTCGATTCATTTACTTCTTATTTTTATATGTATCATGTGTATTTTTTTTTATAGATATTATACCTACTAGACGTCCTGCCTGCAATTGCTGTAACCCTTTAAAGATCACGATTAAAAATTCTTTCAGATTTAACGGAATTAGGTTAGGATTAGGTTATAAACATTGTATGTGAAGTTTATAAGTAGGAACCATATAAAAACAAATTTTTCATTCCCTTGGAGGAGGGAATTTTTTTTTATGAGGGAGGAATAATTGTGAAATTTTTTCCTTTTACAGCATGAAAGAAAGAGTTCTTTAAATTCTATTAAAGAGTAATTAAAGAGTTCTTTTAAATTATTTATATTGGAAGAACAATGTATAATTATCATAAAAAATAATGTAACAAATAGATAACTACACAATTCTTCAGGGTAGGTGTTTTTATTTGAAGTCATAAGGTTTGGTTTGGTTTGGAGTGCTACGGTCTACTTTTTGCAACACGAGGGCTAATGAAATCGGGACCTACAGCTTAAAGCCGATTCCGAACGGCTACGAACATCCATGCCATAATGGGATTCGAACCCACGAACTCCGGCACCGAAGGTCAGCACCCTAACCAATCGGCCATCGTTCGGCTTGAAGTCATAAGGAGAAAAATCAAATTCGAGATTTTTCTTATAAAGCAATTTTAAACTACTATATTTCAATGGGAAATATAAATTATGCAAAATTCTATTATCTATTACTACATCAAAGAGTCAATAACACAGAAAATCGAAAAAAAAGGAGAGAAAAAAGTCTTAATAGGTGGTTTCGCTGCCTGTTAAAGGGTTAACGCCCATTTGCATCTGAACCCGCTACTGCCCCTTTGGAAAGCTTCTGCTTCCAAGGGAAAGGGGGTAGGTCTACCATCCCTGTTGATAACCTATAACTTGGGGAGTTATGAAACTGCATGTATGATGTAAATTATACATAATTAAATCACATCAAACTTATTCTTAAAAATCTTTAAAAACTATTTCTTGAATTGTAAAACACTTTTGCGATTTGATTTTTCATAGATTTTTGCAACAGTTTTACCAAATGCTTCTCATGTACAATAAAATATATTTATGTATTGATTTTAAGCGCCAATTTCATTCAGATAACTAAAGCTGAATTTAAATTTCAGAAAATGAAACATTTCATGAAAATTCAACGTACAGACATTAAAACCTTTTCTATTAATTAATTATACAATTAGTAGGACAAATATTATGTAAACATGTTTAACATATATTTAAAAATAATTAAATAATTAGAAGACAAAATAAGGCGTTAAATATTAAACACAATACTTATTTTAACTATTTGACTGCTATTTAAAAAATAAATTTACTTTTTTTTCCATTCAAAGAGACAAATCTAAGGTTATACACAAAAAAATTTAACATTTGAGATTTATTTGACCAGTTTTAGAGCCAGATTCTTATTTCGTTCTGTAAGTGGGAAAATACATTTCTAAGTAATTTTAATATATGTAATATTTTATTAAGATTTTAAAGAAATGTATATGTACAATGAGTAGTCAAACAATTATTAAAAAATTATTAACAAAAAAAAATCAAAAATGAAATTTTTTAATTTTTATTGATTGAAAATTATTTATTATGATTGATTTAATTAAACTTATTTATATGCATTCATAGCTCTAGCGTAATATTTTGCAAAATTGTTTTGTAACGTTCAACTTTTGAATATCCAAAAAATGATACAGAATTTTTAATTATATATTTATTTTGTACATACAAGGAAAATACTTACAAGTTGTAATTGTTTTTTTAAACTCAAACTTTAAATTGTAATTTATATTCAAAATTTTTAATAACAAGGAAATATTTATGAACAAAATTAGAAATGTCAAAGACTGTAAAAATGTAATGTAGACTTAGTCAAGATTTTACATTCACGTTGAAAAAAAATCTTAAGAAAGATGAGTCAATAAAATACTAAGTTTTCTTTACGTTTTCATAATATTTAAACTAGATATTTATATAAAATAATTTTCTTCTAGAATAATATTTAAACTTACACTTAAATTAATAATTATGCAAATAAGAGTCTAAAAGATCTGAAAAATTTTGCTTTATCGAAAAAATCTGATTACAAATATCCGTTTTGATATTTGATTTTCTTACTTGAAATCACATTTCAAATATGTTTTCTAATGCTCAAAAGAATTAAGTGTTTTAGTTTAGACATCACTGATAGTTAAATAAAAGTCAACTACATTAGAAAATGTTTTGATTTCAATGTATGCAGTTTAAATATTTAACATTCATTTCTATATTTACATATATGTGTGCATATTGTAGAAAGAAAAAAAAATTGATAGTCTAATATCTTTTTAAAGAAAATCTGAAGCCAATATATTTTATGATTTTATTTGAAAATAAAAGTATGTTAAATATTTTCTAAATATTTAAATCTAAAAATATTATTAGATATGATTTTTCATGGAGACAGCATACTTCGTAAAAACAAAATTCTTCTTTAAAAATAAAACTTCTACTCATATTTAGCACAAGTTTCTATAAGACTGAATATTTTATTTCTTTAGTATGCATATCTTAGAGAATGTTTAAGAATTTTATGATATAAATGTATAATATGACTTATGAATGATTTTTCGGGATATGAAATTATATAGAAATATATTACTTAAAGAATAGTATGAGTAAATATTACTTTTATCTTTATTTTACATTGCAATGTTCTTGTAGTTTTTTATTTTATTTGTTTACAATTGATTCATTATATATAAACTAATAGCTTTTAAGACTTCAAATTGAATACTTTTAAAGCTTAACTAAATACCATTATGTAAACTTACACATAAATTAAATTTACTATAAATTTAACATACATTAAATTGTATTGTTAACATAGATATGATCAAAATCTTTGAAACTGAAAAAGAAAACAGATTTTGGTCTCTAATTAATGAAAAGAGACTCAAAATTTTACCTATAACTTTACTCTTTCATTTACCCCTCTTTAAATTTCAAAAATTCCTCTTTAAATTTATAAAACGGAAATAAGTTTAACAACGAGTAACCATGAAATATGGCAACTATATGTAGTCATATGTCAAGTTAAATTGTTATGATTCAAAACAAACTAAAACACATTATGTAAATACAGGGTGTTTAAAGAATGACCGGTATATTTGAAAAATCAATAAAAACTAAACGGAGAGTGATGGAAATACACAATTTATTGCAATATTCTTGGGACAATAGTAAATTTTCAGGCAGACAAACTTTCAGCATTAGTTACAATGTACCACAACAGATGGCGCTGCAGTCTGGAAAAACCTAAACTACGATATTTTCCTGATTCCATAATGAGCAGCAATAACATGGATTATTCTCAGAACGAAATTATCAGAAACCCTTGTAAACGTCTTATGGGGGATGGCTTCACATGCAGGACTGATGTACTGTTCCAGTTATTCAATTATTTCAAGATACTGGCGGTACACCTGGTCTTTTAAAAGTTCCCACAGAATAATATTGTAGTTCAGAGTTTTCCAGACTGCAGCGTCATCTGTTTTGGAATATTGTAACTAATTTTGAAAGTTTGTCTGCCTGAGAATTTACTATTATCACAAGCATATTGCAATAAACTGTATATTTCTATCACTGTCCGTTTAGTTTTTATTGATTTTTCACATATACCGGTCATTTTTGAAACACCCTGTATATAATATTCTTACACATGTGTAAGTATATATAGCAAGCACTTATCGTATCTATGTTAAATTTTATCAATAAAGTTTAACAAATAAACAAGAGTATTGACATGATGAAAATCCTTGGAAATAAAAAAAATACGAATGATAGTCCTTAAATAATGAAAAGGGAACTAAAATTTTACCTATATTTTTACTTTTTCATTTGGACATTAGCTATCTTTAACTTTCTATTAGGGAAATAAGTTCATGAATGATTACCCAATATACAGGGTAACTTTTGTGTTGAAATACTATACTTTTTTATGATTTCAAATCAATTTACACGCAATATTTTCTATTCAAATGTAATTAAAATGAACTAGAATTTACTTTCAACATCTTCTATCATGCCAGGTAATTAACGAAGCACCTGTAACAATTTTCTTTTCAAGAGTTGGCATTCATGCATCTGTTTACAAAGAGATTTCTTTATATTGTTGCTTGCATCATTTTAAATGAACCTGTGAACTTGTACCTGTTTTTCAATAATATAAAATATTTATGGTTAGAGGTTCTACAATGTTGTACTATAGCCTAAAAATGAATAAAATGGAAATGATATTTGAGAAATGTTTTTTCTTTTGTCTGCTAATATGTAAAATTCACAATTTTGCTTATCCATAGAATGTAATAGCACACTTATGAAAACTCAAGTTTTGCATGAATTGGTCTTAGAATTAGAGGTAAACTTAAAAAAGTATTTTAAATTTTATGAGAACTAAATTGAGTTATTCAATAGAAAAAAGGCCTTGACTTTATTTAATATTGACAGAATTGTTATAGTAACTCACGGGCAAGCAACAAGTCTAATAAATGTCCCGTAAAATTCTCGTAAGAAATATCTATTCAATATATTTTAATTTTTCCGTTTATAAGGTATGTAACTCTATCTAAGTTAACTTAAAAATGTGTATTTCTTAAAATTGGAGCATAATTAATTTGATAAATATCATTCTTTATCAACATTTCCCCTTCTTTAGATTCTCTAACAAATCAAACTCCCATATACAAAACTGCTGTAAATATTTGATTACATTACATGTGATTTATTAAGGTATTTTTTACCATTGTATAAGCAGAATTTGTGTAGTGTTTCTCGACCTTATATGATTTGCTTATATGAATTACATGTTTGCTTACATTTCTTATATGCCCTTATATGATTTGCTTATATGAATTACATGTTTGATTACATTTCTTATATGCCCATACATGATTGCTTACTTTGTTTATATGTCCTTATATGATGCTTATATTACCTTACAAGACTGCCTTAGAGTTTAAATAACCATGCAATCTCGACCAAACGTGCGACATGTCGATTCCCTCTAATAAAACCAGTGATTTAAGAGGGATCGATATTTAATTTTTCTCTCCAACTCCAAACCTCTTAAGGTTGCCATAGAAAAAATTTATTTTCCAGCTATTTCAGTCAGTGGCTCTTTTAATATCCAATATTGGTCGATAATAATGGCAACAGTGAGAGACCAGTACTTAATGAACACAACTAAACAATGGAAATAAAAGTGTGAAATAATTAACAAGATTTTTTGTTGATCTTTTTCTTATTTATTATCTCAGGAACCGCTGTTTAAAATTACATCATACAAAATATCTACTATAAAATACAATTGTGTTTTTAATTTGGTTTCTATTCATGCAAGTAATGTGTTTTTAACAGTATAGAGTACATACGTTTGTACATAGCACAAGCATTTCCTTGATACTTTGTCAAAATTTGGTTTGTATATACATAAAATGTCCTTAGCCGCTTAGTAATATAGAATACAAATAGTCTCAGATTTATAGTCAATGTACTGTAGAAATTTAAAATATAAGATTATCAGTCTACTTTTAAGCGTTACTTTGCTTCCAAAGACATATTCGAAAGTTAATCTACTTATTTTTTGTGTTTGATCTTTTATGTTGCTTTAAATGAAAGACTGAAAGAAGTAAATCACTTTTTTAGGTCATCAAGGAGAAATAAAAATATGGCACCTAAAAACCATTACAGACTCAATAAATTAAAGTGACATTTAAAAATACCCTAACGAAGAAAATTAATTAATCAAAACCGAAAATTGCTTTGCCCCAATTTCCTTTTTCTCTCTCCATTTTCTTCTTCTTTTAGATGGTTATGTCACGCTATGTATTTTTAGAAATGCTTGTTTTCACATCGTTTAAAAGCATGTATATATACATTTATTTATTTATACATATCTATCTATCTATCTATCTATATATATATATATACTTATATATATATATATATATATATATATATATATATATATATATATATATATATATATATATATATATATATATATATATATATATATATATATATATATATATATATATATATATATATATATATATATATATATATATATATATATATATATATATATATATATATATATATATATATATATATATATATATATATATATATATATATATTGCCGCATGAAAAGCTTAGCCAACGAGCTCAGTGGCACGCGATCCAGACCCGAAGATTGTGGGTTCGATGATTGCCATGGCGGTTTATCTAAAGTACGGATTTTTAATTTAAAAATGTTATTTATTGTTTCCTTATGTTCTTGAACATTCTAGATCTTTCTTTAATATGTAAATTAGTTATTTCTCGAATATTCTGTTCGGGTATAAAAGCTGATACCCACTAGTTGTAGGCAATTTCTCGGTCTTGTAAAGTTGCAAGTTGCTACTTAACTTCAATAAATTCTTCTGTTACGTTAAACGGTGTGTTCATTTGAATCTTCATGACAATATATATATGTATGTATATATGTTTGCATATGTATATATATATGCTTGCATATATATATATATATATATATATATATATATATGTGGTTCTCGCTTTAAAAGTAGAACTCTCCGGACTTACACATCTTCGCTGAGATTATCGATAATTAGAACAGATGTATTTACTTGTTATTGATTTATGGAAAAAAGCTGAGCTAGGTAAGAGATCGATCGCGAAAGCAGAAAACAGTTGTAATGTATCTATCACGCATTCTCATGATATTTTTTTATTTCTTCTACAATTGTTTATGGTTTTTAAAAAAATTAAAATTTTCTGCAATTTTCTGAAGTAAAACAAAACAAAATGCCATTTCTGTAGTACCGGAGTGTTGTATTTTATTTACACTACCCTTGTTTTCGAAAATCTCCAGAATCACGTACGTTTATAGTGATACAGCTTCAATAAAATTTGCTATCAGTAAGGGACTAATATATATTTATAAAATTCACGTAACGCAAAATTAGACTTCAAGCAGGAAGAAAATATCTTATACATCAATCATCCAGTGTGAATGTACGTAAAAATGATCATGAAAAAATGGTGTATATATGCAGGAACTGTGATAAAAGTTTCTTCGTGAAATAATGTTAAATTTCTCGAAACTGTCTATTGGAAATTCGAATTAGTTTAGTTTTGTGTAAAAGATTTTTTCATGTATTTTTCATATATTTTTTATTATTAATTATCGTATGAGCGATAGTGCTATATTTATCCATATATAATCTTGAAGCTCATAATATTTATTTTCCGATAAAAATTTTAGAAAAAAAATTATTATAGCATAGATGTTATTAAAACCTTACAAAGAGCCATTGAGTAAAGTATTATAGGTACAATGATGCATCCTATATTATCAAAGTGGTGTTATTAAAAATATATTTGTTTCATCTAAGTAATATTAATAGTCTGTCCATTTTTCAGACACTGTAAGGCCACTAATGCATTAACGTCTTTTATTTCATGTATTTTAAAGCACTATCCAATTATTTAAAAATCTAATTAATTTGCTATTAATTCTGATTTCGTTTATCAAAATTTACAAATGTTGGTAATACTTTTGAAGATTTTTTTTAATAATCACATCAGTTGGATTTTTTATTTAAATGAAACACTGATTGAAAGTGTTTTTTTATATTTTAAAGTTTGATTATAAGCTGAACATAGTTATAATTAAAGTATGATTAATGACTGAATTTACATTACTTTATTTAGCATTTTATCGTAATGTGTGTGATATATTTTACTTATAACAATTATGTACGAAATTCACGAACTAAAACTTTTTTACTCCTTATGCACTGTTAAAATATTTCATCATTATTTACAAACATAAAAATATTTATTTGTAAGGTAAGTTTTAAAGGACTAGAATTTAAATAGACACCAAAATAAGTGTAAGAATAAATATATTTATTGATTTAATCAATAAAATATATCCACAAAAATATTGTAGCCACCCTTTCCCAAAAACATTTAGAGGAATTTTCAGAGAATTAATAAAATCAAGTAACCATTATCAATGCGTTACTGTAGTTTCAAAATTTGTAATTGACCCTTATTTAAATTTTATTAATAGAAACTGAGAAGTTTCCAGTCAAACTAATGACTGAATTAATCCAGCCTTGAAAAATGCTCTTTTAACAGCAACTGTAAACATATCTTGTTGCGTACATTTCTCGGGAGTTTGGCGATTGAATAGTCCTTGGATAAGACATCACAAGAAACACTGATTTATTATCAAGAAATTCTCAATTGAGTACAGTTGTACCCACAAAGAACATTCTTGACCAATTTAGTTCAGAATACATAGCATAGAAGAATCCAGTATGATCTAGTACAATTCAATGCACTGTGAAAACAAAAATACTAAATCATTACAGCGTGACTAGACAATAAACACATCTTTAGAATCTGAAGTTTACTAATAGAATGATAAGAAGTGACGAACTAAGCCATATGTATAGGCCAATTATTGCTTCAAAACACTCCCAGATTTTAAAAATGTTAGTAGTATCTGGTCATGCCAAATATGTCGCCAAGAATACCGCCAAATAACCAAGTTCGGCATTAAAAATATAATTGCTACAAGCAAGCCAAAATAGATATATTAACAAGTTTCATAACATTATACCACATTTCTTCTGTATGTAAAATTCACAATATTTTAGAAAAAAAGTATTCTTAATTTTAGCCATTGACTTAAAAGAATCCAGTGATTTAAATCATAATTCATATAAAGGTCAAATCAACCAACTCTTTATTTACACACACACACATACACACACGTATATAAATTAAATTTATGCATAAATAAGTTTGTTTTTAGGCTTGTTTAGATACACGAAGTCAGAATTTCTATTATAGTGAAAAATAGTTAACTTAAGCTACCACCAATAAACAGGATAAAATGTTAAGCCATTCAATAAACTGGAAAAATTCCTTTAGTTAAAATTTGAAAATATTTTAAATGCAAATGAAGTTGTTTAGGCCCCTGGAACCAAATGTTCTACTAACCACGAATTAAAACATTATTCACAGTTAGTCATCGAAACCCTGCGGTTACTCATAAAATTTATCATCACTTATAATGATTGTTATCTGTAACAAATAGCTATTTCTCAGTTACAAAGACGGCACCGCATCGATAAAAATGTAGTTAACCACGGAGTTCCTAGTCTCTTTATTCTTTTCTGACTTGTCACCCGAGTTCTAAATGACTTCCGAATGTTTGATCCTACAAAAAGACAAAAGAATATGATGAATGGAAGGAAGGAAATGGTGAAGTAAGTCTAAAATATTAGGATGTCTCAAGTTGTAGATAAAAAGAAGCAGTCATTTTTCTTATCAGGCCTAAAACTATATGCATTCTGATTGAAAACTAATAACTTAAAGCTCAAGTTGTATTACTCTCTAAATATATTTAACAAGATGAAGTAGTTACTAAAAACATATTGTATATATACATGTATATATATATATATATATATATATATATATATATATATATATATATATATATATATATATATAAATATATATATATATATATACATATATATAAATATATATACATATATATATATATACATATATACATACACATATATATATATATATATATATATATATATATATATATATATATATATACATATATACATATATATATATATACATATATATATATATATATATATATATATATATATATATATATATATATATATATATATATATATATATATATATATATATATATATATATATATATATATATATATATATATATATATATATATATATATATATATATATATATATATATATATATATATATATATATATATATATATATATATATATATATATATAAATATATATAACTTTTAAAAACTGACAGGCAATGCAGGTTTAATGATGGTGTTTGTAAAGTTAAAAGACATTAATTATACAAACAGATGAAATTACTATTTGAAATAGTTTATTTTAGGATTTACGGAGTACTTCCTGCTTATCTATAAATCTTAAATCTCTTATGTTTGTATTTAAGTTAAAGGCAAAATATAATTAAAAATTAAATATATTTGCTTCAGTACTTGAGGAGTTTTACAATACGAATTAAATTGATTCCGTGATATATAACCAGAGAATTTTATTAAAAGTAAGTTGTTAGTAAGAAATTATGCTTTAATTCACCTTGTTGGGGTGAATAAGGTTCATACGTATACTTCCGCTTCAGTTATCAAAATTGATGATAATTACTGCAGCATGATGACTAAATGACTGAAATTTAAGAGTATTGTTCAATTTTCTATTACTAATTTATGACAGTACACAAAATATATCTTTTAACTTCATTGTGGTATTATAGTCTGTTTTTTCGACAGCTAGAAACATGCAAGTTTAAGGAGAAAGAATAGAGGTACGAAACATCAATTATTATAATGCACAACGAAGAAAAACTGTCTAGTCGGGACTGACAGAATGATGTTCCAATAACAGATACTTTCTGCATCTACATTATTCAAGAATATATTAATCGCATATATGAGTGAAGAATAAACGACGATAGTGGTTTATAGGGCACATTTTATAAAATGCATGCTAAGATTCTATTAACATCAAGTAAATCGGATTAAAGCTTGATGATGATCTAATTAAAAGATTTAATGAATGAATTAATTGGAATGTATATGTTTGTAATATAATGTAAATGTATAAATATCCATTAGTAGGGTTTAGTGAGCAAATTATACCAACATTTACTGTATTTTTAATCATTCTGCTATTCCAATACGATAACGTTAGGAGTATATTTCCAATTAAGCGATAGATGTGGTTAATTATTTATAACTAGAAATAAGCAATATTCTATTTCTTATTACTAATATATGACAGCACACAAAATATATCTTTGAACCTCATTGTGGTATTATAGTCTGTTTTTTCTACAGCTAGAAACATGCAAGTTTAAGGACAAAGTTAAGAGAAACGAAACATCAATTATTATAAAGCGCAACGAAGAAAAACTGTGTAGCCGGGACTGCGGAATCATGTTCCAATTAAAGATACTTTCTGCATCTACATTATTCAAGATTATATTAATCGCATATATGAGTGAAGAATAAACGACGATAGTGGTTTATAGGGCACATTTTATAAAATTCATGCTAAGATTCTATTAACATCATGTAAATCGGTTTAAAGCTTGTTGATGATCTAATTAAAAGATTTAATGAATGAATTAATTGGAATGTATATGTTTGTAATAAAATGTAAATGTATAAATATCGATTAATAGGGTTTAGTGAGCAAATTATACCAACATTTACTGTATTTTTAATCATTCTGCTATTCCATTACGATAATGGTGCTAGGAGTATGTTTCCAAAGCGAAAACTGTGGTTAAGTATTTATACCTAAAAATAAGCAAATTTCTTTCGTATTTTTCTGCTGTGTTCTGAATTAAAGGTAAAATATTTATGTATAAATATCCATCAGTAGGGTTTAGAGGGCAAATTCTACCAACATTTATTGTATTTTTAAACTTTCTGCTATTCCTTTACGATGTTGGTGTTAGGAGTATATTTCCAACTAAGTGATAAATGTGGTTAAGTATTTAAACCTAGAAATAAGCAAGTTTGTTAATTATTTATTTGCTATATTATGAATTAAAGGTAAAATATTTATGCAAGAATGTAGTAAGAAATTTAAATGCAATATAAGAAAAATGCAAATTGTTTAAAAACAGCTGTTTCATAGCTATAAATTTTGTAATATTAATTGGGCTGCCCTAAATGGCTGATAAAGCCCACTGACCCAAAATTTTCAATCTCTAAATTAGATACATTTATAATGTATCTTGTTAGTAGCTCTAAAAGAGTTATTTGTGTTCATTCTTTTTCTATGTGCTTTACTGACACTGAATTTACATTAATTGCTATTAGACTGTTTACTTTACCAACGGTACCGATCATAATGTATTGGATTTTGTCATATCGATCTTAATATATCGAGCTTAATATATTGTAGAATCAAAAGAAATAGGCTGTTATTTGTATTACTGACCAGAATGTATAAACGTAACAATTTAAATTGAAAAAAATTTCAGAAGAAATAGGAAAATGTTTAATTGTGTTTAATTGAATTTAATTCCTGGAGTGATTAAAACTTTCTTAAAAATGAAATTCGTAGCTGTGCAGATTAAAGTCGAATTTCTTTCTTATCATAATAGCTCTGAACATGATTTTCTTTAACACAAACCAAAACAATTCGTTATTCTTAATAAGTATATATATATATACTCATATTGCTGCATTTCTAGAGTTCTAATTTGTATTAATCACATGTCGTCAGAATTTTTCCGATTGCAATTGTGTATAAAAATTTTGTATACAGTTTTAAGTATTTGAATACTGATAGTTTATGCCTTTTGTTTCATTTTCATTAATTTTATAAAGTATGTATTCATAATTTCTCGAAAATTTCTGTTATGATTTAGAAAATTGTACTCCATAAGTTTGGAAATTTAAAAATTTGGAACAATCTATGTATAAATTTTATTTTTACTGTAATTTTAATTTTTTAACAAGTATGGTTTATGCTTTTTATGGCTCTTATTGATGTTTATCACCTCCATATGAAATGACATGTTGGCATTATTGGCATCAAAAAATATCGCCAATAAAACAAAGGACACCCTAAACTACATTTTCACCTCAATCGCAATGGGCCGTGCTTTCTACCGCATCTCGAATTATACTGATTCTAACTGAAGTGTAAGATGCACAGACGTTATACTCAAACCAGCGAAAACCCAAACAGAAATCGCCAAAAAGGACTTCCAAAACCCCCAAACTAAAGGAAACAAATGTTCACATTAGGAGGAAAGAGAGGGGAGAACTACCACAGAAGTCTGTCTGTTACTGAGTACATACCACTTACCTTTAAGGGGTAGGGTTGTTAGTGTGTTAGAGTTTTGTCACTATCACCATATCTTTAAGGTAGGATTTAGCAAAAAACAGACTTGCAGTAAGAGTTACATTGTATGATGAGGAACTGGATAAACAAAATATAAAAACAGTACAGTTTGGTTGAGAGAAATACATAAAATTGATGTATACATATGATGTATTATGTAAATAATGGTTCAATGTGAATAAGATACAATTAGTTATAATGGTATAATGTGAGCAGTTAAGGAAAACATAGGAACCAACTACAGCATAAGAATTGTTATAGAAAACTGTCTTTCTAGTTCAAATGATGGTGGTTCAGCATGTTTAAAAACAAATTATATTGGACTACGGACACAGCTTATTGTTAGGCCACCGCCTTCAAATAGACATAATAGAAACTTCCATTCACAGACTACCTCGGCACGGGCATCAGCGCCCTCTGACCTCGGAAGCAATTATTCTACAGTTGTACTTTATAAACATCTTAGAGGCTAGCTATTGAATTTTTTAACATTTTTTTAATAACACTTATTAATAAAATTATACGAAACACACCTATATACAAATTAACTTTAAACTGTTTATAATAATTATCAGGGATTGAGTTCATGGCATGCTGCAAAATGCATGGCTTGCACTCGACTGACGTATCATCTTTCTTCCGTAGGAGAGCTGATCTTCTGTCCGTTACAACTTTTAAATACTGTGAAATCTACATTGATAGGAATGTAGCATTTAAATAATTGATCATTATACGGGAATTTAAATATATGTGTGAATACAAATTTGGTTCCAGATTTATATACATATACTTGCAAAAACAGATTTTTTTTTTCAATAACAGATAGAGTATAAATAAAATTCACAACACTGGAACATAATATAGATCTAATGGAGAAAATAGCAGTGGTAAATATAGTACATTCTGGAATATAATGACTTTATACTCTTCTCAAAATATCTTTGTCATACATGTAATACGAATCCAAAAGTCACCAAATTTGCACTACATGAGAAACATATACCCAGGAATGCTTAGTGGTTGTCCGAAAATTCTTTATATCTTCATATTAGTTTCTGAGCTAGACTAGTACACTTCACTGTCAAAAATCATAAAAAGAGATATTTTTGAGAAAATATTTGCTGCTGTCTTGGTGATACGTCATTCAAAAATATACGAAAACCAATACTGTAGAAATTGATTAATTTCAGTAATTACGTGGGAGAGGAATGACACAGTAAATTAGAATTTATTTTACACGGTTAATCACTAATATTGCATTCAGGTATTTTCCAGTTAGATATTAATTTTTTTCATAAACTTGGTACCAATTATGTTAGCATATACAAAAGGAATTGTTAAAAGACCATTAACAATTAACAACTATATTTATAAGGAACATTGTTATCAGAATAAATTCCAAGAAAAATTCTATTACTTATTGAGTAATTTGTCTTTAAAAGAGTTTTCTAAATTTATAGCATTTCAAATGCTGATTTCACAAGGGAGAAAGAACGCAAATAAGTTTGGAAATTAATGTTACTTTTTTACGCTTCGTTAAATCCTATGAAGCAAATCAATTATTGTAAAACTTGATGAAAAGGGATTTTTAAATTTATTTCAGACATTTAAACATTTCTAAACTAGTTAAAAGAATATTTGTTCTCTGCTGTTTTTCAAGATCAATATTTAGAACTGTGTGCTTCTTTAGTCTGAATTATATTAAAAGAGAAAAATTTATTAGCTGTAGAAGGATATTTTACCGCATATACCATCAAATCTTGAGATCATTTTACTGGTTTTAAATTTCGTTCTAATCCTTCCTAAACATGCATGCTAAGTTTAAAAATTATATAAGTTTATTAATTTAAAAGAAATTTGCGTATGCGATTTTATTAAAATAGTTTTTACTAAAAAAGAAAGGCTTTTAGCCGTTTGTGATAGGTTTGTAAAGGTCGTTTGTAATAGACTTTAAGTAGTAGATCACTGCCTCATTAATAAAGTTGTAACAAAATACTTGACCGTTGGGCTCTGCTTTTCTTTTGAAATGCCCAATCTTTTGAAACTAGATTTAAATAGTAAGTCCCGGCCTCATTACTCCTGCTGTAGAAAATAAAGTAGACTGTAGTACTATAAACTAACCAATCATCCAGTTTGATTTCCTGTGATTTACATGCATTAAAATTGTTTAGGCATTTCTCATATTTAAGATAGAAATGTTCATTGTTTATATTGGTTTTCTAAACCATTTAGAATAAATACGTGGGCGAAGTGAACAATAGGGTAGTTTTTTTTTATTTAAATAGAGATATTGTTTGATCAAAACAGATGAACTACTTTTAAAACTGAATGAGGATAAAAGATAAGAATTTAACAGCAAATAAGAATAAAGATTTAAACAATCGGATAGAGTTGGAGCCATGTTTTTTGTAACTATTGCAAAAGTGC
The DNA here is from genome assembly GCA_032207245.1 of Pardosa pseudoannulata. Classification (NCBI taxonomy): domain Eukaryota; kingdom Metazoa; phylum Arthropoda; class Arachnida; order Araneae; family Lycosidae; genus Pardosa; species Pardosa pseudoannulata. Next base: position 163,609,766 of record CM063498.1, on the reverse strand, counting down.
TGTATCGGTTCATTTGGTGAGTGAAATGTGGAGCAATAGCAACTTTATTTGACAGGCAGATGATTATCAAGTTGATATTTCCTTGTCAGTTATCTTATGTTCATTACGTTTTCTGTCCTCTAGGGTCACAGCATCATAACACAACAAGCAATAAGCAACGACAGAGCAGTAACAACATTTATTTCGGTATGTCATGCGTATGTTGCTGAAACATCTAAGTATGACATGTGACGCCAAATAACCTGTACCTTAAAATTTCTTAATCATTTTAACCAATGGCTGAATACTCCACTGGGCTTTTAGGACCCTAAATATGTAGTGATATGTCCACAACACCTCGCTGGCATTTTTCGTATTTTTCATGAGCAGTTTAACTAAGAGAGTCTATTTTCTCCAAGTACAGTTTTTCTAAGTAAACAGCTTTGACCACTAGTATCTCCTGGTGCTTTTTTAAACTATCTACTGCTTTTGCATAATTTAACTGCAGCAAATCGGTAATGACAAATAAAAACAAAAGCACTTGTTTATAACAAAATAATCTCGGCTTGAATTCTAGCTAATTGGTAAAAACCACATTTTAAAAATTTTTATTCTCTGCAAAATTATTGAAGTCTGCTCTGAATTTTAGATACCTCGGTATACCCGTTAACTCTAAAATTTCATTCTTTTTCATTATTAAGCTTCCGAAAAAACATTGCTACAAAATACAATTTTTGAGATATCTAAAAATTCATGCACAAAATAATGTAGAAAGTTTTAAGAAACCTAAAATAGTTTGCAGTAAAAATATTAACATTTGTAAAAGTTATCAAAATTTAAAAATGTTTGAACCATAAAAAAAGTTTTCATTCTGAATAAGATTTTAATTTTTAATTTTTAATTTATAAAAGAAGCTAGAACTTAGTTGAATAATTAGTAAAGTAGTATTAAGTAAAGTAGTTAGTTTACTGTTATATGTAAAATGAAACACTGTTCTCCAAGGGTGCATTTTTCCTTTTAACAATTTTTATAAATCTTTCCTTTAATGACATTTGAAAGTTAGTTTTTTAAATCAGAAATTATTGTTTTAACAAGTAGTCCTTTGTATGCATGCACACACAAAAACATACATACATACATGTACATTATATATATATATATATATATATATATATATATATATATATATATATATATATATATGTATATTATAGTTCGAAATTCGAGTTGTATCCATTATTTTGATAAATCGGACTGACTTATTTTTAATATATTTCACTAATTAGAGTCAGATATTTAATCTAAGTTTTATTACGTTGAATTAGAGGTAGCTGATGAGTTTGTAAACACTTTTAGTTCCCTTGAGAAAGAAGAATGAGGAAATTGTTTTACCTTTAATTATAGGGTGAAAAACTAGTTATTTTTGTGGTATAGTCGCGTATAAAAATTTTTTTTTAGTGCTATTTGTTCAGGGCTAGAGTAAGATGACGACATGTATAAGCAAGTTAATAAGAAAAAAGATATTATTTAATATATTACAGGAAAAAGCAGGTGAGACAGAAAAACGTTCAAATTCAGGGATAAATAATAGTATTTTCCAACTGTAGTTTATTAAATTGTGTGTCTTAATTTCTGTTATATAATAGTTTCTTTATCGAGTAAACAGCCCGACATCTATCGAACAGTTTAGGAACTGATTAAAGTTTGTACTTCCACATTTGGAAAGCCAATGTAAGCCGCATTTTGGCTTTTCATGTCTTCTACGGAGCCATGCAGTATTTAATTATTAAAAAATATATAATCCATTTTTTAATTTAATTTGAATGACTTACAAGTCTTAAGTCATACATAAAATATACAATAATTAAAAGAATTAAAAGGATTGTTTTAATGCGTGAACTGTATTTAGATTTTATTATATTCGACGTAGAGAACAGAGATGTACAAAAATAAAGTGTATCCAAAATTGGGATTAAACGAACAGCAACTTTCTTTTAGTATTAATATTTTAGTCTAGATTTTTCAAAACGTATTTCACACTTCGAGTGCGGGCAACATATTTTTACGTTTTTTGCAGTCTGTCACTGGAGTTCGGGTTACGTAAAAATACATATTTAGTAGATTTTTGGTGGATACCCGCTAACCACCACAAATCTACTAAATACGTATATGTATGTGGGACATTATATGCGTGTTGTTTGCGTTGCTATGCAACGCTTTGCTTTTTTTCTTTCCACAAGTTATGATTGTCGAGTTACTCAGTCTTTTGTTGCGTTATTTCGTCTTCAATCGAATTCCTAGCTCCAGAAAGGACAAGTCATGTTTTGTGAATTTGAAGCTTGGTTTTTTATTGTTGAATACAAAATTGATAAAATAAGCCGTTGTGACAAAGATAGTGATGAAAAAATATGCGCTGACAGATTAGCGGACTTTAATTTTAAAAATCGTTTATTTTTGTGATTTCGTAAAAATATTGGTTTTTTTTGTTAAATAATCATACAGTATATATTAAAGTGTAAAATAAAAAAAAGTTTCGTTCATAAAAACATAGTAGCTTTCGATTTACTGCGATTTTTCGGAATAACTGAACTTTCGCGCTATTCACGAAAAAATGCCCGTTGCACGCGTAAGTTGGCGATGAAGTATACCCGCATGTCAAGTGTTAATAAAGTAGATATTTTCTGAGTTAGCATTGTCTGATTCTCTTTTACTTCTGGTTCACCAGCTTTTATTCCACGGTCTGTTACGGTTTGGTTTGGTTTGGTTTTGAGCACTACGGTCTACTTTTTGCAACACGAGGGCTAAACCACGGTCTGTTACAAGAATGAAATGTAATAAAATGTCTTAATACAGAAAGTATGGTTAGTATTTATTACTATACTATTGGGCTTTGCCAGTAGTTGTGAGGTCTATGAAAAATATGAGAACGATAGGTAAATGCTAAATTTATTATTGTTATTTTTCATATGAATTACTTTATTTATGCTCCCATACTTTTTATTTTTATTTAATTATCCCAAACAACCGTGCTTGTTGTTACTTGATTTTGATGGTTTTATCATGGATGAAGATCTTGCAAATTAGAGTAATCTCTTTATAAGAAATAGAGTTTTCCCTAGAAATATGCGTGATTTTCAGAATATAACATTATATGCGCATTAAAAAATAAATATAATAGCTATATCAATTGTCTGGCGGTTTTAAACAAATATTTAGCTTTAAATGTGAATTTTATGAAACCGTTTTTACATAAATATAAAAATATAAGCATTTAACAAAAATGAATTTCCAAAACGAAACACATAATCTTGCATGCAGTCACATGGTAAAGTTAGTTCATAAATACATAAATACTAAGTTGGAAATTGAAAAAAAAATTCATAGAATTGAGCTAAAATAATTCAATATACCATGAACCTAGATAAGTTGTATAGAAAGTAAGAACGAAAAAGCGAGAACAATGCATCAGCTTTGCAAATTAAATAATGGCATTTTTTTAAAAACCCAATTTTATTTTCTCTACGATAAATTTAAAAACATTGTGGCAATTAAAAGCACTAGATATGGATAATTATTTCTTTCTTTCATTATTTACCTTGCAATCGGAATTTTTAGTACCGTCTTAATTTTTAATTCCATACATATTCAATTGCTATTTATTAAAATACATAAATGCTCTATTTTGAGTTCTGAAGATTTTATCACACCAAAATCAGGAAGAAATTATACATAATTGTGAGAAGCCAATAATTTATCTCCTACATATGAGGTTACTATTAATGTACTGCTCAGCAACCCGAGTATTAGAGTGTTGAAAAAGGTATATTTCTACTTTCCCGATCAAGAAAATTTAAAATTTTATTTTTAAACGGAAAAATGCTACAACAATATTCAAACGGTTTTAGTAATTTCAAGTTATTTTAAGCTTACAATTATTTGGAGAAGCCAATAATTTATCTCTTACATATGAGGTTACTATTAGTGTACTGCCCAGTAACCCGAGTAATGGAGTGTTAAAAAAGGTACATTTCTACTTCACCGATCAAGAAAATTTAACACTTTACTTTTAAATGGAAAAATGCTACGGAAATATTCAAACGGTTTTAGTAATTCCAAGTTATTTTAAGCTTACAATTATTTGGAGAAGTTACTAATTTATCTCTTACATATGAGGTTACTATTAGTGTACTGCCCAGTAACCCGAGTATTGGATTGTTAAAAAAGGTGCATTTCTACTTTATCGATCAAGAAAATTTAAAACTTTATTTTTAAACGGAAAAATGCTACGACAATATTTGAACGGTTTTAGTAATTTCAAGTTATTTTAAGCTTGCAATTATTTGAACAAAAAATTAACTAAAACTAATAAAACCATCAAAATGAGAGTGATTTAAATGTTAAAAATATAATTTCTAGAATTAAAAAATTAAATATTATAAAACATATATATAATTTCTTTATGCATGAACTTTATTTAAATAATTTTTTCATCTCAGTTTTTTATTAAACAAATATGTGTTAAACACAACCCTAACACTTAAGACTTATCTGTTATGCATGATATTTTGTTTGAATAGATTTTTTAAAACTACTTTTCAGTACTTAAAAAAACTTTTTTTGTTTGTACCAGTTTTTCAGGATGCTTGAAATCTTTCACAAAAACTCTTTTAATTGCATGCAAAAATTACTGACTTAATCCTGTTTCATGATTAAGTAAATTTCTAATACGTAATGATAAAATTAAACAAACTAATTAGAAAGGAAAAAAATGTTGACTTAAAGTTTTTTTGTAATTATTTATTACAAATGGCAGTTAAAAATAAGTTAATCCGTAAAAAAACTTCTAAAATCCTCTAAATTTTTCTATATAAAGAAGATTAATGTTCATTATAGAATCTAAAATAGCTTTTTTTTAACAGTGAAATTTGTTAGAGATACGTCATTTGGATCAATTATGACTAGTTGGTATTAGTTTAATATATAGACAGATGAGTTCAGCAACTTTCAATATATTATTCAATTGTTATTACTGGGATGATGTATTTGTGCTCTTCTTTTTTTACGCTACATACGAAAATATCAGATCGTTGTATGAGTGAGTTAGCTTCGAACAATAGCTAAATGGGTAGAGTATTGCTCTACTGGAGCTTGTGGATTCGAATTTCACTGTCAACCCCTGAACTTGCACTCTCCAGTTAACTCGAGTGCGCTAAACTGGCCAAACTCTGTACACTCGAGATAATTCGGGTGGCGTTGTACTTAATTTTGCTATAATTTTTCACATTCGAATGCAATCGAAATGTGAAAATAACAGTATGAAAAAAAACCCCAATCGCTTTATTGATATATATATATATCATTTACATTTGATTGTAAGTTATAACACTTACTCATTCAAGTATAAAATATATATTTTTTTCTTCTTATCACTTACTACTTATCTCTTTCTTAGAATATTGTAATATTAATATATTCGACTATTTTCTGCAATGTTATCAAAATTCAAAATTGCAATAAAAGTTTTTATTATTTTTGTATTTTTATAATTTTTTTGGCAAGACAATGTTCTAAATTGTGTTTTTTACAATAAAAAATTTATTCTTTTTGGTCTGCTTAAAAAAAGCTGCATTAAGGGGTTAATATAGATGTTCATAGCCGCCTGGAATTGGCGTTAATCAGTAAGTCCCGTTCTCATTAGAAAAGCAAAACAGTTGACAGCAGCACTCCAAACTAACCAACGTACCAATCAATATTTACGTTATGTATT
>CM063498.1:163594020-163599020 GCA_032207245.1 Pardosa pseudoannulata | reverse complement strand
TTCTCTAACTCTAATATTATCTTTGCAGAAATACTCTTGAATAGACATAAGACAGATTTAGCCAAATTATGAAATTGAATAAAAAGAAATGGAATAGTGTTTGAATTTTAAGTTAAATTTTGAAATAAATTGTCGTCAACTGCAAGCTTTCTTGCATTTATATCTTCTTCTGCCTATTTTTACTTGAGTATCAACATTTTCTCAACGATCCTGGTTAATTACAAAGCATGTACTGTGTTTACTGATTGTATATAAACCTTTCCCACTACAAGGCAATAATACTTTCCTTAAAAAGAGGTGTCAGGGATTAATTGGTGTAAAACCTTTTTAGTTAATAACTAGATTGTAAAATAGAAATGCATAAAAGGACTTTTGTAATTTATACATATTTCACGCCCTTAATAATTGAAAAACATACGAAAGTTTTCTTTGTCATATCTCATATTTAACTTTCCAATCGAAACCATGGGAGTGGTTCTCGAAAAGCAATAATATACGGCTTGTTTATTTGTAAAGGAGATGCTTCACGGTGATTAGAATTGATTTTCGTTTTGTCACATGGGATGAAAAATAATATTGATTTCTGGAAAAAAAGATCTGCTAGCTAAATTGGAGGATATCATTTGAAGAGTGAGGATTTCATTTCCATGGAGAGATTATGAAGTCATGATTAGGGAATCTTTTCCTTTTAGGTACTCAGATACAGAGAGAAGAAGTTTAATGACTTGAAGTCAGTACAGTAATAGGAAAGAAGCTATTGAAAAGCTGCCATATTATTCAAAAAATAATTAGCTGACAATTGTATAAATGATTAAATATAAAGCGATGAAAATAGCATTTAAAAACGCATTTTAAAATGGTGATGGTATAATGATTTTCTTTTAAGTGTCTAGTTTTATCCTCTTTTATTTTCCACTATAATTTTGCTTTAATGAAGGAAATTAAATTTCCAGCATTGCATAAATCAAGTTTTAGTTGATGTATTTTGCAAATGATGCAAATAATTTGCAAAGATGTCGGATCCATATTACATGATAGAAATGAACAGAGGAATTATTAATCTATGTTACTTATGCTTGAAATTATGTAAAATAAGTTAGCATATCGAGCAATTTAGCTGATCGATGGTCAAAAATGTAGGTCTGTGCATTTCATAACCAGTGATCAGGAGTTGAAAATTATATTAGTAGATTGAATGTTTCTATACCAACAAATGAAATCATGCAAAATATGTTAGCATGTCAAACAATTTAGCTTTACTATGGTTGAGCATATAGGGCGTTGCATTTCAGAGACACAGTTAGGGGTTCAAATTCTATTACTAGCATGGATGTTTCTATACCTTCACTTTTAGCCAGGTAAAATATGTTAGCACATAGAGTAATTTGATTGGAAAATTGCAAAACATTTAGGATGCTGCATTTCAGAATCATAGTTTGGTGGTTCAAATTATATTATTAAAATAGGAGTTTGTATACCTATACTTAAAATCAAGTAAAATATGTTAGCATATCAAGAAATTTGATTGAATGGTAGCTAAAAATTGTTAGACAATATATATCGAAACCACACTTCAACGATTCAAATTATATTAATACCATAGATGTTGCTACCTATACTTAAAATCATGTAAAATAATGTAAGCATATCAAAGAATTTGGTTGAAAGAAGACCAAACATTTTGATGCTTCTTTTCTGAACCACAGTCTGGGGATTCAAATTCTACTAGTACCATGGATGATTGTATCCGTTAATAATTAAGAAGATTAATGGTTTTAATAATGTGTATCTTATTAGAGTGGTCCTATCTGACTATTGTTATTAAAATGCAGACTAAAAATGTCTAGACTTTCACGGTGTTCACTATTTATAGAAATATCATATACTATAGTTTTAAGGTATGATTATGTATGAGGCATCTATTTTAAGTAATACATTTAAATTAAAAACACATAATTGTACTTTTATGATCAATTTTATTTTAACAGAAAACCTTGTACATGATTATGCACAAGTAATATTTTTTAAATAATTAGTATTTTAAAATTAAAAACACTCTAGATTTTTTTCCATCAATTTTCTTTTTATTTGATAGTTTGATATAATTATGAGTATCCTTTTGATCTTTTCCGATTATAGTTTAAATACACAAAAGTTGATATAACCTTTCTATTAATAATCCCCATTGGGATTGACATTCAAAAATCCGAATGTCAATGGAGATCGATAACGCAAATCCTTTATTTCAATCATATGTTGATTGATGGGTGTCCTATTATCCTGGTCATCATAACCGTTTGTCTTCAGTTGCCTTTTTGTCGACACGTAACTTTACATTATAAGCTAGAGTTCTAAATTATATTTTACAGTTATAGTCTAAATTTGCTGTAAATCTAATAAAAACCGCGATCTAAAAGGAAAGTTATATCTCTTGAATTCAGGTTGGATTCATATTAATATAATAGAAGCATGATTTATGATTCTCAGTGTATTTTTGTTACTAACCATTGTTACTAACTCTTATAAATCATAAAATACTTACAATCGTTTATACACAATTTTTCTTATTTTTTCTATAAGAATTTGTAAAGAATATAGTTTTGCTACGGAAAAGGACTCCGTCAAATTATTTCATTTAATTTAATTAAAGTTTTTTTGAAACTGTATAAGTTCATTTCAGACAACAAAAAATATAAAGAAATTTTTAAGGAATTTTTAAAACTATTTATATGTTAATTATTTTGTAAGATTAAAAATTATATAAATCACTAATTTGTCTAATTCATTAGTAAGCTAATTAATTATTTATATTCATTTTCAAAGTAGATATTTTAGTTCATTAATTATAAATTATTCATATGATACATTTTGAGAAATATAAAAATATAAACTAGAGTTCTAAGTAATATTTTGAAGTTAAAGTCTGAAGATGCTGCAGATCTAATAAAATCCAAGCTCTAAAAAAGTTCTTTTTCTTGATTTCATGTGCGAAGCATATAAATTTCATTGAAGAATGATTTAAGATTATTAAAATATTTCTGTTACTAAATTCTTATTAACCTTTAGGAAATTGCAAAAAAATCATAACAATTTGATTCTTACAATTTTTTTGGTATGAGTTTTTTTCAAATATTTAGTTTTATTGCGAAAAATAGCTCCGGTAAATTGTTTCATTGCATTTAATTAATTTTTTTAAAGAAAATATATAAATTCATTTCTGATAGGCTATAAATACATATGAATTTTTTTTAAATCTAATTTTTTCAAAGATTTTCTTTTTTGAACTATTGATATGTTAATTAGTTAAAACGGTTTAAATTCATATAAATCATTAATCAGCTTATTTTAAATTGCATATTTCAATTATTTTGCTCTTTTTTTAAATAAAAAAAAAAACAGTCATAAGAAACTTTTTTTTAAAGCATGTTAATAATTAATAAAAAATCCCCTCTAAACACATAACCTAAATTGCCCTCATTATCCTTTAGTCGCAAGGATCATTAAATGAAAGAGATATAAAATATCATTCCTGAAAATGTTAATTGTAATAAAAAATAAGTTTAAAAAAATATACGTCCATAAAATGCTCAAAAAGTTTTCTTCTATTAATAAACTAATTAGAAGGGGTACTTTTAAAAATTAATTCTTCAAGGTGCATTAAGTTTTCCCATTTTATTGATAAATATTTTAATCTCAAATATGTAAATTTCAAATCTTTTTTATCAACGGATGTTTTCATGCAACATCATTGTTAATTAGTTTAGAATGTTCTTGGGATTTATCCCGAATATGTTTTGGATTATAATTAGAAAAATAGTGAAAGAAGTCACGTATTAAGACATAAAATCAATTTCGTTATATTTAAGAGTTTTCAAAATAATTGGAGATTTGTCTAAGAAACTGTAATGAATGACTTTTTAGAAATTTATTCATTGGGAGTGAGTTTCATTTTGAAATCAGCAATGTTTGTATTTAGTAATTAAAAAATAATAATATATATATATATATATATATATATATATATATATACTTTAAGCCAAACTAACCAACTTCATTATAATTATATTCTAAAATAAATATTTCTTGATTCCATTGTTTAAATTACAACTTTTAGGCAAAATGGCTTTGTTTTCCTTCTAAATGTGGTAACTTTTGGCAACATCGAGAACAATAAAATCAATTCCTGCTTTGCTCAACTATTCTTATATAATTTCTTTACGCAACTTAGTTTAAATTAGAAGCTTCATCATATGATAAATGATAACTCTGTAGTTCCCTGAACCCTTGTGTCCTCACAGTACTGTATAAGCGATTGTATAACGTTTGCTCAGTAGAGCACCAAAGATAGATTATTTGAATTAACACGACGCTTTTTATCTCCAAATCTTCCTGAAATCATGCATTGGACCTTATTATTTTAGAGAACCTTGAAGAACATGCAAAAGAAATATACTGTTGAAAACAATCAAAGGATATTGGGGTTGACGCTAAATTTTGCAGCTGGAAAATTGTTTAGATCATTGATAGATCATCGACAGATGTCGTAGATAAAGGTAAGGAGAAAGTACACATGTTCGAGAAAGAATGAAACTATTTTTATCAAGGATTTCGGCACCAAAGGAAAAAAAATCCCAAATTATGCATATGAGAAAAATCGAATAAAAAAATAAATTTTCTTCAAAATTGTTTATAGTAGGGGATATAGTTTTCTCGGACGGCCAGCAACATTGAACACATCTGAGACATTGAATGAATGAGGCTTTTATTAGGGAGCTGGGGTAATCCGTTCCATTATTTCAGAAGAGCTTTTTTTTTAGTTCATGGACACCTTGGGGGTGGGTGGTAGGTGTCCAGTATCTCGTCTGCCTAGTATGCCTCAAACAAGCTATATTCGGTTATTGTCCAGAGATCCCTCTGGCCATTCCATTCGTTTGATTCCTTTTTCGAAAGGGAAATCATTTACTAAGCTGTGGAGTTGCATTGTCGTCCTTTAACAATAA
>CM063498.1:163566520-163589020 GCA_032207245.1 Pardosa pseudoannulata | reverse complement strand
ATTACTGTGGCGAAAATTTCAGTCTATACACTAACATTTTCGGAAGAGAAACATACTGGTTTAGATCACGTTTCAAAACTTTCTAAAAAGGATTTTAGAAAGTTTTTAGTTTTAGAAGCAATAAATTCACACGCAAATCTCAAAACCACTTTTGTCTTTTTCAACCTCTGAAACGAATACAGACCACAACTAAATACTTTTAATATATTGTGAAGCAAAAGTTTGAAGCTTTGTTTAGATATTTATCAAACGTGTACTACAAATAAATTCTAAATTAATAGAATAAAAAAAATTTCCCTCTTTAATTATAAAAAACTTTAATCTGTTGAAACATAATGGGTTTTCTGTATTAACATCCCTTTTAATATCAAACTGGCTGAAAACTTTCCTTCTGTCTCTAGGAATTTTATTTAATTTCTTTGGTACAGATGCGATATTTACGCTCCGGCTTTTGTCGTCAAATTTGGTGGCTTTTTTCAAGCATTTTGCTGGGCGTTGTCTGTTTAGCTTTTACTACCCTGACATTGGAGCTTTGTGGTGGTAACCCTGGTTCGTTCTTTAAGCCCCATTGGTGCATGTGACCACCCGGCGCCTTTTTGAATAATTTCTCTGGATTTTTCTAATTATACTGGATTTGTGTAGTTCGAATGTGCTCGCGTAGTGAGGTCGCTGGTCAGGTTGCATAATTAATTTTTTTTTATCTTTATAGTTAGTATCTGTCGTTGTGCACCACATGGCTTTTAAGAAACAAAAGATATTTCTTTAGCCTTTTAGCCTATACACCTTTTTGAATACTTTCTAGAAAGCTCTTTGCGGTTTAGCTTTAGTAGTTTGGACGTGCTCACATGGTGAGGTCGCTGATACCATTTTTTTTATCATTTTTGTTAGTACTAGTATGCATTTATTTCAGATTGTTGAACATGCTTTCTTTTTTTTATTGTTTATTAAAATGTGGGTATGGTTTACGTGTTTATAGCTGTTGTAACAATATAGAGGGGGTTAAGGGGGGTTTCCCCCTTCACAAATTTTAAATTTGTATGTCCTTATTTCCTTTTTTAATGTTTATTAAAATTTGTGTATGTTTTATGTATTTATAGTTGTAACAATATGGAGAGGTTGAGGGTGGGTTCCCCTCTCATAAATTTTAAATTTGTTTCAAATTTCTTTTTCCGTGTGCTCAACAGTCTGCAGTAAATTTTTTTATCTGTCCATGTTTTTTTTCTTGGTGATCTTTCAGAAAACGCCATTTTCTGTCGCCATTTTTGTTTGGTGACTTTCAAAAATGGTTTTTTTTGCCAAGATCGCCAAGAAAAAAAAACATGGTGGCCTAAAGAGAGTAGATATCTCATCTGTTCCATTTCTTTTATTTCAAACAATCGACGTCAATCAGTAATAGCTCATGGTTCATTTGTTATTGCACCATTTTGACTTAATGTTACTGCTTGGCCGATACCTATCAGTAACATTAAATCTACTGCTTTTTAGCTCTTCTACTGTTTTAAAGCTATTGCCTTTTGATTTAGTGTTACAGTCAAAGCTAGAGGTAAAGGAGATTTGAGGGACCGGTTCCTCTCCCTCGCAAAAAAAAATTTAAGAATATATCGTATAAAGGCAATGTCCCAAGTTTGTGTGTGTGCTATTTGCCTAGATGGGCTTGAACAGAGACAACCACGCTTTTAGGTGGAAACAAACCGCTTCGACCATAGAAAAAATCTTGTGCCGTTGACCAGAAATATAATGCTTTTTCTCCCTCCCCCATGACCTTTGAGATCCTTTGATCTTTTGATGAGGTGTCAACTCCGAAAACCTTAGGTCACCTCACACCCATCCCCCTGTGTTACATCATCTCAAGAAGTTCGTTCATATTCCGTAATCTATTGCATACATTTTCCTGTTTGGCGCTGCTTCACATTGAGTTTTTTGAAAAAAAAAATCTGGGTTTGACAGAAGAAGAAGGTATCCCCGCCAACTTGGCGATAAAGCTCTAAGTATGGTAGCCTAGCATAATATCCAGATCTCACCGTGTTCATACAATCTGCATCTATATTTTGATTTATATTATATTGGTATTCAATTCTCCTTGAGTAACTATTTTCTTATCTAAAATGCACGTAATGCTTAAAAAATTTGATATAGTGAACCATTAATGGTTTACTATGGCTAATGTTTAACAATTTGGAGCTGTTGGCTTTGTAAACTTTGAGAGATTAAATGTTCATAAATATAAATGCCCGGTTTCTAAGTGGTCTTGGTTATTTAAGTAAGAGTATATAATTCTATTACAATGGCACACTCTGAAGCAATTAAATGTGCCAAAAAAGAAAGAAATATATTGTTCGGATGGAATACCTTTGTTTTTTGGTAACTATCACCAATAGTGTTGCAAATTTGCCAAGGGATATCGTATATTTAAGTATTAACCAGTATCTGTGTTATAGAATAGTTTCAAGTCAGTTACTTTAGTCTGTTTCAGTATAACTAATCAGAACGAAATTTAAACGTGTAAAATTCAAAAGTGTTCAGTGTTTTACTGAATTAAAAGTAATGATAGATTTCAAGAAAAACTATTTTTACATATCTAGCATTTTACTGCTAAATAGGAGAGGAAATATAAAGAAAAATCTATTAGGGGACAACGACATTTTATTCTTTTGTAAGGAAAATAGTCTCCACCAACAGGTTGCGCACACTCTATCTGTTCCCAGGTTAATTATAGTTATGGTAGGTCTAGTCGTTTAAAGGCTAACAGCGATTAACCCATGGCTTCAACTAATGGTGGGACGCATTAAGGCGATTTCACGCAGCAGGGCATATCTCAACTTATGACAATTCTGGCTTCAGTTTCAAACAGAAGGGCAGTTTATTGTTTGTCTATTGGCTATTGTAAACATGAAAATGAATGTGAAGGGCATTATAGTAGTTCGTGACGTTGTGACAAATTGCTCCGTTTAAACAGATTAATCGCCGTTAACCGTTAAACAACTTTGGTGAGACTGGATCTTAATTGCACATTCAAAACTCTCGGGTGATTTTCCATAATCAAATATCATTTTATGGAGACTGGAGAGGAGGAAATAGATGAAGAGAACAACAAATATATCGTTGCAAGCCTAAATATTTAATATACAATTCGTAGGAATTTGCTTTACATCTCCAACATCTGGAGAGAAATTGAAGTGAACAGCTTACAATACAAAATGGCAGAAGAATTGGAAAAATATCACGAGATGCCATCAGGTAAAATGAAAAGTCAGAATTGAAGTATCTGCATTTCTTTGTGCACGAGGTAATATTTTGAGTTACGTCACCGCAAGACCATTAATTTTAATTTTCTTCTTCTTATAAAACTTGAAGCCATAAAAACATAAAATGGTATTAACTTATATTCAACTATATGATATGTATAAAAATAAAGATGGGTAACTAAAATAAGTTTTTTTACAGTTATTCTTTGTTATGTTTCTTATGTTATCAATATTCATTAATACTAAAAAATTAATTTCCATGTTAAAAATATTAAGTAAAATAATATTATTAAAATAATTCACTATGTCATTCATACTTTCTTTGTCTTATGCTTTATAAATGATTATTTAATTTTCATACCTTCACAAAAGAAATTTTAAAATAAACATCATGTTTAACAGTCATTTTTCACGACTCTTAAAAGTATTGTTAAAGTTATACAATATATACAAGTGTGATTTCTTCAAATTTTAAAATAAACTGATTTTGATATGTTTAGAGAGTCGTGCCTTTTTAATATCAACTAATAATATGAAATTTGTAGGCTGTATTCTCAGCTAGTTGGCGACGTTTTGCTGCAATTACAGCCAACTTATTGTATTTCTTATCATATTCTAATTTTTTTTACAAATACGGGGCACTTGCCTTTATTATTATTTTACCATACAATCAGCCGATTTGATCCCCTTTTTATTATGGGAGCACCATATAGGTATGACAACATCGCTCCTTATGAGGAGGCAACATAAAATTACAACCAAGATTTACTCGGAAATCAAACCCAAATCCATCGAGTGGAAACCTAATACGTCCATATTTTAATATAGTAAATACCATAATTTTTTAAATCTTAAATTTTGAATATTTTTGTATGTAATAGAAAAGAAAATGCTCTTTTTCTTTTCTGATTCAGTATTTTGTAAACAGTGAAAAAAGTTCTCAAGAACTGCCAAAGCCTCTTTTTGAAGGAATGGCAAATTCATGAGTACTTGAATGAATACATGAATGCCATTACATTCATTATAGAGAAAGTGCATGTTTGTAAACAAATACGAGGGCTGACTACAACTCAGCTTTTCGTTGGCAAAACATTTCTTGTTTTCATTGTTTCTTATAAGCGTTGATGTGGATCACGTATACAATAAGAATTAATTTAAGGGAAGGGGAAGAAAACATCAGAAACTGGCCAAATAATTAAAAATAGATTTATTTAGCACTTACAAAATTATATATTTTTTAAAAAATTAAACACTTTATACAGTATTATTAAGTATCATAATCAAAGTATAATTACTTTATGTTAACAGGCACAATAAACTATTATGTAAATAAGAATCTAATAAAAATGTGCAAAATCTCATCATTTTAACGACAAAAAATAATTATATTTATAGGTACAGTACTTCTCACAAAAGCATAGATTATACATTAGAAATATGAAAAAAAAACTTAATATAATCTATTACATTTCAGTAAGGTTAACGTTTTATTACCATTCTGAAAATGTTTGGTGAACTTAGAATGCACTCTTGCCTTTTCAAAGCTTTTATCCAAAACATTCGCAATGTAGAATCTTTAGAAAAGCAATGAAATCCAATTTTTTCACCTTTCTTGAAATGCTTAGTACAGCCATACGCACAATAGCTTGTTAGCATTTTCAGATAGTTGACAAAATTAAAACCCCATAACAAGCACAATCCGTAGGAAATTCAAATGTTTTGCAAACGAGGAAGTTGAACTGCAATTTTTGCTGCCTCTGACGTCATGCGCACATGCGTTGATCTGGTTATACGAAAGGCGTTTAAGAGAAAATATACTGTACTTCTTTGTATTACATAAATACTAAAAACCTAAAAGAGAGATTTAATGACTAGATATAAAAGTTAAATGATATTAAGATAACTTTACTCCAAACACATAAAATATTTTAGCTAACTAATCAATACTAAGTGATTAAATAAATTAAATGTTTTAGTTAATTTCACAGTTGTATACTTTATGTACAGAAGGAAGTTTTTTGCAATGAAGTGTAATGAATTAGCTGAAGAAAACTATGATTATAATGAAACATTTCGTATTGAATTTCCAGAAGAGTTGAATTTAACTCTAGCTACAGCTAATGAAGTTACTCTTAAGGCTGATTTTAGCTTCTTTACTAAATATGAAAATGGATGCTGGGAAAATAATTATGAAAATTCCGCTACTAAAAGCGAAGCAGATAATCAACCTGCTGCTTCAAGATCGTTTAATGCCCTTCTCATTAATTTTCCTGTTTACAATAGCCAATAAGTAAACCAATATGCTGCCCTTCCATTTGAAACGAAAGCCAGAATCCTTATGAGTTGAGATGAGCCCTGCTATGTGAAATCCTTCAATTATCTGTGCATTTCCACTTAGTAAATTGTAGTTATCAAATTCATATGAATTGAGTTTTATTCCTTTGGCTCCAGTTATATTATGCTGAGATACGACACAAGCAACTTTCGCGTTATAATCACGTCAAAGAGGAAAATGTTTGGTAAGAAATTCGTATTTCTGGTAATATCTGAGGTCATTATGACTTGGATGTCTTCTGTAACATATCTCGACAGGAATATGGTAGCACCCTTTAATTTTTTTAAAGCATAATATTCCTTCCTGGCCATTGTTGTGGTTACTACCATATTTAACCATATCACAGGTGACTTCTACGTCTTAATGACATCAGAAGTTACCAGAGATGGGAATTTGGTACCATAAACGTCCTTCTCTGACATCATAATGACACAGAAGTTGCCTGTGACATCAGTCAAGATTACTTTAGCAATATTACGGTAGCACTGGTAGCACCCTGAATTTCATATTGGATATAAATAAATGATCACGAGTTTATTTCTTCAATACAACATTTTTGGATTGATCTTTCTTTGCGTGGTTTGTAAAGTAAATGAATAATTTTCTCCTGGATTGCTGTACAACTCGCTCAACGATTGTTTTGTTTTTAATCCATATATTTTACTTACCCCTATTAACCTTTTTTTTGCAGTTGTATAGTAAGTTTGAATCACACATGGATAGGTCATTTTCTCAATTATATTGCTGTTATTTAGTTTTAAAACGGATCCAATTTATAATGTCGTTGTGAACGAGTCATCCGAATTTGAAAAAAAAGGAAAGTTTGCCGAGGTACTAGCAAAGGAGCAGGAGAGATTTTCATCATGCCTGGACTGTGTTATCAGTACGTAATTTTATAACTTTCAATGCACTAAATCAGTATATTAACATGAAAGTTAATGTTATTCTAATAGTGTAAAGTATTTTGAAATTAAGGCAGGAATTTCAAAGTTTAATTTATATAATTAAAAAACTTTATTTTTACATCGCATGATAATTATATTTATGTTCCTTTTATGCATACGTATTTATGGCTCTATTATTTTCTTCTTTATACATATTTATCCTCCTCCTAAATGTAACTTTAACATTTATATTGGCGAGAAAGTGTATTACTGTTGCCAAATGCGGATATGACACTATCGTATAATAAGCGGACATAGAACTTTTTAATCTGAAAATTCTTCATAAAGCCTTTATTTGTTTAATTTAAAATAAAAATTTCTACTATGTTTAGAATCTGTGTTTTCCTATATTATAAAAAAGTATAACTTGTTATTTTTGTCAAGGGTTATTTAAACTCATATTCTCAGCAGTGTGGACGTACGAATTTATCATTTGTCTTAATTTAATTTGCCGTAAACTTTTAAAAGACAAAAATGAGTAGGGAATATTGTTGTTCCTTTCTCCAGAAAACTATCTTGGAATAACTAGAAAGTTTGTTTCGCTATAAATTAATAAAATAAATGTCGGGTATAACGTTTCTTTTTTAGATTAGTCAAATTTCTTCAACAGAATTTTAACTCTCAGTCTGCGGATCTGACTCTAAATATGTGAATATGCATTATCTTAAAATTATACTTAATTTATTGCAGTAAATTGTTAATAGAGGGCAATCACACGAAAAATGTTAATAGAGGATAATCACAGCATTTACCAAATGATGAATTCAACATTGAATCTACAGATAGACATAAAATTATTCAGGAAATACTACATATGAATAAATGAATTTGTTTTGGGGTCCTGCATAATTTTAAAGAACACCAAAAAACGGAGCGTGTCATAATATTAAAAGAATCTCTTAACACTAGTGAAGTATGATGGATACCGCCTTATTTCTAAAATCATAACTTGTAAATACCGTATTTTGACGTTCCAAGATGCCAAGAAATGGTTTTTGATGATCGTTTCAAAACAACAATGGTAAAAAGACACCACACAATGAAAAAAGTAATGCATGACAAATTCTTCAGACGTACAGAATTGCACTTTAAATACAGCATATATATTTGAAATTAGCTTGACAAAAAATGAAAATGTGTGTGCACGTGGAGAGAATAATATTAGAAACAGGCAAAAACTGACGCTGGAGAGTGCAGAAAAGAAACATTAAAAAGAATAGAAAATGAAAAGAAACAGAGTGATTAACCTTTGAAATGAAAAGTGGTTTTAAAAAAAGTTTATCCTCATTGTTTTACATATTATGATAATTTTTCTATAAAGTAGTAATAAGTATCTAAATCTCATGTTAAGTAAATGATGTTATTATACTGTAATCTTTATGTAAGCATATTTTTTGTATTTATTGTAAACATTTTTAATTGCAGACCAAAGGTGGAAACGATAAAGACTGACCACCACCACACCAAAGTTGTATGCAACTGTAGATCTTGTCCTTGTAAGAACTTTGAATCGAAACGTCCAGTTGCTAAAAATACACCACCAACTAATGGGATTGTCTTTCAACTACCAAGGTACCGTGAACCTAAATCCGATACTTACAGTCACACTGTTTATAAAAAGGAAATGTGCAATAGATTTCTTATGAAGCAGCATGCTGCATTAGCGCAGAGGAAGATCAGCCAAAGGCCGAAACATCCCCCCGTTTCTGAACAAGAACGATATAATTACAAATCTCTCGCAGATACTGATTACCGGAAATACAGTTCAAGAGAGGTTGCGGCATGTAAAACCAAGTTTCCTAGAACGAAAAGAAAGGAAGATTTCTATTACAGTCCTGGAGAGTTCATGTGCACCACAAAATTTCCTCAACAGTCGTTCTCTCATGATGATTATTGTCCAAAACAATGTATACAATCAACAATACGAAAAGGTGTGAGAGATTATGCTATTCCTCCTTTTAAAGGGGTATCCAGCTACGACAGAGATTATACTGCACCACCGTTGGAAGCATATTCTGTCAGCAGGAAAGCCAGAAAAAGAGCAATATTTGATTGAAGAATTTAAACGGTACAAAGAGTTTAATTGGTGTTTTATGGTTAAAAAAATGTTATTTGTCTCTAGGTATCATTCCCTTAATTGACACACTCTCTTTTTTAATCCACTTTGATTCTTTACATGTAGAATAAATAATTTTCATTTAATTTTAAATTGATAGTTTGAATTTGTAGAGATGTTTTATACTGATTCTTGAAAATGTGTGTTATCTTTAAATGTTTTGCGAGGAATAAGAATCATATTAATTTTTTTGTCCTTAAATGTAGAAAAAATGAATAAAGAATTTTTGGTGTACTATGCATTGTTCTAATATGTATAACTGTTGAGAAAATAAAATCGATTTTTCAAAAATCATAAATTTTATGAAAACAAGAGTTCAGAATGTAAATACTATTTTTTGTCAAAAATGTTGTGTAGGAATTTACTTTACTATGCTTATAATGTGTGCATTCTTATTTGCAATTTATTTAAAACCCTTGAAGATGTGAATTTACATCTTCCAGTTACATTTAAGAAGTGTGCTCATTTGAAATGTTTTGTGTTAAGAAGCATATTTTTTGTAGGTTCCCTAAACATAGAAAAAAAAAGAATAAACATTTTCTGGTGTGCTATTATCGTTGCCAAATCAAAGTAACTCAATATTGATTTTTTCAATAAAAATTATAAAAGAGAGAATTAGACAATTTTTGCTGAAAAATTGGGTGTGAATTTAATTTATTTTTTATATGTTTTTCTATTTGAAAATTTGCTCAAATTTGTTACTACCCCTGACTGTCACAGTGTGTCCTAATTTTTTGACTGCTACATTAGAAAAAATTTTACTGGAGGTACAATTTTCTCATTACTATTTAACTACCAATGGGGAAAATTTACCTGCTGATATAGATTTTAAGAAAAGAAAAATTCCCTTTCATATACTAAGAAACTCTTGCTGAAAAAATTTATTTATTTTAGAAAAAGCCAATAGTTAACTCAACCAAAAGGAATGATGCACAAAATTCTTTAATAATTTTCTATACTGACGAGTAGCTCTTTGATGAAGAACTTACATATAAGCAACGTAGTAGAACGATGGTACAATTTATTTTTGGACTTTTGTTAATTTTGTATTTAGAATATTTCTGGATAAAACATGTTGATAACCAAATAGATTTCAGGTTAATTTAAAGCAATTAGTAAGTTCTGAAACCATGAATAATGCTGGCAGAATAGGAATAATGCAAATCATAAATGACAGCATATTTATACTTTATAATTGTTATAATTTAAACTATTTCTCTGTGTATCTTAAATATTAATGCATATATAGAATACAAGAATATGGAATTAATTGGTATTTCTGATTAACGTTATAAGCAGAGTGCGATAGATATTTAAATAAAGGTTATGCTATTGTTAAGTTTGAAACTATATTTGTAGCTTATAAATAAAGTGGAGAGACTGATTTTGTTAACTACAGGCAGTTATTTCTCAACTAGCATATAACCCATCATATGACGGGATTAGTAAAATTTTTAATATTTCAGAATTGTTAAGTACCCAATGAGGCAGGTAAAAAATGGTTTGTTTTTTGGCTGAGAATTATCTCGTTCACTCTCAATAATTTAATTATCGTCATACTCCTCTAGAGTCTCCCGATCCTGTGAATGCAGTTTAGAATCACATTGAATTCATTTAGTCAAATCGCGTGGTTATGTATAATAAACAAACACACAAAAGAACAAACTTCTTAATTTCCAAATATATATTAATTAAAAGTTAGATATTTATTAGTCCGTGAAATAGACTCCTAAACTTATATGAAAATAATTTGTGATAAAATTATCATTGCAACAAAAATAATCGATGATGAAATTTAAAACTATCACATATGTACCTAATCTACTATTTAAACCAAATATAAAAGAAAATCATTTACGTAATATCTCAGTTCAGTGATAAAAGATAGACGATATTTAAATAGTTTAAAACATGAAATGATTAAATGAGATGTTTAAAGGAATGACGTCACAATGCTAGTAAAATTGTTATTTTTGCTATTTATTAAGTGATAAATGGATAAAATTAATCGCTTGCCCTTAACCGGGGAAAATAATGTCATAAACTCTCGAAAAGGGGGGAAGGGTTGGATTTCGAACATTTTAAAGGCGACAGTATTTTTTGCTATGATATGAGGCATATTTATACAAATTTATTTTAGAATCGGATCGATAGTTTAGGAGAAGATAAACTTTATTCGCTTTGAATGGATGCCTCTATCCATTCCAGGTCTAACCGCTTCATAAATTGGAGGACAGGCGGACAGATAACTTAGGCTATTATTATATAGGGGATTACTCTAGTCGTTTCAATGAACTATCTATGAACGTTGAATATTGTTTATATTTTAATATTGGAAGACTTTGGTTTGGTTTGGAGTGCTACTGTCTACATTTTGCAACACGAGGCCTAATGAGACTGGGACCTACAGCTTAAAGCCGATTTCGAACAACTATGAACATCCATGCCACAGTGGGGTTGGAACCCACGAACTCCGTCACCGAAGGCCAGCTCCCTAACCAATCGGCCATCTTTCGGCTCATATTGGAAGAGAGTGAATAATAAAAATTCGAATGGACTCTTTAAGCCAGATAGATATTAGAGTAATTCTAAATACGGACTCCAGAAGTCTGTCATAATTAGAGCTACTAAAGTAATAACTCCAATCTTCAGTATGGAGTCTGCAGTAAAAAAATCATAATATTCTTTTATTAACAGGAATGGAAAGGAAATTTAACTGGAATTTCTGAGTTTTGTTCTTTGTTTCAAATTACTTGTGAGACAAACACAACTTTATTCTATAAATAAAAATGTCCCTATTACGCATAAAAAGATTACAAAGCATTTTTAATGAATTTGCTTTTGAAATAATTAATCAATAATATTTTTTAAAATAACTAAAAGAAAGTTCAAAATTACTTTTAAAATTTGATATTTCATTTATTTTTGAAAACATGTATTGCTTATAAAATATTAAATTTCCAAATTGATTAATTAAAAAGAATATAAATGTATTATGAAAGTCCACCATAGACTTAAATACTATCAATTTTCCCGTGACCTACATTTGAGAAAGCAAAGGAAAGAAAGTAACTAAAAATTTGCCATTATTTTATAACAAGCTGAAAGTTCACAGGCAGTAAACAATGTTGTAGAAGAATCATCTCTATTATTTAAGAGGGTGTCGTGTAAATCATAAGACCCATCTTTTATCCTTTGTATTCTTGGCAGTATAATCTATATCAATCATTTTAGTGAAATAGCTCACGAGAGCACGTTCACTAAGGTTTTATATTTGATAGCTTAGTATTATACCTGGAAGCAGTTCAGGAATACAGCAGTAAATCATGTATAGTAGGTAATTTTTAAAAAAGTTTAATGAATGGTAAACGATATTTAATAGTCTAAGTTAATCAATAATAAACATATTTGCTAAAGATATCAATTCAGAGAAAATTGTTTAAAGTATGATGCTAATAAGTAATAAATAACGTATCAAACATCTAAAATATTTAAAATCCCCTTTTTAAAAATGCTACTTAAGGCGATATAATACTTTTGAGCTGAGATGCCTTCATTATAATTTGGCTTCGATATAATATGAAATCTTCTACTCAGTTTAGAATATTTTTTCTAGATTGTTAATAAGGTTTTAAATTTATAAAAATTATATATCTTTATTAACCCCTTCAGGTACGATTTAATAATGAAAAACTGTGCGTGAAGTAACCATTTATTTTTTATTTAAAAAACTTGTTTCATTTTAGAATTCTTACATATTCCTAATTAAAATCCACTTTTTACATAGTGTTAAATAATATCAGAAAAGGTATAATTAAGAAAATATCAAAGCAAAACATTAATAAGGTATACAGATAATAGTCTTCAAGATAGTGGTACTTTTCAAAACAAAGTGCAAAGGAATACTGAATTGTTTATACCGCTAGGGAGTCTCACTTCTAATTTGATTCTTGTAACACACACGGCATTTCTTAGTAGGTTTTCTTTTATTCTGACTCATCAATTTGGCAGTGACTTGTACCAAGAAATTCTAAATAAACAATATGTAATAGTGACTTAGTATTTCCACAAGTAACAAGAGTCTTGCTAAATTCAGTATACTAGAAATTATAAACTAAATTAATTATCATATTTAACATTAACTTTAGTCGCATGACGAGTGTAGCTCGTCATTGTGCGGTATGGAATGAAAAACCAATTTTACCGGAAGGGGTTAAATGAAGAATAATTTTTTAAACAAATAAAAAATATATAACAAGTATAAAAGTAGAAATCCACTTACCCACGAAATAACTTTAGAAATTTATAAATTAGAAACTAATTAGTTGATATCAAACAGGAGATAACTATCTGCCTTAATCTGTGAACCCCAATTATCTTATTACCGGCAAATATATTTTATTTTATGGCATGATAAAGAATAGTGTTTTTTGAAAATGTATTTAATTTTTAAGAGATATTAGTTTTTAAATTTAAAATTGCAAGATGCATTTAAAATATCGGAATAAAGCAGATATTTTATTTCCTTTTGATATAAAATTTTAGTTTTGGATATAAATGTTTCAAAAGTTGTATGTATCCTGTGGGTAGGCGAGTTTCATTATTTTATTTGGGTACGTATTCTCTATCTTTTTTTATTTAAAATATATGCTGCTTAAAATTGCAAAACTAAATAATATTTTCAAAGTCAGAATAATAATACAAAATTTACAAATATTATTTCTAAAAGGTATAGAATGTGTAGTTTTATATTTAAATGAATAAAAGCTACTATAATGACGATTTTAAGCCTCGAAAGTTAATAGGCCCTCTTAAGTTGGTAAAAAAATCGAAGAGTGTCTAAACAAACACAATTAACTATTGAATAACTGTCATTTGAGGATTAAGTACATTTATGACAGATAAATATGATAATTCTTTGATTGCTTCTGATACTTACATAGATTCTGCTCTCTAGTTACTCAGTGTTTTTCTTATTTAAAGGAAATTATGTTTAGACTGTTTAAGCTTTTGGCTATATTAGGTGTTGAAAGGCTACAATTCTTACGATTGGCCCTAAAATCAGGATTTGTATATCACTGCTGTCTTGTATAACTCTTCGAAGTAGTTGTTAGTAGTAGGTCATAGCTGGATTAAATATAATTATGTGTAGAACCAATTATTAGGTTAACACAGAAAACTTTTGAAATCAGTCATAATATTTGTCTTAACGAGGTGATAATATAATACGCTTTTTTAGAATAATGTAAGTAATATATCTTATATCGATAAATATTTATAAAGTAATCAGTAAAGCATATTATACATTTTGATATTAACACTAGATTGCCCGAGATTTCTTGTATACCTATATTGCCCCAAAACAGTCAAAATGACTGCATTGTGAAAAAATAACAAATATGTAAAGAAATTTGTTTAAAATTAATTTTTAATATTATATAATAAAGGAGGGCGGAAGTAACTACAATTATTCACAAACCCATTTATATGTTATAGAAAAAGTCTCCAAATTCTAAGAAATTGTGTCATTATATTTCATAATTGTTTTTCTAATTGAAATTAAAAAACAGTCAAAATGACTGCCTTGGGCAATCTAGTGTTAAATACATATACAAGGGTAATTAAAAAAATGCCGGAAAATGGCGCTGCAAAACGAATGGAACGTGATGGTACAAGCTACATGAATATTATATGCGGCAATTGAAGTATTTTTTATGGTTTACATGACTGTCGTTGTAGTATGAGAAAATCTCGAGTCTCATTCCTCAACCGCTGATCACAAGAAAATGTTTTTGAACGCATAAAAGTTAGTGTCGATGGAAGTTCGTCGTGAGTTGTATTTAATGTCTGGATTATGTCATAAGCAAGCAGAAGGTTCGTCGTTTGTGTAAGAGTCAAAGACGGCCTTCCACACTATAGTTTTGATTTTGTATTCAGTGATTTCCATCAGTTATCAAATGAAAAAATTCCTGTCCATTTACCACGGTAGAAAAATCAGGAAGTAACTATGACCTGCTGGTTTTATTCACTGTCTGCAGATTTCAGTATCTCTGGACTACCCAGTTTTACCAAATGGCATAACAACTGTTACAATCCCCATGGTTATTATGTTGAAAAATAGGTGAGATATTACTATAACTTTTCAAAGTAATTACACTCTTTTCCAGTTTACGGCTCCTGGAACACCTCAAAAAGTTAAATACTTTCCTATAGTTAATAGCATAGTTTATAAACTGCAATTACGCATGCAGAACAATCGAAAATGTGTTACAGAATACGAACATACCGTTTGGTGTAAACTGTAGACTTATTAAAATCCATGTAATCCATTTACCTTTATAACCATTTGCTTACTAATTTTCGTAAATGCTAGTTTTATTTTGTATAACATAACTGAAAAAAAATGGCTGAAAGATGATACACACATACACACACACACACGCATATATATATATATATATATATATATATATATATATATATATATATATATATATATATATATATATATATATATATATATATATATATATATATATATATATATATATATATATATATATATATATATGTATATATATGTATATATATATGTATATTATATGTTATATATGTATGTATATATGTATATATTATGTATATATATATATATATATGGTATATATATATTATATATATATATATATATATATATATATAAATATATATTATATATATATGTATATATATATGTATATATATATGTATATATGTTATATATATGATATATATATATGTATATATTTATATATATATATTTGTATATATGTATATATATATATGTATATGTATATATTTTTATATAATATATAATATATATATATTTATATATGTATATATATGTATATATATATGTCTATATATGTATATATATGTATATATGTATATATATATATATGTATATATATGTATATATATGTATATATATGTATATATATATATATATATATACATATACGTATATATGTATGTATATCTATGTATATATGTATGTATATATATATATATATATATATATATATATATATATATATATATGTATGTATATATATATATATATATATATGTATATATATGTATATATATGTATATATATGTATATATATATGTATATATATGTGTATATATATATGTGTGTGTATATATATATATATATATATATATAATGTATACAGATATACACACAATATTAATCACAACACTCAAGAATAATAAAAATATACTTCTTTGCTTTTATTTTTTGTTGCTCTGCAATATAAGGGATTCTTTTCTCATTATTACATGCCACTTTGATTAATGCGTTTGCTACACTTAATATATTTGTTGAAGCTTTCATATTTTTCGCATTGCATATATAATTTAAAAATATAGGAATTTTATGAAATTAGTATTTAATATTGAAACATTTTGTAATTTAGTTCTCTTTTGTAGAATGTCTTCTTAATACATCGAAAACAACTACTGCTGCAGTTTATTTCCCATTCTGAAGTTATAAATGTAGTAACTAACGTTTCTATCCTTTGTGTATTTCTTGTTTGTGTTATTTCAATATCATAGTAGATTTCACCAAATATTTCAAAATTTCTATTCTTCAATAATTAAGTTTAGCCAATAACATGAAATATTTGGATAATGAAAAATTAATTGTTTTCTTACATTATTACTTTTAGGGTGAAGTAATCTATTTTAATAAACATGAAATTGTTTTGAAACTGTAATTTCGAAAATAGGTTTAAATTTTTGACTAAATGGATACCTCGACATAAGCTATGATATTGCCTTTTTATGCATAAATATGCTCGTGAAGATTAAATAACTAATTTAACAGAATTTGTTTTCACGCAGAAGTGGTGTTGTATGCCCGGTCACTGAGTATATTGTAAATTTCCTTAACTTGGGAATGTTCATGCAGATTATGACATGACATACCTATCACCTCACTTAATTTAATATTCTAAGTCTTCCCTTTAATTCGAAAGTGTTCCCCATCTAGGTGACATAAAGATTTAAAAAAATCTTAACCCCTTCCGGTAAAATGACGAATCTAGCTCGTCATTAGTTTTTCATTCATACCGCACAATGACGAGCTCTACTCGTCATGCGATTAAAGTTACTGTTAAATATGATAATTAATTTAGTTTAAAATTTCTAGTGTACTGAATTTGGCAACACTTTTATCACTTGTGAAAATCACAAGTCACTATTGCATATTGTTTACTTAGAATTTCTTGGTACAAGTCATTGCCAAATTAATGAGTCAGAATAAAAGAAAACCTACTAAGAAATGCCGTGTGTGTTACAAGAATCAAATTAAAAGTGAGACTACTTGGCGGTGTAAACAATGAAGAATTCCTTTGCACTTTGTTTTGAAAAGTACCACTAGCTTGAAGACTATTATCTGTATACCTTATTAATGTTTTGCTTTGATACTTTCTTAATTTTATTGTTTCTGATATTATTTAACACTATGTAAAACGTGGATTTTAATTAAGAATATGTAAGAATTGTAAAATGAAACAAGTTTTTTTTAAATAAATATTAAATGGTTATTTCATGCACAGTTTTTCATTATTAAATCATACCGGAAGGGGTTAAAGAAGAAGGGTCACTTGGAAAATTCTTTCAATAGATAGATTAAAGAGCCACAAGGTATTTCTCACCGGTATGGTACTGAAATTATTTTAATTATTATAGTAACATATATTATATAATCTAGCATTATTTTCTATTAGTCTATTATTTTCTTGTATATAATTTTTAATGATTTCACGTCTAATTAACTGTTTAGTGTAACTTATAATATTCCCACATCTAACAAAGCACACCTAGAATGAACGTAACATCTTCATCACTGAAGTTTTGACTTGTTGCTCCATACAGACTCCGATTCTTCATTGGTAGGGTGAAATATGTCATCTCTGAGAGTGTATTGTGTTACGGTTCTAGAAAACACGTTTTTAAATTATTTTGTCTTTATGAAGAGTTACCGGAGGTATGAAAAAGAAATGAAATAGCTAAGAAATTTACTGGATACCATTTCTCCGTATGAAAAATTTTTTTAAATAAAGATGAAGAATAAGAAGAGGAATGTAACAGCAATCATTATTTATCAACGGAAATGGTATAGGATTATGAAATTGAAGATTATATGCATCAAATGATTATTTCTTTGGAAAATAAAATATTACAAAAGAGAAGAAAGAGGATTCAGATTGTTTAGTGACAAAAACTGTGGGTAGGAGGTGTTTCTGTATTTAATATGAGAGTTTCTCTGTAAACCATCACTACGAAAGAAAAATGAAATTCAAAAGTTTCTAAAGGTATTACTCCTCTATTGAAAACTTAGAATCTACTAATAACTCCTGAAATTATAAAGAATTTATTATCTAAAGTATTTTTTAGTGTACTAACATTTTCATTGACTAAATTAAAGAATGATCTTTTGGAGAGAGATGCGAAAGAAATTAATGCAGTGGAAATGAAAACTTATGCTAACTATATGTACTTTTGAAAAAATATGATAAAAGTACATATATATAACATGGCAAATATATGTGTGAAACGCTCAAACACAATTCAGGTAGAACTTTTAAATATATCATTATAAATGTATTTTCCTCTCTTTTCGTTTATAAAAATTTTAGTGCATGGATTTTATGCTAGGATACCCTACGCGTGTAATATAGTTCGGTTTATTTTGTGCTTTAAATATAAGTTAAATGTTGGAAGATCAAAATGGAATTCATGTCTTATTTCAAGTATAATTTGCTGATTATTTTTGGTCAAGTGAATAAATACGAATTTAAATTGTTTAAAAAATGAGTATTGTCTCACTAAATGATCTTTATTTAGCCACGGTTTCACATTGTGCAAAACATTTCGAAAGTATTCAAACAACATTAACATTTTTTCCTATTAACATGTTGTACCGTTTCACCAAGACAATGTTGGATCAAACGTTTCGACACCCATTCTTGGAATTTCTAAAAGAATAATTAATTAATACCACGAAAGAATTATGCTGTTTCTTAAATAGATAATTGGCATCAAAAATGGTACTTGAAAAATGGTCTAGATGTTTGGTTAAACATTTGTTGAACGAAAGTAAATACTCTTCTACACAAACGGATTCAGTTCCTGAAATTTTTGTAGAAAAGAATGAGACATTGGTTAAATTAAATTGAAACTGCATTTGTTACTAACATGTCGTAAACTTAGTTTTGGCAGAAAACAAGACAGTCTATCAGTGTTTACATTTCTGTTTTTTTTTGTCATTAATTATATCCAACATTTTTAATGTCTTACTTAACTTAGTAATCTGTACTTTCAAAACGAAAGAACTTAAAAGATAAATGGGTTAAAGTTTATATTTTACTATGATCTTAATTAAGCAGTTAGTTTGGTCAAATTTTCATTATACCTAAAAATACGGTTATAAGTAGGATTGTTTTTAATAAATGTATTTATATGAGAATGCACAATATTTTTAAAAACATGCTGTGATCAATTTCATTTTTAGATAAAATACTATTTATTAAATTGCTAATTAACGGTGCCAGACTTATATTATATAAATAAATATAAGGATATATAAGGAAATATATAAGGATATAGAAAAGTTAAAACCTTATATACCTCTTGTGCATCATAAGAACTTTAAAACACTGTCAAATGATGAACATAAATGTTACCTGTATAACAAAATATCATTATAACTAACTTTCAAAAATATTACCATTTGTTTAATTTCTCGGTCTTTTATAGACATAACTAGATTAATATGAAGCATATTTTAAGTGTTATTTATACAAAATTACCCCTAAAATATTCTATCTTTACTATTATTGTAAAATAGCGAATTAATATTGGCTGCACCAATGAGGGCCATCTACCTTAAAACAAAGGTTTAAGATGTTTTGGTTATCCCCGGATGTACAATCCTTAACAGCTCATAATATGCAATGCAGTATAAATACAGTAAAAATATTACAAAACAACACATACAAATACAAAACAGACAAAATATTATTGGAAGTACAAAAAAGTAATAATAATAAAATAAAAAAAAATTAATTATAATAATAATTACAAGATAATTGCATGAAAATAAATACAATAGCGCGGTACAGTGAAAGTTACATATTCAGAATCAGCCTCGTTACGGGGCCTGCAGATTCTCTGAATTTTCCATTATCCAAACGAACAGTTTGCATAGTTTGAATAAGAGGGCTTTGTTAAAATTTAGCTGATCAGCCCAGGCAACCTCCAGGCCTGGTCTGGGGCGCTTGAAATGTCTATCAGTCAAATAGGTAGAAGTCGGGCATGTCTTTGGCATCCATTAAAATTTTGCTTTTTATCTAAAATGATTCGGTTAATATCTAAAGGGATACTCTCATGTAATGAAGCCGCCAGTCGATAACTGAATGGTAGGGTACTGTTCTTCGGTACCAAAGTCCCGGTTCAAATCCCACTCTTGGCAGGATACTCGTGCCGTTCGAAATCAGTTTTAAGCAGTTGGCACTTGTGTCATTAGCCCTACTGTTTCAAAACAATAGACCATAGAGCTAACGAAACCAAATCATACAAAAAATATTTACATTTTTAACGTTATATTGCTTATCATTGGTATACGAAATTCAAAAGTTCTTACTTTAACTTAAAATTTAACCCTAAATATTTAAAGCTTCCTTCACTCACGAATTATTCATTCACAATTAAAATATAAATTTATTCTAATATAAGTGTTTATAAGCAATGAAGTCTTGTAGATTTTGATAAAATAATCTGAAACGACACATATAATTATATTTCAAATTTTCTAACTTGAATAAAGCCCCTGCAACTAACTCTCTTTCGTAACGGGTGTTAAAATAATATTTCCTTCTATTTGAAGTCTGATGCAATGTTTAACCAGCCATAAGTTTTGTTTCTCGCTTCTATCGGTATTTGCAGGATAAACGTTAATGTAAGGTAATAACCACAATCTTTCTCAATATCAGTGTTTTGTTGCTCTGCAAGTATTATTCTTGTGCAGGGAATATTTTCTTTATAAGAAAGACCGAAAGTGACTTATTTTAATATGAAAAAAGCGTTTATCCTCTGTGCCAATATTTTGTGTTATTTCCGATTATATGACCTTTCATAGAATAAATCTGTATACTTTAGTATTATTTTGAGGGTATTAAATGTAATTGGAAATATTGAATGTTTACCCTGAGTATATCAACTAAATTATTTAATACAAACACAAGTGTCAATGTTTTGCTACGATTTTTCTATTTCTTAAATTTAGATAAATCAATGTATAAATTTTGCTTTTCATGTATATTTGTGTCAATTTTTGATTTATGCAGACAAAGTCAAGTGAAAATAAGCACTATACACTAAGAGCCAAAACATTATGACCGCCTATCAATAATTAGTTGGCTGAACTCTGGCGAGCAACACAGCTTCAATCCGTCTTGGCATGGATGCCACAAGTCCTAGGTAGATGGCCGGAGACAGATTGTACCAAATGTTAAAGCAACGGTTACGCAAATCCGAGATATTGCGAATGGTGGTCTTTGAACTCTGAGCTGCCATCCCATGACTTCCCAAATGTGTTCTATCGGATTGAGATCCAGTGAGTAAAGTGGCCAGGACATTAACTGGAATTCAGCATCATGTTCCTGGAACTACTCCAACACAATTTTAGCCTTGTGACAAGGGGCGTTGTCCTAGTGGAACATTCCATTTCCAACTGGAAAAACAGAGGCCATGTAAGGGTGTAACTGGTCCACAATGATTTTGAGATGCCTTGTAGCATTCATGGTCTGGTCTACCAGAACCAAGGGTCCTAGAGACACCCAAGAGAACGTCCCCCAAACAATTACACTTCCACCACCGGCCTGTGTATGACCTGTGTATTGAGGGAGCAACTGTTCGTCTGGAAGAAGTCGTATCCTGACACGGCCATTTGCGTGATGAATGACAAACTGTGATTCATCTGGCCAGGCAACTCTCTCCCACTGATCCATGGACCAGTCGAGATGTTCCCGGGCACAGCGTAAGAGCAGTTGGCTATGACGCCTGGTCAGCAAAGGCACAAGAGTGGGACGTTTGCTGCGTAGCCCCATATCCAACAGTGTGTGCTGAACAGTGTGCTCCGATACTATTCTACTTGGCCCTGCATTGTATTGGGTTGTCAACTGAGCCACTTTTTGCATCCGGTTTTGCTTCACCATGCGAGACAGTCTAGTAAGACTTTTTTCTATGATAGCGTATGGACGTTCAACACCATGTCGTCTACTGCTGGTTTCACCATCATTCATCCACTTTGCATAAGTACTAACAACTGTAGATCGCTAACAACCCATGTGTAGTGCAGTTTCGGAAATACTTGTTCCGAGCCTTCGGGTAATTATAATCTGCTCTCTATCAACATAGCTTCGATTCGCAGTCTTTCCCATCACACAAAGAAGCAACTGAAAGAAGGATTCTTCAGACTCTCCAGCAGTTACCACCACTTTCACCTGATCACGTGCCTTCCACGTCATCCAGGCGAGTTCATTGCAAAATGTAGGGGTGGTCATAATGTATTGGCTATTGAGTGTATGTCTTTATGTCAATTGTAGATTGTAATATTCAATTTCCATTATAACGCCTATCCAATGAGACAAGCCTTTGAGGGCCTAATGGTTAAGGTGCTGGGCTTTAGTATCAGAGTGTGTGAGTTTGTAGCCATTGGAATTGTTATTAAAGAGTAGATCACGATCTCATTAGCTTTTGTGTCGCAGAAAAGTAGAGCTTTCAACCAATCAATGAGTACAGTTTTAAGTCTTA
>CM063498.1:163559020-163561520 GCA_032207245.1 Pardosa pseudoannulata | reverse complement strand
TATAAATAGATATATAAATAGATATTATAGATTTTTAATTTCTCATACACATAAAGCTCATCAAGTTTCGAAGATCATCCCATAAGATCATCCCATAATGGATTCTAAAAGTACAAATAAAAATATTCTTTGAGAGGCTTATTTATAATTTTTACGAAAATCATCCAAGATATTTAAGTGGTGCAATGAGAGATAAATCTCTTACTGCGAACGAAATACTTCGAAATAGAGATTTATAAAGCCATAAAAAGCTATCAGTGTCTTTGTGTCTCAGGGGGTAGTTGTGCATCCCTCAATAAATGTCAGTCAAAGAGGGGTGCAGTTCCTAAACAATCGACCTGACCCTCCTATCGCAAAACTCCATGGGGGAAAGTACTGGCAAAAATGTACATTACATCCATTTTCGAAGCGTTTTTGGAGGTCGAAAATTGTACATTTTGAAGACATCATCGGTTTGGTGGAATTGTACGTGCGTTCCGCTTACAGGGATATACATACATATATATTCATACTTATTCATATATATATATAATATATATATATATATATATATGTATATATATATGTATATATGTATATATGTATATATGTATGTATATATATATATATTATATATATATATATATATATATATATATATATATATATATATATATATATATATATATATATATATATATATATATATATATATACAGAGAGAGAGAGAGCTGTGTGTGATTGTGTTATTTCTAAAAAATGGTAAAATTAACAAAGATTTGCGAGCTGTTATTTGTTCAAGTAAATTCATTAAATGCTTCACGGGCATTCCGGGAAGTTGAGATATCAGAACACTTATCTGAGAAGCAAAGGAAAATCCAAACTTGTTCTGCTTGCAAGAAAGAATGAGATTCTGAAACGCTGGCGAAATGCAACAATAATCCGTAAATAAAGAAATCATTGAAGGGTATTAAACTAGGGAGTTTTGCATTAAGCTTAAGGCAAATTTACGGTCTCAAGCATTATTTTCGAACTATCTGAATTTGAAATGCGATAATAGAATAATATTTTTTGATAGGGAACGGAATAAGATAGGACAATATACCACAGAATTTATATCGGTAGGTTTTATCAGGGAATAAGGATTTTCCAGGATTCTTTTAATCGATTTTTAGCCTGCTGTGGGTTTGGTATTCCGTATTTTTATCAGTAAATATAAATTCATTTGTCTTGTGTACGCGTAAATTTATGGAAGTGTAATTCATTTGCAGCATAACTACTATCACAAATTTTGAGTAGTACTTAAAATAACGTATCTAATACACATTGTTTACGATTAATTTATAATTGAAGACAAAGGAGTAAAAAGAGATAACTTATGTTATTTTAGTTCAGAGTTAGACGTGTTTATATTTTTACAAAATATTTACTATTTCATATATATTAATGTAGAAAACTTAATGCTAAGCATTATTTTTACAGCAAACCCTCTTTAAAATATCAGACCAATAAAGTTTTAATAGAAAGTTGCAATGAGACAAAGGCATGGGTTCAGAAACATTCAAAAGAAGTGCGTCGGCGTGTTCAAGAAATTAATATTTCTATTTCACAACACAAATTAGCATTTATTAAACATACAAAATGATACCCAGTATTATTAGGCCTTACATGCCTTCAATAAATGTGCGATATGCACGTTAACATGTTGCAAGCAAGTGTTCAGTGGCACCACACAGTTACAGAAAAAGTTAGTATACTTACAATAGAAAACAGCGCCCTCTCCAGATTTTCATTCGCGTGAGGATTAAATTCCATTACACTCCCCACCTGATTTTTTAATTATCACACTACTAAAATATACAAAAACACAAAATTATAACAAACAATTAACAGAACTTCAAAATTAAAATTAAAAGGAAAATTTTAAACTTTAAAGTTCAAATTTAAACATAAGCAAAAAGAAGAAGAGGTTTTAAATTTTCAGTTAATTGTTTATGTAGTTCAAGAGGGTAAATTAGTCGAACAGGTTGCTTGAATTCACCTCTTTTAGTTTTCACAACACAAGGACGAACAAGTTCATCACGTTCTTTCATAACTTCAACTATGAGACCTAAGACTCATAAGAATTTAGATTTGCTATTTCCTTCAAAAAACCCAATTTCACCTATATTTAAATTTCTTTTGACATCTGGGTTTGGAAAAAAACAATAACATCAATATTTATTGCAGTTATAACGTTGAATAATTTAATAAGTTATCCTTTTTTACCCCTCAGGTTTTCAATTAAAATTGATACTTATTACTATATATACTCTTTTGAAATATATAATTTTGCTGATTTTACAACAATTCAAGTTTGTCTAGACGAGGTACGATTTCTAAATTTGGGATCAGTTACAGAAAATCTGACATCATTAGAAATTTCTTTGATACCTATTAAAGTATACATATTTTGTTATATATATATATATATATAATATAATGCATTATAATAGTTATCATTTGTACATTCTTTTATCGA
>CM063498.1:163509020-163549020 GCA_032207245.1 Pardosa pseudoannulata | reverse complement strand
ATTCCCATACCATCTATTAGATCTTCCCTCTAAAATATTCCTTGCTTACCATCTTCAGAAATAGGTTTTTAAATTAAAAGTACGTATTTCTGAGCTTGATATTACAATTCAGTTAACCCAGAGGTTTACAATCTTCTCTAGACCCCGGTCAAAAGCCCCCCACTTGCATTATAGTTATTTATGCAAAGTATTAAAGCATTGTAGCTTATTAATTGTGTGTTTTGTCTGCCTATCTAGTAAGAATCACAAACTAGAAATTAATTAAACGTAATAAAAGTTTTAAAATAAGCATGAATACGATATGAAATAGGAAAAACAATACGATAGGTGAGACTGGCCGAATTTCAACACATTGTATGCGGGTCTATTTCGTCGAGGACTTAAGCTTGCAGAGGTCGTTGACTCGTCTCTTGCACGAGATCTCATTCAGTAAAATGACATTTTTTTAAAAAAGAGACTCCAAATTTACAAACATGACTCGTTCGTTCTGGAGTTAGTAACTCGACAGAAGAACGAGTAACTTGACATACTAAATTTTCTGGAAAGAAACAATGCAAATAGCTACCTAGCAACTAAAACATCATAGAGTCGTACATCGTATTTATACGTTACCTGCTCTCTTGCAAAAATCTACTAAATACGTAATTTTATGACACCCATGACAGTCTACTAAAAATGAGAAAGCACGTTTCCCGAATGCAACTTGTTAACAGTTTGTTGACGTCGAGTTTCAATATTTTTAACATCATTGAGAAATTTCCAAGTTCAGTGATGCTTCTTTTCTTAGACTAACTTAGTCTGACTAAGAACTAACTTAGATATAATTAAAAGACTAACTTAGATGTAACTACTGCAGTAGATCTAACTACTGTATGTTCAGTAAAATACGGAGAAGGAAAAGCAGTTAAAATTTCTGTTATCTAGATCATTGATTGACCAAAGGGAAGATTGTGGAGGAATTCACGAAGATGAAAAAATATCAGTTATTGTGGCAAATACAATGTGTGAGAGTGCAGCTAGCTATGTGTTACATAAGGTTTGCGAAACTTATCTACTTGCCTCTCTCATACATTGTTGGTTGCATGCCCAATAATTTTTTCGGGATTCCAGGAGGCGTGTGGTGCGGCTAGTAGAATAGTTTGCACTTAAACTTCAAGTTTGGAGAGTTGTGATTGGTCGCCAGGAGGCGATTCAGGACCACGACTGGAGTCTGTGTCAATTTGGACAGAGCCTGGAAAGGACGCATCGTGCACAGGACAATGGAATGACGAGTTGAAAGAATTTTCGGTGAAAAAAGTATAGGTTACTGGAGTAGTTTAGAAAGAATTAAAAGAATGTAGCGTGCTCATATACTTTTGGCAATTTTTCTTTTAGGTGTAGCACGTGGAGTGCTTCTTTTACTTTTTATTTTTTTTTAAATATTTTTTTAGAATTTTTCCTTATTTTTTCTTCTTACTAATATATTTGTATTTTGTAATATAGATCAGTGGCATTTTGTTATAATTAATAAAGATGATATAAAGAGAACTTGGGTTATTCATTTAAAATAGAATAATGGATTTCAAGTAACAACAGCAATGTACTACACCGCAGCACAATGTCATTAGATTGATTTCGGATTTTTGAAAGATTTTCTTTAGTCTTTTTGTGTATGTTACTGTAATGTTCTCTATTAAAGGGTAAAGAGTGCAATTAAGTAAGCTAAAGAAGCGTAAAAAAATCCATTAAGATCTTACCATTAACATTCACGTGAGGGGATAATACTTCAAAGGAGATCAAAGAAAACAGATTTTGGTAATGAAACGAACTAAGATATAAGAAAATGTGTCCAGATTAAAAAAAAAATACCACTAAATAATACTAAAATGCTTGTAAAATTAGAGAAAAAGTGGTATTTTTCTGCTATAATATTGCTTATAAGGACTTATAAATTTCTTGAAAAATAATGTTTTATCCTTAGGGTTACAGATAAGAATTTAAAATATATCCCATACTGATATGGAATGGCTTAACAAGACATAATAAATTTTAAAGTACATTTTAAAGTGTAATCGTAGTCCATTTCATTGTCTAACACTTTACAATCCACGATCACTGACCTTGCAATTTCTCTTTTAAGAAACCAGATATAAGTAAAGTTACAAGTCACAAATTAAAACTAATTTAGAAAGCTCTTCTGTTATCTCTATGATTTTTATATTATGTATTAAATAGAAATAAAATTAACTTAGTATTTGGGTATTGCTCCCTCTAATTTATGGTGATAATGTATACATACACACACACACACATACATATATATATATATATATATATATATATATATATGTATATGTATATGTATATATGTATATATGTATATATATATATGTATATATGTATATGTATACATTTATATATATATGTATATATATATATAGGTATATATACATGTATGTATATAAGTATACATATATATGTATATATGTATATGTATACATGTATGTGTTTATATATATATATATATATATATATATATATATTTATATTTATATATGTATATGTATGCATGTATATATATATATGTATATATATATATATGTATATATATATATATATATATATATATATATATATATATATATATATATATATATATATATATAATATATATATATATATATATATATATATATATATATATGTATATATATATATATATATATATATATACATATATATATATATATATATATATATATATATATATATATATGAAATATGGGCGAGATTTATCCAAAAGGACAACACGTTATATTTCTGGTGACGATACATCAAATCAGTACAACAGGCAAGAACTTTTAGAACACCGTGTACACATACTTTTTAACTAGGATATCTCAGGTGAAAAGACTACGAATAATCACTAAGCATATTTGGTCACGTGATAAAAAAATACCCATGTTTACAGAAAACGAGTTTACAATTGTCAAAGTAGTACATACAGAGGCTGTATCAAGTCTATAGCACGTCTGGAGAGAAAATTCAGAATTACCCCACAAACGCAACTTATGAACAGAAGTTATTAAATTAATATTAAAATATGTAAATAAAGGATTTTAATATTACATGTATATATATATATATATATATATATATGTGTGTGTGTGTGCATTTATATTCCTTAAAGACTATAAAAGAATTTTGATTTACAATGCTGAAGCTAACAAGTTTAAAAACGTAATAGTGATCACAACATTTGTTAGTTATTTTGGATCTGTCATCTGAAAATACTTGCACTTATTCACTTACAATAGACATATTTATGTGAATAAGTGTGGCACTTCTTTTTAGACGAAAACAAATGAAATAATTTTTATGCAACGCAACAACATACAAGCAGAAAATATAACATAGCTTTTGAGAAAGAGGAAAAGCATATTTTAAATCGAAAAAATCAAATACGAAATCTTTTAGAAACAAGCAATACATTCTAGTTTTACCCGGAGATAGTTCTTTGAGAGAATGCATTTTTATTTTGAGAGGAATGTAATAAATATGCCAAAACCAATACCTTATCTAAGAACATTTTGCATGTTTTTGCATTTTCTGATTTTCTCTATACTTTATCGGATTGTCTGACAACTATTCAAATGAGTTTGAATATAAAATTGGGCGTTTTATATGCCCACATTCTAAGCGTATTTAGTTTTTGTTAAATATGTATGTATAGGTTTATACCCCTAGCATCAACTATTGTGTATACAAGGTTTAACTAGACAACCTCCTTCAGTTTACAGTCTATTTCGAACATTAGTGGCAGAATCGGGATTCGAAGACATATTGTTTAGTTCCGAAAGTTAAGTTACTACCAGTCCGGCTATCCCCTATATAATATATAATGATAGCCTAAGTTGTCTGTCCATCTGTCTCTCTGTCCGCGAATTTATGAAGCGGTTGTACCTAGAATTGATACAGACATCCATATTGGATTTTTTTATGAGTTAGGGTTAACAAAATTTAAAGCAAGTTGAAATCCACCCTATCCCCTCCTTTTCAAGCATTTAATGCTATTATTTCAAGCTTTATTCTCCCTCTTATTCTATACTAAGTTCATTCTTGATAGGATGGTGAGCGCGGAGCTTAATATCTAGATTTCTGACTGTTTTTACTCTACCCTCATACACTCTAATTAGTTCCATCACCATGTGTAGGTGTAGTATGTTCGGTAGAATGTCTGCCCATTTGATTCTCGGGTTGACGGCTCTGTCTCCGACGCTGACAAACTTTTTTTAAATGTCTAATTAGTTTAATATTTTCTGTTTTTTCTTTTAAATTCTTACTCCTAAATTTCTTTTTAAATATATTTTTACTATTTTTTCAAATTTTATGATTTTTATGATTTTTATCTTATGAAATTCAATATTGTTGTACGGATGTCCCTGGCCACATAAACATTTCACGTTTTCTATCCTTAAACTTTCATCTTGTAATGTACTAATAGCCTAAGTTATCTTTCCGTCTGTCCTCGAATTATAAAGCGGTTGGACCTGGAATGGATAGAGCATCCATATTGTATTTTTGATGAGTTAGGGTTAGTAAAATTCAAAGGGAGTAAAGTTTATCTTTTCCTAAACTATAGATCCGATTCTAAAATAAATAGGTATGAATAAGCTTCGTATCACAGCGAAAAATACTGTCACCTTTAAAACGTTCGAAATCCACCCCTTCCTCCCTTTTCGAACATTTAATGGCATTATATCAAGTCCCATTTTAAGAGCAGGAGATTAAATTTAATCACATAATAAATAGGTAAAAATAACATTTTTTCCAGCAGCATTATG
Source organism: Pardosa pseudoannulata (assembly GCA_032207245.1). Taxonomy (NCBI): domain Eukaryota; kingdom Metazoa; phylum Arthropoda; class Arachnida; order Araneae; family Lycosidae; genus Pardosa; species Pardosa pseudoannulata. The sequence goes on along the minus strand of CM063498.1, from coordinate 163,544,197 downwards.
ACATCATTCCTTTAACCATCTCATTTAATCATTTATTTTAGATTATTTAAATATCTTCTGCATTATTTCCATACGTTTTATCACTAAACTTAGATATTACGTAAATAATTTTTCTTTATATTTGGCTTAAATAATAGATTAGGTACATATGTGATAATTTTTATGTGATTATTTTTGTTGAAAGATAATTCTCAGCCAAAAAAACAAACCATTTTTTTTACCTGTCTCCTAGGGTGCATTACAATTCTGAAAAATTCAAAATTTTACTGATCCCGTCATATCACGGGCTATATGCTAGTTCTTCTATGTTCTTCGATGGAAATCTAATTTAAAATAAATCATTTGACTTAAACCGATAAATATGATAGATACTTATGTAGTTTATTATGAAAAATTAATTTTAACATATTTCTATTAACTTAAATATTTTATACATTTTGAGTGTTGACATTTAAGATATTTATATTTGGAGTTAATAGTTATTTGTTGTTTCTATTTCAATCCTATTTTCCCCTATATAAGAAAATTAGTAGAACGATTTACTTATTGATTTTGTAATGTATTCCATTTTGTATTTCAAAGAAAAGGGCATTTTAAGTGCCATCTAAAATATTTTCAAAAAATCACAATTAATCTTCCAGTGTTATCACAAGTGACCTGAACTATTTCCAAAATTAAGCCACCTATCGATTCATATTAACATCAAATATTTCATATTATCATGACATACCGGATGTATTCAGATCCTCTAATATTTCAAAAACAGAAGTACACTTCTACTGTAGCAATGAAAAATAAATATAAAATACTACATATATGAAAAGTTTAGGTTTACAAAGCCTTTCCCATTTTTTAGATAGAATTACTTGTAACTTAAATTTTGGAAGTTATGCATGTAATATATCAAAATTATTTAACTTTAATATTTCCTTAAAAACTTCCTCTCTCCCATTCTAATTCCATAAAATCTTTTTCCCAGCCTCTAAATGTCTGAATGAAAGGAACGCTCTCGATACATTTCCCAAAGCTTTCTATCCTATAGGTGTAAATTTTCTGTCTATTCAATACGTTTCTCAGCTGTCGCCGGTAAATGGCTCCACGTTTTTCTTGCTCTTACACTTAAATTCACTGAATAAGTGGGAAAATTCTTTCTGTCTTCGCTCTTGGGTGCACCTCTGTTCGAGCAGAGTGATTTTTGTGTATTTCCTTTGTCTGTCGTTGACTCGTAAAGATGTCCATTTTAGCAGCTCTGAAATAAAGTTCTAATTAGACTGGTGACGTTCTTTTCAATGTCGGCCGAATGCATGTTTACTACAGCTAGCTGTTTAGCTTTCTCCTTGCCCAGTAGCCCGGGTAAAAATATAGGGGCTACATAATTATTCTGACCTGCAGGTATTATAATTGTTAAATTCATATAACAAATAATTTTCTTATTAATCCTTCTTTGCACGATTTTTCCTTTTCTTGTGAAATAAATCAGGGAGATATAATTCATGTTCTAGATTAAAGGAATAATATTTTCAAAAAGCTTAGTATGAATATATAATATAACATAATTAAAAAGCAGTATGATGGAAATATCCACTATCAAGGAAATTTACGTGTTAGGCTCAGCACAAAATAAATAAAAAAATAATAAATGCGTGTCTCACTTTCATTCTTGATGATAATTAAAGAATTAATTAGTTATACGTTACACAAATTAATTCGTCATACGTTAGAGCTGAAACACCTGCATTGTTATGTAAATTTCTGTCACATGGTTTTTGGGAAGATTGTTTGAGGCATTCGGTAAAAATTGCACAGAAAATAGAAGAAATACACTAAAACAAATCTTATGAACTCATTATCCCTTTTATTAAGAGAATTATCTCAGATTAGTTTATAGAATATTCAAGAAATCTCTTGCAACCACAACTAACAGAGGAATGATGACTATAAACCCGCTATAATTATTGTTATTCATTTTTTTACAGTTAATTATTTACACAATAGTTGCGAAAAAAATTGACTGCAACAACCAATTAACAGTATACCTGCTTTAAGTATAATGTTTTGTTCACTAAATGTTATAATAGAATTTTTTTTCATGCAAAGAAATCTTACTAATTTATAGTTTTTAAGGTGGTATCAAATTGTACAATAAAATATGTACATTAAACATAGGTCGTGATTATCCAATACGCAAAATTCTCCAAATTTCTCCATTTCCTTTAAAATAACTGGTTTCAAAATAAACTGATTTTTTAGTTAAATGTTGTATTGATATTGCACGAAATCTTCTTTAAAGGGCCGTTATACTTTTCGAGTGAAATCTTGATTTTTACATTTAATTTAATCTTAAACTTTTTAAAAACATAAAATTTATAAAATATATGAAAAGTTTAAATTAGATATTTTTAAAGTTAAACAATGTCTAAAAACCTATATTTATTTCTAAGGTTGCATAATTTTTTATTTTAAAATTAATTTCTCTTTTCATTTATTGAAAACCTTGCAACACTCGTCTCATCTCTGTAAAATCCACACACTTACACATATACAAACTATTACAAAAATATCTCACATTTATATTAAACGCGACACAAGTTAAAAATTTTGTTTTTAATGTTTTTATAAAATTGGGATAATGTATCAGTGTGTTTAACAAAAAAACATATATATACGTAATAACTTTACTAATGTTTTTATAGGTGCAACGAGAAATGGATAAAAATGCACTTAGGAGTATATTATTTTTTCGCATTAATAAAAGCTTCCATATTTTCTTATATAAGTTAAAGTTTTATTTGTTTGATACATTATGTTTTTAAGAGTAAGTTATTTAATAGGTATTATATAATATCATTAGTAGTTATTTATTACATATTTTAAAGTAAACGCTGAGAAATTTTATTTAAATTATTTGTAGAAAATAAGACATTAATGAATTAGAATAGAATATTTCCAAAAAATGAAAAAAATCGTTTGAAAATATTTAATGAAATGAATCATAACTGATCAAAATTTTAAGAAAAAATCGTAATTTAATCTGAAACTTTTTTTGTTTACAAATTTCTTTCAGAAAAATATAATTATTTTCATTATTTTAACTATGAAGATGAAACATTTTATTTTAATTGAATAACTTTATTAATAATTTTTGTGATACCCTTAATATTCATTTTTAATGAAAAATACTAAGCTGTGATACAATTAATGTTCAAGTTACTGCATACCATTTGATCAATTTCATACTTTTGATATAAATTTAAAAAATATCCGTTTATATAGGATACCCAAATATCTGATTTACAATAAGATTACCACATAACGTATTAAAGTATTAGTAGAAAATAAGACATTAATGCAATAGAATAGAATATTTCCAAAAAATGAAACAATTCTTTTGAAAATATTTAATGAAATGAATCATAACTGATCAAAATGTTAAGAAAAAAAATCGTAATTTACTTTGAAACCTTTTTTGTTTACAAGTCTCTTTCAGAATTATTTTCATTATTTTAACTAAGAAGATGAAATATTTTATTTTGATTGAATAATAAGTAATAACTTTATTAATAATTTTTGTGATGCCCGTAATATTCAATTATAATGAAAAATACTAAGCTGTGATACAATTAATATTCAAGTCACTACTTACCATTGGATTAATTTTGAACTTTTAATAAAAATTAATAAATATCCATTTATAAAGGACATCCAAATATCTGATTTCCAATAAGATTATTACATAACGTATGATTTGAATGAAGCAATAGAAAAAGTGTTACTTTGATTTTCTATCTAAAAGAATATTTTTAAAATACTTTATGCAAAACATTTCTTCTGAATATGTGAAAGAAATAAACCAAATTCGCTTCTTTCCTCTAGGGTAATTCTAGTAAATTTTTCCCTTTGATTGGTTCGTCACCGATATTTTATGCTTTGAAGTTGTCAAAAGAAAATTGTTTATAAAATATGGTATTTGTTACACTGAAGGAAATCGAATTTTGATTTATAGTTTTAGTCTTACTATATTTTTCAACTGCAAGAAATCAAAAAGTAATTTATTTTTTATGAATTGTGCGATTTAATTATAAGTATGGAATAACTTTGATAGATGCAAAGTTTTTCTATAAAAGTTCTCCTAGTAAGTACTTAAATAAATTTAAGCAAGGTGCATGTTGCAATAATTAAGAGCTGATTCTATTTCTGGTTGCCCTTAATTTGAATTCATTTCACGTCATCGGACTGCTAAAGGGTGACCTAAATTCAATTCACGTTATTCCTATCTTATTTCTGTTACCACTGGCGTGAATTCACGTCATTTCCAATTCTATTAATTGTTCTACATTTTCTGTTTCTGAATGGGCCAACAGTAACATATACAATGTGTTATAAGAAAATAGAAATAAGTGAGAAAAATACAAATACATAATTCCATTATTATGTATGCTGTATTTAGATGCTAAGTTCTTTCATATTTAAACTTGTTGTCATTAAATTTTTATGTTCGCCTTTGAAGTTTGCAAGAACCAGCAACAAGATTTCATTATTTTCACTAGTACTCAGTATTAGAAACTCAAAAATATTACCGATGGCGAATGTGTTAAGAAAAATAATGTTTATTGTTTGCAAATATTTTTCAGTAAATCTAATTATTTTCATTATCTTGAACGAAGTATCGTTTTATTTTTTTTATCGAATAATACACAACAACTTTGCATTTATTTATAAATTCTAAAAATGCTCGTAATTTTCATTTTTGACGAAAGATACTAATCAATAATAATGACAGTGTTCATATTATTGTCTAGCATTCATCCGTTTGCTACTTCTTTAGAAAATCTGCAAGAAAATATCCTTTTGTATAGGATTTCCAAACATCTGTTTTCAAATAAGGAAACCGCATAAAATATTATTTGAATGAAAAAAAAAGTTTACTTCGATTTGTATTCAAAAGAATCCTTTTAAAAATGCTTCAAGCAATATGCTTACTCTGAATATGTGAAGAGAATAAACTACAGAACAATTTCACATGTTATAAAATGTAACACCCTGAGGGTTGCAGCCAACCTTCCGTACGGGTGGCGGAGGCATTGAGCGCAACCCAGATAACACAAATCACCCAGCATACGCCTAACCATAGCGATTAACTTTATTTAGAAATAAACAATGAAAATAAAAAACTGCATAAAAAAGAAAGAAATTATGAATTAAATATTACTAATATAAAAGGGGAGTAATAAGAGTAATAAAAGTAGAAATAAATATAACACAAAGTACCTTAGGCCACGAGATCTGAGAATGATCCCAATTACAAGCCTGTTGGGAATACAGTGAATAGTGCTTTGGGGGGGGGGAGGTTCTCACAGGAGTCCTCTAGGCTATTACCTGCTCCTGTGTGGGTTAAAATGACAGATTGTTTAGATTAATTTTAGAAAGACTAATTTTTTTCAGAAAAGAACATTGCTTATGGTAATACATTTCTATCATCCTCTTTATAATTACACTGGCTGTAACAGCCACTGGATCTAACAGAGAAGACACTTATTTACTTTGTCTTATATACAATCATGGGACCATTACAATATCTTGGTTTTCCTTTCATCAAATTACAAGGGTCGTTGCCTTCCTGACCAAAACTATGCTGCTCATCTGCTTTGCCCACAAACTACCGTAGCCGGGTCAAGTTCACATCTTGGGTGCTTCTAGTAGAATCATTTGTAAAACCATTCTAGTAGAAAAATGTGCTTGGTGCATCACCGATATTTTATGATTTAAAGATGCCAAAGAATCTTGTATGTAAATTAATGTAAGGTATTTTATGACACTGAAGGAAACTAAAATTTTATTTATAGTTTTAGTCTAACTATTATTTCTCACCTCAAGTAGATAAAATGTTTCTTTTTGGTGCATTGTGCATGATGTTCCTATAAAAGCAACATTGCATTAATTATATGAGTGTTTTAGGTTTATGATTTTTTTTTTAAATTTACATAGTCCTTGAATAATTTATATCTTATATTCCACAATTAACACATTCGTAACGGATGAAGTGAACTCACTTCATTTCAAGTAGTATTCGTGATTGCCGCTGATGTGAATTCGATCCACGCCAGCAATTTACGATAGGCAGATTTGAATTTAATTCACTTCTGAAGATTCCAATAGGCAGATGTGATATCGCTTCACGTCATTTCAAATTCTATTCCTGTTGATGCTGACGTAAATTGACGGTATTTCAATTTCTATTCTTGTGTGTCATTCAGTAAATTCCCATCATTTGAAATTATATTCCTAGTTGCCTCTGACGTGAATTGACGTCCTGCTATTTCTGTATAGGAATGTGGCTACAATATCACACGTAATGAATTATCGCAAGAAAACAGAAATAACGAGAAATGTAATTTACATAATTCCGGTATTGTTTTTTACGTTGTATTATGATGCTTGAATAGTTTCTTATTTTAAATGTGTTGTTGTCATTGAGCGTTTTCCTTTAGTTTCAAATTTTCTCAACCAGCTTCAGAATTTTATTATTTTTGTTCAGCGTTAGAAACGAAAAAAAAATAAATACTGGAAGTGAATGCATTAAGAATAGTAATATTTACTGTTGATAAGTCATTGCTTTAACTGTGAAAGTGAAACACTATTTTACTTTAATTAAACAATAATCAATAACTTTACGCTAATTAATATTTTTAAAGATGCTAGTCAGCTTTATTTTGAATGAAATGTGATAAACAATAATTGCACATTTTTATGTTACAGTCTAGCCTTCATCTATTTGTTACTTTATTTAGAAGACTTAAAATATCCCTCTGCAAAAATTTTTCAAATATCTGATTTCGAATAAAGAAACCACATAATGTAGAATCTGAATGAGGCAATCGACATCATTCAGCGTTAGAAACGAAAAAAAAATACTGGAAGTGAATGCATTAAGAATAGTAATATTTACTGTTGATAAGTCATTGCTTTAACTGTGAAAGTGAAACACTATTTTACTTTAATTAAACAATAAACAATAAGTTTACACTTATTAATATTTTTTAAAGATGCTAGTCATCTTCATTTTGAATGAAATATGCTAAACAATAATGGCATTTTTTCATGTTACAGCCTAGCCTTCATCCATTTGCTACTTTATTTAGTAGACTTAAAGGAAAATATCCCTCTGCAAAAATTTTCAAAACATCTAATTTCGAATAAAGAAATCACATAATGTAGAATTTGAATGAGGCAATCGACAGCATTCAGCATTAGAAACGAAAAGAAAATACTGGAAGTGAATGCATTATGAATAGTAATATTTACTGTTGACAAGTCGTTGCCTTAGCTGTGAAAGTGAAGCATTATTTTACTTTAATTAAACAATAAACAATAACTTTAGATTTATTAATATTTTTAAAGATGCCAGTCATCTTCATTTTGAATGAAATGTGCTAAACAATAATGACATATTTTCATGTTACAGTCTAAACCTCATCCATTTGTTATTCTATTTAGAAGACTTAAAGGAAAATATCCCTCTGCAAAAATTTTCCAAATATCTGATTTCGAATAAGGAAACCGCATAATGTAGAATTTGAATGAAGCAAGAGGCTAAATTTTACTTCGATTTTGTATTCAAAAGAATCTTTTTTTCAAAATACTTTATGCAATACATTTATTCTGAGTATGTGGAGGAAATAAACCAAGTTCACTATTTTCCTATGGGGTTATTCTAGCAAGTTGTTCCATTTGTTTAGTTCGTCACCAATATTTCATGTTTTGAGGATACTGAAGAACTGTCCATGGAAAGTAAAGTATGATATTTGTTACTCTGAAGGAAATCGAATTTTTATTTATAGTTTTATTCTCGCTATTATTAAATCTAAAAAATAGAAAAGATAAAAATTTATTTCTTTTTTGTGGTTTATATTATAGATATGTATGAAGGGAACTTCATAGATGTGGAAAAGTATTATAAAACTATACCCATTAAGCACATAAGTTCTGTTGATTTAGGTGTTCATCACACTATTTATATGCTAATTATTGAATTCAGGAGTTTTCTTAACCCCTTTTATCCTGACGGTACTTATAAATACTGCTTCAATCAAACACCTATATATTCCTAATAAAACCGTTTTTCTTGACGGTACTCACAAGGACATGAACTATGCAGTTCCTACACCAAAAAAGAAATGACATCACCAATCAGGATTCTTTTTTAATCGCATAGTAGGGATTTTATAATTGGTGTACTGCTTTCGAAGGTCATTTTGTTGTACAGTTGATACACGTGTTGTTTGTTGAATTGAGCAAATTTAGTGGTTTAATTATTTGGTACTATATTTTTTAGAGACTTCTATACTTCGAAGGTAAGCATTTTATTTGTTTTATTCATAATTTAATGTTTTATTTTCTATCATAGAGTCAAAAATATTTGTTGGTACTACAGAGTACCAGCTGCAAAATGAACTACTAATATACAGTAAAATCTACTAATATACAGTAAAAATTAATCTTTTTTTCCTATGATTATTCTCCATTAAAACATCTAATGATGCAAAAATGCAGTAAGAAAGTTGATGGTAAATTAATACAGGATATAAAGGGTTAAATTCATGGAATTATTAATCAATTTATAAACAAATTTTGCACCATTAAACATTTGTGATGTCTGACGGGAATTCTCGTCATTTAAAATTCTATTCTTTGTTACAACGCACATGAATTCATACCATTTTAAATCACATTCCATTGGCGTGAAGTTATGTTACTTGAAATTCTATTCGTGATTGCAGCTGACGGGAATTCACGTCATTTAAAATTCTTCACTTTATTTTAAATTATATTCATGGTTACCGCTGACTTGAATTCACGTCCAGAATATTCTGTTTTTTTAATGTGGTAATATATTTTGGCTTGTAACATATCACGAGTAAATAATATATTATTCTGTACAATATGTAAAAATATAATAACTTACATATTTCGGTGTTCTGTATTTAAGTCGTATTTTGATATTTCAGTGCTTCCATTTTAAACTTGCTGTCATTATTATTGTTTTTTCCTTAACAATACAAATTTGTGGCAACGAGAATCAGAAATTTATTTTTCATGTTGATTCTTCATTTAAGAATTGTAAAAAAATGCTAATCTAAACAGTTAAGAATACTAATTCCGTAGATATTCCTTATTGCCCAGTTCGAATAGAAATTAATATGATGCAGTCTGTCCATTAAACAAATAATTGGATGTGAAGATTTCATCTGACTTTTACCTCCTACTTTAACTATAACTTCTTTTTAAGACAAAATACAGAATTTTAAAATTAAGTATTGTATAATGTTCGATTATTATACTATTTTTTAAGAATACTGTAAAACTTCCAAAATGAAAAATTGACATAAATTTTCAAACTAAATTATGCATTTTTATCCCTGATAAACTCGAATTTTATATTTAAATTAAAGTCTTTGAACCGTTGCAGTAAATGGTTTGGTTATAAAAGGAAACTAAACTATATGTACAATTTTTAATACTTTAATAGATGTCGCTAAGTTTTTACTGTCACATGCTTGAAACTCGAAAATAATTTGAATTATCCAAAATAAAATGTGTTTCTTTAAAAAGTAATTTACGGTCGTATTATTTGAGTAGAGAAAATCATAGTAAATAACTGTTAATTTTAAACAACAAGATATAATCAATAAGTTGTAAGTCTTTAAGATTTTATTCTCGTTATTATAATGCTAAAATATCTAGTAAAAGCCTTTGAAACAGTTTTGTAGCTTTTTAAGCTATTAACAATTTTGTAGTAACCTACTAGAAAGTATAATTTTATTGACCTTGAAAAACTGAATCATTGACTAGATGTTCAATGTATATTAAAGAATATTAAGTTTTAATGTACTTTTTTCTATAAAGAAATTTATTTAAAGCCCTTTAAGGTTCACCTACCCCTTTTAATCTATTTTGAGATATTTGATTTTGTCCTCAGCAAATAAATTTTATGACCTATAAAGAGTAGTTGCTAGACGAAACAGATAGAAAAGCAGTAAAATATTATATTTAAATTAGTAAATTTATTTGTTAACAGTATAAAATATTTTTAGAAATAATTTAATTTTATTACTTGCTAAATTATTCCTTCAATTCCAAATTAATCATACAAGTATTGTGCCATCAAAATTAGTTAAAACATGGAAAAAAGATTTATAAAACTTGTTTATTCAACCTTATTTTAGTGACAGCGAGTTTTTTAATCCGTGTTTCCTAATTCAGATTTTAATTAGAGTCATTTTATGCAAATACTTATCAGGTAGAGACTATAGCATTTAAATAACAATAGTGTCACTCAATCAACATCTTAATCAAAACGAAATTCAAGTCAAAATTTTGCTAAACATCGTAAGTTTGTAATAACAAACTTTATAGTTCAACACATTAAGAAACTTTTAATGCCATTCAAAGTAAATGACAGCTATTATACTCTAAAATATCACCCCACTGTTGATGTTTATTTTCTTGAAAAGCTTTTATTGCGTCTCATACTCAGACATTATTCAAGTGCTTTTAAGTGGAAGTAATTACAATGTAAGAATAAGAGGTTATATAGATTAGAGTTTTAAGCTAGGACCATAAAATGTGTTTAAAAAAATTTCGCATCTTGAAAAGCATTTATAGAAGAGAATCTTTAACGCAACTGGAATTAGTTACCTGCACTGTATACATAGTTATAATTTGAAAATTAGTGGTTACATAGATTAGAGTATTTCTTAAAATCATAAAAAGCGCCAGAAAGAGTTTAGAATCTTGTGCAGGATTTGTGTTAGAAATTTAGACACTAACCAGCTCAGGCTTACTTTTCTATACAGTAATTTTTGTAAAATAATAAAAAATTCTGTTAGTTGCAAAGTGGTTGCCTGTAAAAATTCTGGAAGAAAAATTAGCTGTAAAGATATAGAACTATTAAATTATTTAATTATACCATGTATGATATATTGAAAGACCTTTGTATATGTATTTAGAGAAACACACACACACACACACACACATATATATATATATATACACATATACATACATATATATATATATACATATACATATACATATACATACATATATATATATAATATATATATATATATATATATATATATATATATATGTGTGTGTGTGTGTGTGTGTGTGTGTTAGGATAGAAAATAGTATAAATTCAATATTGCATTTGAAACTATTTTCTGTTCTCAGGTCGAATGATTAAATGTATTGAAAGTTACCGTGCGTGCTTCTAGAAAATCCACATATTTGCCCTCGAAAACCTGTGTAATACTGTCGAGACTAGCATATAGATCGTCATATGAAGGGACCAGTAAAATTTTTAATTTTACAGAATTGTAAAGTACGCTCTGAGATAAGCAAAAAAAATAGTTTGTTTTTTGGCTGAGAATTATCTGATACACGCTCAATAATTTGTTTATCTTCATACTCCTCTAAAGTCTCCCGTTACTGTGAATGCAGTTTAGAATCGCGTTGAATTCGTTTAGTCAGATCATGTGGTTATGTATGAACAAACCCATAAATGAACAAACTTCTTAATTTTCAAAGATATATAACTTAAACTCTAGATATTTATTAGTTCGAGAGATAGACTCGTAGAGTTTTATGAAAAGAATTTGTTGTTAATAAGGGTGATAAAATTTTCATTGGAACAAAAAATAATCGATGATTAAATTTTAAATTATAACATATGTACCTAATTTATTATTTAAGCCAAATATAAAAGAAAATTTTTACGTTATTTACGTATATAGTTCAGTGATGAAACGTATGAAAATAATACAGATGATATTTAAATAATTTAAATTAAGAAATGATGATATGAGATGATTAAAGGAATGATGTCATAATGTTAGGGAAAAATGTTATTTTTACCTATTAATGAGATAAATTATTAATTTAATCGCCTGCTCTTAACTGGGGAAAATATGACTTGAAATATTGGTATTAAACTCTCCAAAAAAGAAGAAGGGGGTGGGTTTCGAACGGTTTAAAGAAGGCAGCATTATTCTTCGACAGTATCTATAGTTTAGGAGAAGATAAACTTTACTAGCTTTGAATTTTGCTAACCCTATCTCATTAAGAATCCAGTATGGACGACCATATCCATTCCAGGACCATTCGCTTCATAAATTCGAGGACAGACGGACAAATAACTTTGGCTATCATCATATAGGGGATGTAAATGACCTATCGTCTCTTTCGTAACCTATTTTTCAGTGAGAAATCACTCACCTTCTTCTTATGTTTCTATCTGCGAACTATGATCTTTTTAGCCACCCAGTTTTTCCAGAAGTTGTGATGTTGCTGCTTTTTAAATACTATGTAATCCATCTTTGTCTCTTTTATACTAAAATAACTATGATCTTTTTAGCCACCCAGTTTCTCTAGAAGTTGTGATGTTGCTACTTTTTAAATACTATGTAATGCATCTTTGTCTCTTTTATACTAAAATAACTATGATCTTTTTAGCCACCCAGTTTCTCTAGAAGTTGTGATGTTGCTACTTTTTAAATACTATGTAATGCATCATTTGTATCTTTTATACTAAAATAACTATGATCTTTTTAGCCACCCAGTTTCTCTAGAAGTTGTGATGTTGCTACTTTTTAAATACTATGTAATGCATATTTGTCTCTTTTATACTAAAATAACTATGATCTTTTTAGCCACCCAGTTTCTCTAGAAGTTGTGATGTTGCTACTTTTTAAATACTATGTAATGCATCTTTGTCTCTTTCATACTAAAATAACTATGATCTTTTTAGCCACCCAGTTTTTCCAGAAGTTGTGATGTTGCTGCTTTTTAAATACTATGTAATCCATCTTTGTCTCTTTTATACTAAAATTAATTTTTCTAATTATATTCTAGATGTAGTACATTTTGTGAAGGAGTAAATTTCCATACATTAAAGCTATCTTTATTATATGTACAGAGTTGTTTAGTGTGTTACATATTTTTATATGTAAAATACACTCTGTTTAATGTTTTACATATATTTATATGTATCTTTTTTTTCTCTCTCATTTTATATGCATAGTCATATATTGTAAAACTAGGGTGTTGGTATATGTTTTGTTTAAAAGTTAAAAGTGACTACATAATTTCCATTTTGAGCTAATATAGTCGAACTTCAATAACTCGAACTCCCAGGGGACCCCCAAAAATATTCGACTTATCCGAAGTTCTAGTTATCGAATTTACCTACCATTCGTCACAACTGGCACACAAAAAGGGTAGACATGGTTTAAATGGTATGACATGTCCCATAATAATATAGTTGTACTCATTTAAATTTTTAAATAGCCTATGTAAACAACAAGAGAAGAATGGGTTCAAAAGGTTTATTAAAACTCAAAAAATATGACCTCATTACATATTAATTAGTTCACATACTATGTAAATCGCATTTGAAAAGCAGTTATTTTTAAGGTCGTTGGCATTCACAAAGTCACCTAATTTTTGAATACAGTTAAATAGGGTGTTGTCTGTACCTTCGGTGGTCTCCAGGTATTCTTGTAAGATGTGAATAACGTCCTGTGCTTGCTTCGTGACCTACGAGAACGTAGGTTCTCGAAGGTCACGAGTGGACTGGCTTTCGAAGTTTTGAATAGAATTGTGTTTTTTTACCGGGGAAATCTATCCCGAAAACTTCGACTTAGAAGATGTTCACTTCGAGTTATCGAAACAGTTTTTTTAAGTAAAAGGACAGAAATTATTCGGGACTTGATTAGTAGTTCGAGTTAGCGGATTATTCGACTTATAGGAAGTCGAGTTATCGAAGTTCGACTGTATTTAAGATTTATCTTTTTAATGAAATGGTGAAGTGAAACTTTAAATTATCCATGCTCTTTTCTGGCAAGACTGCTCTAAAATTTTACTTTAGGTGTCAATTTACAAGAAAAAGATAGTCTAAAAGTTTTGTAAGGTACATAATGTGTACGTAAAGCTTTAGCGTATTTTAGATTAAAATGCAGTGCATTATATTGATAATTTTATGTTTAATAGTAAAAATATATTCCTTCATATCTCTCGTTTAATGTTCCTTTAAATAAGTGTATTTTTTTTTGTTTTTTGAGAACTAAGTATGAATGTAGCGGCTTCTTAGTGTGAAATTTATACTCAGTGTGTAATATTTTACTTTTATCTTTAAATTAAATGAAAACCAATTTTATCTCATGCTTTATCTGTCTTAATATGCGATATTATCAAAAACGCATATTTCACATTTTACATACTTCTTTTTACTTTGTGTTTCTCAAATTGAAAGAAATAAAATAAACAAAGGTAAAATAGAAATAGAAATAGTTTTAGGATTTTCAAGAGCCCCTTATCTTTATGATTTTTATAAAAATAAACTCTTGAATTTTATTTTGAGTTTTTTAAAGGAAAATTAAAAAATATTATTAGTTTTATAAATATCTATATTAATCTTCTTAATTCAATCTCATACATGATTAATTCTTTTCTATTTTTTTAAATTAAAAATTTTAATTTAACTTAGAGCTACTATACTTTCTATGAATATTTTGAAAGAAATATTTGGCTCAACTCTGATGTACTTAGAATCTCCCAGTATGATATGATTAATAAGTAATATAAAAGTCATTTTTACTTAATTTAGAGCTGCTATACTTTCTATGAATATTTTAAAGTAAATACTTGTGTCCATTCTGATCTACATAGAATCTGCCAACATGATATGATTAATAAGTAATATAAAATTTATTTTAACTTAATTTAGAGCTTCTATACTTTATATGAATATTTTGAAGGAAATATTTGTCTCAATTCTGATCTACGTAGAATCTTCCGACATGATATGATTAATAATTAATATAAATCTCATTTTAACCTAATTTAGAGCTGCGATACTTTCTATGAATATTTTGAAGGAAATATTTGTCTCAATTCTGATCTACGTAGAATCTTCCAGTATGATATGATTAATAAGTAATATAAAACTCATTTTAACTTAATTTAGAGCTGCAATACTTTCTATGAATATTTTGAAGGAAATATTTGTCTCAATTCTGATCTACGTAGAATCTTCCAGTATGATATGATCAATAAGTAATATAAAACTCATTTTAACTTAATTTAGAGCTGCAATACTTTCTATGAATATTTTAAAAGAAATATTTGTCTCAATTCTGATGTACTTAGAATCTCCCAGTATGATATGATTAACAAGTAATATAAAACTCATTTTAACTTTTAGATGAACTTTCTATGAATATTTAAAAATATTTGTCTCAATTCTGATCACGAATCTCCATAAATGTTAATGTAATATAATCATTAAATATTACAGAGTGCTTTTAAATGTTCTTTATGTTAAGGTATAGTAAATATCTAATTCTGATCTATAGAATCTTGTCAAACTAGCTACTTAAATTATATATTTTTTTAAATTTAGATTTCTATACTGTTATTCTGAAAATTCCTTCGTCTTAACCCCTTCCGGTATGATTTAATAATGAATATAAAAAAAACTCATTATATTTAATTTTTATTTAAAAAAAAATTTCGTTTTACAATTCTATATATTCTTAATAATACAGATCTTTTAAAATGTTATAATATCAGAAATATCAGAAAAAGCAAAATATAAAATCTTGAACAATAATAATATCAGATATATTTAATAGTTTTTAGATTTCAAAATACTGTTTACAAAACTTATTAATTCATGATTTAATATCTTTAAAATAACTTTAATTTTATTTATTTTCGTACAATTCTTATATATTCTAAGTAAAAATATGCAATTTTTTTAAAGTGTTAAATAATATCAGAAACAGTAAAATTAAGAAAATATGAAAGCAAAACATTAATAAGGTATACAGATAATAGTCTTCAAGCTAGTGGTACTTTCCAAAACAAAGTTCAAAGGAATTCTTAATTGTTTACACCGCCAAGTAGTCTCACTTTTAATTTGATTCTTGTAACACACACGGCATTTCTTAGTAGGTTTTCTTTTATTCTGACTCATTAATTTGGCAATGACTTGTACCAAGAAATTCTAAGTAAACAATATGCAATAGTGACTTGTGATTTTCACAATCGTAAGTTTGCCAAATTCAGTACACTAGAAATTTTTAAACTAAATTAGTTATCATATTTCAGTAACTTTAATCGCAGACGAATGTAGCTCGTCATTGTGCGGTATTGAAATGAAAAAAATGACTATTTGTATCGTCATTTTAGTTACTCTATTTTGTATTTAGTTATTGTCTTATGAAAAGTATAGATTGAATGTCTTATAAAAAAAGCAATTTTTAGTTTTTAGAGTACAAGAATAAATTGCTAAATATAGTGCTTCCACATCGTAGTTTGAAATTAAAATAGATCGAAAATGTTTTCCAAAGACATGATATCACTAGTTATATATTCTTAGACTGAAGTCTGGAGAGACAAATATTGTTAGGTGTATTGAAATTGAAATAAAATGAATATTTTGCGGATATTTGTTTGACTTTTAGTTATTACTTTTAGTTATTTAGTTATTGTTAGGCTTTTAGATTATATCCTTTTAAAAATGAGTTTGTTTACTAGTAGAATAATCTTCGCTACATGTACATTTGTTTGTCTTTAATGAACTATATATAGACTTTTTCTGTTAAAGATATTCTTACCTAAAATTCTAGGCTTTAACATTGAGGAAATCCTGAATGAAGCAATCTGGGACAAGAGCTTACATCACTTCCGAATTCTTATCCTGGTTGTTTAGGATCAGAAATAAAGGAAATGAATACCGATAGATTTTGTATGACATATCAGAGAAATATATCAGTCGAAAGATAAAAATCATTGCAAATCCTCAGAACTGGAAATTTATTTTCTATAAAACAGAATAAACAGATTGTAAATTCTGATAAAATATATATTTACTTCAGTAATGCATGCACTTGATTTTTACATTCCTATAGATTTCGCTAAAACATTCAGTGTTCAGATTTAGACGGAAATTTTCATTGTAACCACTCAATTCAATATGAATTCAATTTGATAAATTATACTTGTACATACAAGATAATTTTAAGTTTGAAACCTTGAAAATTTATTTTAAGGAAATAAGGGACTTATGAAATGTCAAATGGTGACTAAAAATAGGAAATGATTTTTTTTTGTTCTGAAAAAATCAAGTTGTGTTTACACAAAATTTTACTAAAGGTTAAAAAAAAGGCATTTTTTTAATCAGATAATTATTTTCTGCACTGTAACTTGTTTTATGTCCTACACACTAATTTTAAACTTTTAACAATAATATTTTCTAGGTTGAGGATTTTTGTATCGAATTAGTCATTATGAAATACTTCGGTTGCATTAATTTTATATATTGCTTATTAAAATTTTGGAAATTCTTTGTCAGAAAACATGGAAGGTTTTTGAAAATCGCAAATTATTTCCCCAGGTTACGGAGATATTTGGTTTTGGGTTGGAGTGCTATGGTCTACTTTTTGCAACACGAGGACTAATGAAACCAGGATACTTTTTATAAAAGTATTTAACTTAAGGGAGACCGACGCCCAGTTTTGTTTGTATATTAATTCTAAAGATAAAATGAAAAAAAAAGCAACTGGTTAATATTCTGTACACTAGGACCATGTTTGTGGAATATTGTTGGACGAATCATCTTTTATCAAATAGTCTCTTATTTGAATTAAAAAGTTTTGTGTTTTTTTATATTTCATGTACATTCTTATTACAGAAATATCTTTATAAATTGAGAATTTAAGTGAAATTCAACATAATTTATCCCCTTAAACATCCCTGAGCTCATTTCCACAAGTTTCATACTCATATCGGACGTATGATGACGTATGTACGCATGTCTCGCATAACTCAAAACCGATTAGCTATAGAATGTTACCATTTTGTTTTTAGAACTTTTATGACATTTATTCCTGTATTTCCTGATGTGGCTTCTATCAGATCTCTATATAAAGAAAAATTTAAATATAACATGTATTAACACTGCCGGGCTTAACTACTAAACAGTTAGCCGTAAAATGTTGAAATTTTCTGTTTAGAACTGTTGTAAATTTAGTATTCCGCACTCTATATTACAAAATTTCAATATCACGCATATAAGGGTCCAAAAAATAAACAGAAAGATATCGAAGTTTTCGCACGAAAATGAAATAAAAATGCTTTAATCAATTATTGCTTTAAGTTAATTTTAAGTCTATTTTTAAAGAAACAATTATAAACGAAAGGACATATTTTTTCAGTACTTCTTGCTATGAAATAAATGAAGTACTGTAGTCCTGAAAAAGTTTCGGTCTATAAACCAAATATCTATGTAAGGAAAAATCTGAATGCAATAAATATTCAATCTGCCGGTCTATGCTCGAAAACGATACTTGATTTCTATTCAAACAACATGATAATGGTGAAAAACAAAAGCCAGTTTTCAATCTTTAAAGGAATGCACAAATTATAATTTTAATGACTCATCCTACATTCAAAATTGTATAATTTAATATGTGTACAAGAAAATAAGGTAGTGTTCACATCAGAGTTTTTATGTTGTTTAAATTTCACTCTATATTTAGTCATTTCATTATGGAAGCTGTGTACGGATGATAAACATTTCTACTCGTTGAAATATGTCACGAATAGTACCAAATTTTAATACTGAAATAGAATAGAAGCCGATTTCAATCGAAGCTATGAAATAGTTTGGCATGGCTGTTTTGGTCTGTGAAAGTGAATTAAATTATCAGAAGCCGAGTTTTAACAGAATAATGACTGAAAGCCGATTTCAATCAAAATTATGACACTGTTTGGTGACAATTATTTTAGTCTGCGGAAATAAATTAAGCTATTTATATGATTTTTATAATTTTAGTACCTCGTTAAAAGAAAAATGTATCCAGTAATGATTTATTATCAGGTAACCTATCTCAAAGGAGGACAAACGTATGTCCTCTCTTTATCATGATTTTAACATCTGATCAGTTTGACCTGTCTAAAACTTCTGGTTTTATTGAATAATCGTGCAAAATTTCCTAAGGATTTATAAAGTCATTACAGATTGCAAAGAGAATATAGGCTGCGTGTTTTTAAGTTACTATCCTTTTTCAATTAAAGAATAAATGTATTTTTATCTATATTATTTTAAATGAAAACTTGTATTTTAATCAACATTGAAACATAATTTTCATCTATACAAATCGCTTGTCGCATATGACAAGCTTTTGAATTATCATCTCACAAAAATCTGCAGTCTGTTTTTTTAATTTATACAGAGGCACAGGCTATATAAATAATACAGGCTAGACATTTAGTTTATCTCAGTGGCGTTGGGGTAGCTCTCCAAAGACACAAATCCGAGGTTCTATCCTCAGGCTGGGCAAAGTTGACTCAGCCTTTCATCCTTTCCGTGGGAACAAATATGGTTGGGAAATAAACTCAGGGATTCCACTTGAGGTTGAACATCTAACTTGGGCGTATGATTCTCACCCCAGGTCCCTATTTCTCGGATATTGACAGTGTAGGCCTTGGTTTTAAGCGGGCTGTAAAACTGGGGAGTTTGGTTTAAACATTTAGCTTTTTACAATTCCATCAACATTTTCTGTTCCTATCATGCTCTCGTGATGTGTATTTTACGAAACTAGGCATAGTATTAGATTTATTCTAAGTGTGTTTCACGCTGGGTACCAGAAATGTTGCCTAAGAGGCACAAAACTAAACGCGAGTGCGTAGAGAGTTGGCAGATTTCTATGAG
Source organism: Pardosa pseudoannulata (assembly GCA_032207245.1). Taxonomy (NCBI): domain Eukaryota; kingdom Metazoa; phylum Arthropoda; class Arachnida; order Araneae; family Lycosidae; genus Pardosa; species Pardosa pseudoannulata. Next base: position 163,524,420 of record CM063498.1, on the reverse strand, counting down.
GATATAATTCTAAAGATGTTTCTTCGATATGACAAATGCCTTGAAGTAATTTAGAATTAAATTAAAAAGTAGATTATAGTACTTGTTTTCATGTAAAAATAAGGGATGCAACTGATATCCGGCACACTATACCAGATAATTGACTGTAGCCGGATATTACAATTTAGCCGGCAGTACATCCAGCCAAAAATTATAGCCAAGAAATAAGATAAATAAATTTTAAAAAATTTAAAATGTTAATATACTATATGAAACAAGGCGTATAAATATTTTGGAGCATTACGTATTATTGTATTAAGTGTTTTGGAGCATCAGTCATCCGGCCAAAAGTTATATACTGAAAAATAACATAAATATAACAAAAAAATAAAAATAGTGACACAATATACTATATGAAACAATGCGTATAAGTATTTTAGAGCATTATGTAAAAAAATTAGGTTTATTTATACATTTCATTACAAAAAAAAATCATTTTTTCAGTTTCAACTGCAAGATTGTGCAAAGAAATGCATTTTAACTCTACATTTACCACCAAATTAAATATACATTGAAAAATATTATTAAATAATATCTATAAAATATTTTGAAATAGCATTAAACGTACCTAAAGTAACAAAGATTTCGGCATAATACCTGAAATATCATGCAATTTAATTCATTATTATAATGTACTTTATACTATTTTTAGAGGTAATTTTCTTTCTATATCAATAAAACTTTTAAGTTTAAACAGTGAGTCTAAAATTAAAATTAGATTTCATTTTCTCACTCCCACTAAGTAAACATTCATAGCTGAAAATGCGTAGAAATTAAATCTTAAATTAAGAAAAGGAAAAAAATGCAAAACTTCAAATGTTTTTACCTCTCTCTATATAAAATCAATATTTCTACATTTTATTTGGAAAACATTAGAAAGTTATATTTAATTTGCGTTTGATTTAATTCTGTTGTACGGCAGCATTTTTAATGAAACTCTCGCAGCTTTGTGTGCTGGTCAAGTCAATAGCATTTCGCTTCACAAAAGTAAAGATTATAATTATGGAGGTTTATCGTGTTAGACTATTTTATACTATAAAACTAGTTAGCAGTAATATACGTAGAAATATTTGACTGTGACTAAAAATATTCTTCAATATTAAAAAACATTTCAATATGTTTTAAATTCTCAGAGCTATAATTGAAGGTAAGAAGTTTTAGCAAAAAAATATGCTATTAGAAAAAATTGAAATCTATAAAAATCTAGTGTGTCAACACAGTATTTTCTTATAAGCTTATTATACTATGCAATATTTTTTGCCGCATTTTATTTAAACTTTGTAAGATACAATCCTTCAATATTTCAATAAAACAGAGAATGTACAACATGCTAAAATATTAGTGTTGAATAAAGCCGTCTTAATGAACATTATACTGAAATATTTCGTTATACACAATCCACATTTCAATCAAAAATGGACTTGGTGAACTAGATATTACAACAGTTTTAAATACAATATTTGAAAATTTTAATTGTAATTGATATTTCAGTAATAAGACATACATACATACACACAAACATCTCGTATGTACTAGTCGAAATTCATTCAAATTTGATCAAAACTGATATTTAAAAATTCTACGTTATAAATTGAAATCTATAAAAATCTAATGTGTCAACACAGTACTTTCTTATAAGCTTATTCTATTATGCAATATTTTTTGCTGCAATCTAGTTAAACTCTGAAAGATACAGTCCTCCAATATTTCCATAAAATAGAGAGTGTAAAACATGCTGAAATATTAGTGCTGAATAATACAAAAATCTTTTAAAGTACTAATTAAATGATAAGTAGAGTTGTATTCAATAATGAGTTGAATTTAAGTTATGCCTTTGGGAGGAGACCGACAAAATTAATATAAATTATGCTGAGTTTTTTGTTATATGGGGTTAGAAAAAAACTTTATATGTTCATCTACACTTTGTAAAAGGTTTCAATACACAATTTTAACTTTCTACGACTAATCCTCTTCGAGTTATGCCAAGCCATCTTAATGGACATTATACTGAAATATTTCGTTATACAGAATCCAAATTTCAATAAAAAATGGACTGGATGAACTAGATACTACAACAGTCTTAAATACAATATTTGAACATTTTAATTTTAATTGATATTTCAGTTATGAGACATACATACATACACACTAACATCTCGTACGTACTAGTCGAAATTCATTCAGATTTGACCAAAACTGATATTTAAAAATTCCACGTTAGAAATTGAAATCTATAAAATTCTAATGTGTCAACACAGTACTTTCTTATAAGCTTATTATATTATGCAATATTTTTTGCAGCATTTTATTTAAACTTTGTGAGATACAATCCTCCAATATTTCAATAAAATAGAGAGTGTAAAACATGCTAAAATAGTAGTGTTGAATAAAGCAGTCTTAATGGACATTATACTGAAATATTTTGTTATACAAAATCCTAATATCAATCAAAAATGGACTTGGTGAACTAGTTGTTTCAACAGTCTTAAATACAATATTTGAACATTTTAATTGTAATTGATATTTCAGTTATGAGACATACATACATACAGACAAACATCTCATACGTACAAGTCCAAACTCATTAAGATTTGACCAAAACTGGTATTTAAAAATTCTACGTTATAAATTGAAATCTATAAAAATCTAATGTGTCAACACAGTACTTTCTTATAAGCTTATTCTATTATGCAATATTTTTTGCCGCAATCTATTTAAACTCTGAAAGATACATTCCTCCAATATTTCAATAAAATAGAAAGTGTAAAACATGCTGAAATATTAATGCTGAATAATAAAAAATCTTTTAAAATATTAATTTAATGATAAGAAGAATTGTAATCAATAATGTATTCAATAATGAGTTGAGTTCAAGTTATGCTTTTGGACGGAGAAGGACAAAATTAATATAAATTATGCTGAGTTTTTTGTTATATGGGGTTAGAAAAAAATTGATATGCTCAACTATACGTTATAAAAGTCTTCAATACAAAATTTTAACTTTCTACGACTAATCCTCTTCGAGTTATGCCAAGCCATCTTAATGGACATTATACTGAAATATTTCATTATTCAAAGTCCAAATTTCAATCAAAAAATAGACTTGGTGAACTAGATGTTACAACAGTCTTAAATACAATATTTGAACATTTTAATTTTAATTGATATTTCAGTTATGAGACATACATACATACACACAAACATCTCGTACGTACTAGTCGAAATTCATTCAGATTTGACCAAAACTGATATTTAAAAATTCCACGTTAGAAATTGAAATCTATAAAATTCTAATGTGTCAACACAGTACTTTCTTATAAGCTTATTATATTATGCAATATTTTTTGCAGCATTTTATTTAAACTTTGTGAGATACAATCCTCCAATATTTCAATAAAATAGAGAGTGTAAAACATGCTAAAATAGTATTGTTGAATAAAGCAGTCTTAATGGACATTATACTGAAATATTTTGTTATACAGAATCCGAATTTCAATCAAAAATGGACTTGGTGAACTAGATACTACAGCAGTCTTAAATACAATATTTGAAAATTGTAATTGTAATTGATATTTCAGTAATGAGACATACATACATACACACAAACATCTCTTACGTACTAGTCGAAATTCATTCGGATTTGACCAAAACTGATATTTAAATTTCTACGTTATAAATTGAAATCTAAAAAAATCTAATGTGTCAACACAGTACTTTCTTATAAGCTTATTATACTACGCAATATTTTTTGCCGCATTTTATTTAAAATTTGCAAGATACAATCCTCCTATATTTCAAAATAATAGAGAGTGTAAAACATGCTAAAAATATTAGTGTTGAATAATACAAAAATCTTCTAAAATATTAATTTAATGATAAGAAGAATTGTAATCAATAATGTATTCAATAATGAGTTGAGTTCAAGTTATGCTTTTGGACGGAGAAGGACAAAATTAATATCAATTATGCTGAGTTTTTTGTTATATGGGGTTAGAAAAAATTGATATGCTCAACAACACTTTATAAAAGGCTTCAATACAAAATTTTAACTTTCTACGACTAATCCTCTTCGAGTTATGCCAAGCCATCTTAATGGACATTATACTGAAATATTTCGTTATACAAAATCCAAATTTCAATCAAAAATGGACGTGATGAACTAGATGCTACAACAGTCTTAAATAAAATATTTGAACATTTTAATTGTAATTGATATTTTAGTTATGAGACATACGTACACACAAATATATCGTATGTACTAGTCAAAATACATTCAGAGTTGACAAAACTGATATTTAAAAATTCCACGTTAGAAATTGAAATCTATAAAATTCTAATGTGTCAACACAGTACTTTCTTATAAGCTTATTATATTATGCAATATTTTTTGCAGTATTTTATTTAAACTTTGTGAGGTACAATCCTCCAATATTTCAATAAAATAGAGAGTGTAAAACATGCTAAAATAGTATTGTTGAATAAAGCAGTCTTAATGGACATTATACTGAAATATTTTGTTATACAGAATCCGAATTTCAATCAAAAATGGACTTGGCGAACTAGATACTACAGCAGTCTTAAATACAATATTTGAAAATTGAAATTGTAATTGATATTTCAGTAATGAGACATACATACACACAAACATCTCTTACGTACTAGTCAAAATTCATTGAGATTTGACCAAAACTGATATTTAAAAATTCCACGTTATAAATTGAAATGTATAAAAATTTAATGTGTCAACACAGTACTTTCTCATAAGCTTATTCTATTATGCAATATTTTTTGCTGCAATCTACTTAAACTCTGAAAGATACAATCCTCCAATATTACCATAAAATTGAGAGTGTAAAACATGCTGAAATATTAGTGCTGAATAATACAAAAATCTTTTAAAGTACTAATTCAATGATAAGTAGAATTGTATTCAATAATGAGTTGAACTCAAGTTATGCCTTTGGACGGAGACGGACAAAATTAATATAAATTATGCTGAGATTTTTGATATATATGGGGTTAGAAAAAAAATTGATATGCTCAACTACACGTTATAAAAGCCTTCAATACAAAATTTTAAATTTCTACGACTAATACTCTTCGAGTTACGCCAATCCATCTTAATGGACATTATACTGAAATATTTCGTTATACAAAATCCAAATTTCAATCAAAAATGGACGTGATGAACTAGATGCTACAACAGTCTTAAATAAAATATTTGAACATTTTAATTGTAATTGATATTTTAGTTATGAGACATACGTACACACAAATATATCGTATGTACTAGTCAAAATACATTCAGAGTTGACAAAACTGATATTTAAAAATTCAACTTTAAATATCCCTTATAGGTACGTAGAGACGTAAAGAAGTAACTAGCCCAAATCAGTATTTTCAAAATGTGTACTTTTGTTGAAATATGAGCGTCGAAATTGTTTGCGATTACAAATACATACCTAACAAGGAATCGAAAAATATTACATCTAAAATATATTTAGCAGTGAGAGACTCTTTCTAATGTAACTAGGTATATTTTTAGGCATATCTGGAACAGTTGTTTCAGTTTTTAAAATATCCAATAAATTTTCTCTAAAACTGCTTATGAAATCGACATTCACAAAACTTTTAAAGAAATTGCAAAATTCTCTACTAGCATCCATTGATCACACAAATGATATTAAACCTTTGTTTTTGAAAAAATGCTTATATAATTTACTTGTGAGTCTATAGAATTTCTCCATAGCTCGTTAAAACTACAGGAAATAGGGAATCTCGTTAAAACTTTATGGAAAAGTTTTGTATCTGTAGCTATCATTTGATTTTAAAATTTGCAATTTAAAATTGAGATAGAATTGATTGAGGTTATTTCTGCATATCTGAAAAGGAAAGTGCAGGATATTTTTGGTAGTGCACTCTGAAACTGATTTGACGGTTGTTGACAGAATACGTAAAGCTTAGAAGTTTCGTATTGAAATCTGAGGCTTTAAATTCCATTGCTCTCACGAATGTGTCTGGATAATTGGAATCATTCCGGGAATAATTAGTCTTTCTTGTTCTTAGAGCTTGACCATAATACTAAAAAGGAAAGTTATTGAAAATTCAAAATGACTAAACCTGCATGCCATTGCAGTATCGGGAACAAAATAATTCATAGAGTGAACAATCTAGAAAAATAATGTTTAATATATCGAATCCCAATTCCATAGGTCCTGTAGTTTCGCATAATCTAGTTTAGTTCCAGAACTAAAAAATAATCGTAAAATATTTATTTTTAACAGGTTTTTAATTTACTCATTATAAAGAGAGTGGTGTCAGTGGACAAGTCATCAGCACCAATAGTTACTGCAACGAAGTAAGGTATATAATGTTTATCAGTTTCATAAAGTAATAACCTTATAAAATTTATCAATTTTATGAAGAGATATGCATAAATTTAAATTAATTTTCTATTATAAAAATATATAGTATAAGAAAAGTGTCAGAGACTATAGGAAAAAAGTACAAGAAGAGTATTTTTTATAAGCTGATTGTGGCGAATGTTAAATGAATTCGACAGCATTAAAATTTAGAGTAATTTTTCTTTTCACCTCGGCATTTTTTACTTCCTTGTACGAAATAAAGAAAATGTTGAAATGATGAGAACTTTCAGTGTTCAGACTTTAACAGAAATATTCATTTTAGTTATACTCGTATAAATTTTAACTCGTTTAGGCTTTATAACTGTGAGTATTTATGGCCGTATCTATCCTGGATTTTTCCATTTGACGGTTGGTGACAGAATACGTATAGCTTAGAAATTTCGTTTCGGAGTCTGAGGCTTTAAATTCCATTGCTCTCAAGAATGTTTCTGGATAATTGGAATCAGTCCGGGAAAAATTAGTCTTTCGTGTTCTTAGGGCTTGACCATAATACTAAAAAGGAAAGTTATGGAAAATTCAAAATGGCTCAACCTGCATGCCATTGCAGTATCGGGAACAAAATAATTCATAGAGTGAACAATCTAGAAAAATAATGTTGAATATATCGAATCCCATATGCTCTGTAGTTTCACACAATCTAGTTTAGTTCATGAAATAAAAAATAATCGTAAAATATTTATTTTTAACAGGTTTTAAATTTAATCATTATAAAGAGAGTGGTGTCAGTGGACAAGTCATCAGCACCAATAGTTATTACAACGAAGTAAGGTATATAAAGTTTATCAATTTTATAAAGTAATAACCTTATAAAGTTTATCAATTCTATGTAGAGATATGCTTAAATTTAAATTAATTTTCTTTTATAAAAATATATAGTATAAGAAAAAGTGTCAGAGACTATAGGAAAAAAGTACAAGAAGAGTATTTTTTATAAGCTGATTGTGGTGAATGTTAAATGAATTCGACAGCATTAAAATTTAGAGTAATTTTTCTTTGCACTTTTTATTTCCTTATACGAAATAAAGAAAGTATTGTAATAGTGAGAACTTTCAGTGTTCATAATTCAACAGAAATATCCATTTTTATTATAATTCTATTAATTTTAACTAGCTTAGGCTTTATAATTGTGGTATGTATGGCCGTATCTATCCTGGATTCTTCCAAAATAATTAGCCGTAGAATGTTGAAATTTTATAAATAGCAGTGTTGTAATATTTATTTCTGTACCTCCATTTATGATTGTAATCCACTCTCTATAACATATATGAGAGATGCTACTCTTCGAAGATGGTAATACTTGATATCTACTTAAAGCATTGAGAAAATAATTCAAATTTGCTTCAGTTACTTTTAATTTAATTTAATTTTACTTCAGAGAAGCAAAACTAAATTGGAACACCCAGTTGAATGCGAGAATGATCATTCTGGTGAAGCATCGTTTATTACAATAAAAAAGGTGAGTATTTTATTTGGAGTACGAGAAAGTTATATGGTCGTTACAACAGATAGTGTTTATTAGTACATTTTTTAAAATTTCATTTTTAATTTGTTATTTACTCATGGATCAAGACATTACTCTTCTCTTTCATGTCTCATGAACTTATTTCATGTTTGCACTGAACGAAAACTCAGAACTGGAAGGCTCATACCAGCTAAATAGTTCTGGTGAATGAAATATCATGTATTCCTCTTGTCGCCTAATGTGAATGCCGAAGTAAGTAGTCTTTCATCCTAAGATTTGAATTATGAATGTATACTGATTTCTACACGTATGTCCTAATATTTGGAGTCCTCCATAAAAACTGTTATTTCAACAGACATATGAGATTCAACCTGAGTCTCGACAAACAAATATCCTGCCTACATCAGAAGCTACCTTTCTCGGTTTATCTACATCGAAAGCCCGTGATAACCTTATTTCACTTAAATGAGCTATGTGAAAAATCACCAAACCTTTATAACTTGAAAATTTTAAACTTTTGTTGATACAAATATGCTTTAGTTTATTAAATATAGTTAAATATTCTTTCTTTCTTTATGCACAAATTATTCCACAATCTCAAACCATCAATACCTGATTCAGTTCTTTAGAATGTATGTTGATGACTGCATTAAATCATAGTTATTAAGAAATGAAATTTCTGACTTTTAATAAATTTGGGTTATTATACACAGTACACAAGTACAAATATTACAAAGAATATCAATTCGAATATTTATACCTAAACCGTTGAGTATTAAAATGCGATAGTTTGAAATTATTCAGAAATAATTAACCCATTAATGTCCCAGTACTTTCTTCCGGATATATAATGATAAATATCGTAAGTCCAAGTAATTATGATCGTCATAAAGTGAAGTAAAAATACAATTTGAACAACTGTAAATATTATAGCTTTTTATCACTAGTGGTAATCATTTTATCACTGTACAATGTCTTTTATAAAGTTAAAAAACTTTATAGAAAAGATCTATTTGATATATGTAAATACATTACTTTTTAACAGGATTCTTATCCTCTGTTGATATCCGTCATGATTATGTCAATTTATGCTCCTGCCAAAAGAGCAAATCTATGTTCTAGGCACGAGAAATCACACAATATTGCTATAAATTACAAAAAAGTATAAACTATAGTGGAAACTAAAAAAATTGGGATATTAATTAAAAGATTGTCATATACCTTTACACAAAAGGAAAATTCAGTCCGAAAAAAAATACGAATTCTACTATAATTAATTTTAAGCAAACCTTAAAAAAGGGATGGTTGGTATTAATGGATTCAAAACGTAAAACAAAAACATGTTTTTGTTCAAAGGTTTTGTTAGAACTGTAAATTTCAAAATGAAGAAGTATTGCATATGACCAGTACTGTTCAAAAATTTTAAAACACACTTTCAAATTAAATGTTTCAATATTTGAAAGAAAAAAGAAAGGACATTTATAGTGTAAAAAAGGGTGACACATGCAACGCCATCTGCTGCTTTTGAAATAAAAAATCCTAAAAAGGGAATTAAAACCTAATTTTAAAAGCTCCAGTAAAATGTGTTTATTATTTTCTTATTATTCTCTTTTCTTTTTCTTAAAGGTTTCACTGTTAAATCAATTATTTAAAAATCACCTACACGTGAATGCATCAAATTCTCGTTAAGGGAAGTTTTAGCCTTGCAAATTGATCAGGATATTTTAAAAAAATTTTCAATGGTAAATTAAAAGATGATTGTAGACATAAAAAGGAAATTGAATAATAAGACATAACAAAAACGAGACACAAAGACAGTGGGATAGATCACACCGAGAAAAGAAATTTCTCGTTGAAATTTGGGAACTCCTGAAATCAGTCACAAGACCTGTTTGAGTTACTTCCATTCTAGCGTTGAGAAGAGTGAACCTTGAAAATGTCTCACAATCAGTTTGATCAATTGATCCAAAAGTCCTGTTCGTTCATGAAGCTTTTTCTCATGAGTTTTTATCTCGAACAATAATAACATCAATAGTTAAGTTTATATACAGTCATTTATATAGTCTTCCAACAATTTTTGTATTTCACTCCCAAGTCTAACGTAGAGCAAATATTCATTTGGGTTACACCCACCCTATTCATTAAGATTGTATAATTAGCAAAGAAGTTTTGTGTATATTGATCGGAAAAGATGCTTAGAGAGGTATTAACAAAACTGAAAACTGTTCAGATACCTTTGTTAGGTATAATTAAAGCTTTGTCTTTCTCTCTATATATATTGCCTTTTTTCAATCTCTTTTTTAATTTCCATCTCTCTTTTATAAATGATTAGGAGTAAAACGAAGAATCAACACATATCTAAACGAATTATAAAAGAAATTATACATATTATTATTAGAAGGTAACTAAAAAAATAATTCCATGCTTTTCTTAAGATATTATTTATGAAAAAATGGTGTGTTAATTTTTATAAAATCTATATTTTTATCATTATACTTGTCCTTAGTAGTATATAAAAAATAACTGACCGTCTCAAATTTAACTTGTCAGTAACAATTCATAAATTAAAAAAAACCTTAAATGCATATTAAATCTTTCACAATCTCAATATAAAAGTAAATAAATGTATAGAAAACTATTTTTTAAAACTTTTTTTTAGTTTATGGGATGAATAATTCAGAAATTAAAAAAATCATAAACTGAATTATCATATCTTTGATTAGTTTAATTTAACTTACAAAAAGTTTTCATTTACTTGAGAACAAAAGATGTTTAAAACTTCAAAATATCTCATTATTTTTTACACGATATGCCATTTATTCTTAAATCGAGCAACCAAATCTAAATAAAAGACAGTTTGTACTCCAAAACAATGGTTCGAGGGTAAAAAATCGAACCTGTTAAATTAGAACCACATGTGACCACCATGAGTGGCTTTGAGTTTGCACTGCCTATCGGCAGTTCTTCATTACATTGTTTGCATTTGTCTGAAAAGTTTAAGTTGTAATTCTTTTGCACCCACTTTAAGAAGTTTAAAAATAAGTTCGGGCAAAGCCTCGATATTTTCAATAAGTGAAGAACGTAGAAAATTAAGTTAAATAAGAATATTTTGAGTACTTAATCAGCAGACATCCTATTAAGTGGTTAAAGCTAATGGAAAATATCATATATTTTCTTACCCAGTATTCCATCAATATGTTATAAAGAAGTTTAATTTTAAAGTAAAATATTATTCATAAATTATTTTAACTAATTGAACATTTCTAAGGTTTAATTTCAAACATTTAAGACTGATGACTTAAGTAGAGGAAGTAAATTAGCCCAATTAAGAGATGTTTAAATATAAAATGTAGAAAAATATTAAAATTTCTTAATAATTAAGCATAAAGTTTGATTCATAGGATTTTTTAAAATTTTTTGAATAATTAAAGAGAATTAATTAAGGTACTTGATTTCCCCATCTAAACCTTAATACTCACGAACTAAGAGTACTAGTTATTAGGAAATAAAGAAGCATTGCTGGAAGATGCGGAATATTAATTTAATTACGTTACACCAAATTTAAATATGAAGTTTTCTGTAGACCTATTTCATTGGTTTTACTAAACGTTTAAATCAAGATTAAGATTATAGATCCATTGTTTTAAAGTAATTCACCATGTTCAGATGAAATGTAAGTACGATTTTACGGAAATATTTCTAAGAGTTTTGCAATATTAAATCATAAAATACTTAGGAATGGGAAAATGAAAATGTTTCTATATATTTTACTTTACATTATGAAAAAATAAAAAATAACTTTATGTAAACATTCTTATATGACTCTTATATTAACTTACGGTGAATAATTTATTAAAAGGGAAGTCCTTATATATTATTAGGTCACAGAAATTTTGTATACATATCAATTGAAGTAAAAAACAACACAACAATAATTTTTAATTAATTCCTATTTTGAATAATTTATTTTTATGAAATTTTTAAAATGATCCAGGTGACTTAATTTTTCACAGATTAGTACAAAATATTTTCTGAGCACACCTCACACCTATTAAAATAAATCCATTTAAAAATTATGCAATATTTAAGTGATTAAAAACTTTTTTCAGATGTCCGAATTTTTAATAAAAGTTTTATGCACCGACAAAAATATTTCCTATGAATTAAATATTTAATCTTTCAACAAATTAATACCTATATATGATAAAAAGATATTTTCATGTAAAAATGAGAAAAAATAAAAGTGAAAAGATAAAACGAAAAAAAGAAAAGTAGTTTGAAAGTAACATTTTAAAAGTATAGAACATGTTTCATAAAATAGAATTTTAAAACGATTTACCTCATTTTATGCAAGTTTTTAAATATGATTTGTTTATTTAAATTTCAATGTATATGATTACAAATTTTCATGAGTTTAAGTCAATAATTTTTAAATTATTTACTAAGGTTTATTGTTCCCTTAAAAGTTAAGAAATACAGGGTGTCCCGAAATGACCACAAAAACTCTGCACAGCTAGATTCCTCGTTGGGAGTATATAAATACTGCCCAAATAACCGTTCCTGTACGATCCATAGATTACTAGAAAAATACAAAATACAAAGTATCACGTCACTGCCGGTGCAAGAAAAAATACTTTATTGAACATATCAACAGCAGTATATGCACATTTTAAAGCAGATGTTCAAAGTGTCCCCCGTGCATGTCGAGGCAGGCTTAAGCACGCCGTGGAATGGCTGTCATCACACGTTGCAGCATCGCGTAGTCCATCAAAGTACAATAAGCATGCAGACGAGCAACTAAGTACATTGGTGTTGTCACTAAGTCTCGGTACACCAGTTCCTTGAGATGGCCCCAGAGGAAAAAAAATCTAACCGTGTAAGATCATTATCGTCTGGAAACATATGCAAATACTGTTGTTGATATGTCCAATAAAGTGTTTTATTCTTGCACCGGCAGTAACGCCATACTTTGTTTTTCATATTTTTCTCGTAAACTATAGATGATACAGGAATGCTTCTTTGGGCAGTTTTTTATGATTTATGGTTTCTAGTTGTACAGAGTTTGTGTGGTCCTTTTGGTACACCCTTTATATGCATTGAACCGATGAATATCTACAGCATAGAGTATAAAATACCACGCGTTGCCTCAACCCTTTTCTTTTATTACACTGGTGAAATCTTTAATGCACAGTAATGAAAAGAATATAAGAAGTTCATGATACTTAACTTTCAATCTCAGAATATCACTATAAAATTTAACAGATATTGTGTGGAAATTATTTTGATCCACCTTTTAAAGGTCAAGATTAAAGATTCTTTGAAATTAATTAAAATTAGACAATAAATGTTGTCTATAAACCTTATAAATGTGAAATATATGAAAAAGAATTTGCTATCCTTCAAGGACAATTAATTGGAGCTGTTTAACTATGAAACTATCCCCTCGTACAGTGTGATAATAATGCTTTCTTAAAATTTTTAGTATATTGGAAGAAAAATAAATAATTATTATTAAAATGATATAATAAATAAATATCTCAACAATTTCTCAGTGTTGCTTATGTTAAATATTTTCATTTGGGGTCATAAATGGAGAAAAATTAAATTCCTGATTTTTACATGTAAATTATAATCATATGCACTTCAAAGAGAAAATTTATATGTAGTGCTACCATATATTGATGGTTTTAAAGTACCAACAACGTAGAAAAATAAATAAAATCACTTCATACGAGGGACACTATGAAATTTTTGAGATACAACTAGGTATATTTACAAAAAAAAGTTATACTTACAAAATTTAAGGTGTGCTCAAAGTAGTCTTCCACTGCACTAATAAACTTTTGTAGACGAATTTTCCACAGATTAAATGCCTCAAGCCATCCATTTCTTGTAATAGATGACAAAATGCATTTATAGTCACACCAATCTCTTCTTCTGAATGAAAACGACGTCCACGTAAGTTCTTTTTTAGAATAAAGAATAACGAAAAGTTACACATAGCTAGATCAGGTAAATACGGAGGATGTTCTTGAAGTGTTAAAACGTCAAAAAACGGTATGTACATCACCCTTTACAATTGTAGAAATGATGTCGTGGATACCATCATTTAGCAATTTAAGAGTTTCTTTCCTGATTCCGACACGTTCCCCTTTTTGGTGCTCAGTTAGATTATAGAGAACCCAACGGCAAACTACTTTTTTCATATGTAATTCTTCATTAATAATTTTGTGTATGGCTGCGGATCCAATGTTAGTTTTCTTCTGTATAATTTGATAGGTACAGCTATTGTCTTCCATTAACATTTTTCGTATGGCAGACACATTATCCGGGATCACTGCCGACGGCGACCTTCCTGTGTGTTCTTTATCGTGAAGAAAATTGCGATCTCCGCTAAATTCTTTAAACCATCTGAATACAGTATCACTACCTGTAAATTCATCACCAAATGCCAATTTCAACCGTTGAAAGCATTTCCCTTGATTTAATCCTGCTTTAAAATCTTAAAAATTGTTTGTAAATCCTCTTCTGCGCGTATCTCAAAAATTTCCAGGTAACCCTCTTATGTATTTAAAACGAAGCGAAATTTTTTTAACAGGTAGTTTCATTGGAAAACCACTGTGTATCAAATATTTAATTAAAGGACGGTAGACAAAATGTATTCGAACTGTGACAGGCCTCCCATTACACTTTTTGTATATATATTTGAGTTTTGATTCTTTTTCAAACTGAAATAATTAATTTCCGTTTTGGTGATTTGTTATCTATTCTTAGATATATCGATGATATTGATTTGAATCTTCAATCTTCCCCACTGACCATGTAAATAAATTTTTCTTGTTAAAGTCATCAAACTCACATCTTCCTAAAGTATTTAAAATCGCAAAGATATCAGTAAAAATTTTAAATATCGATTTTACAAGTGACACATAATAAACCCTCATTTCCATCATTATAAATCAAATGAAATTTGTTTATTAGAAAATATTTTATATAAAAAAAGATAGTGAGATATATTTTATACGGAAATGATTTCTAGCTTGAATTGTTGATACTTTTAGAAATGGGATTGAGCATTTTAATTGACATTTGGGCATTTTATGTGCTTAAAAATATAAAAAGTAGCCCACGTATGCTTTCTATTTTATAATAATGCATATTTTATTTGAAATTATTCATTAAATAAAATAGGCATTATATTAATTATTTGAAAGATAGTGAGATATATTTTATATGGAAATAAATTCTAGCTGGAATTGTTAACACGTTTAGCAATGCAATTGAGTACTTTGATTGACATTTGGGTATTTTATTTGATTAAAGATATAAAAAGTAGCCCACGTATGCTCTCTATTTTATAATAATGCATATTTTATTTAATATTATTTATGCCAGTCAATGCAATTAAAAATTAAAATCGCAATTAATTTTTTGTTTATTTCCTTAAATAGTTTACAAAGTTAACTTCAAACTA
>CM063498.1:163494020-163501520 GCA_032207245.1 Pardosa pseudoannulata | reverse complement strand
TGAAATAAATAACAAACGCCTAAATTCATAAAATGTTTGACTTAAAAGTGCTTTAAAAGATATTATATTTTTAGCATAGAATTCTATTATTTATATTTTTAAGTCTTTATCTAGATACAATAGTTTGTTTTATCTTCGGTTTGTCTGGAAAATGCATAAAATAAATAATGCTTTTATTACAATATTTAAAAATTTCAAGAATAATCTGAAAGAATTCATTTAAGTAACGTCCTGTATTTCAATACATTGAATTATTCAGTCATCATATAGAGAACAGATTTCGAACCTTTAATGGATCACTTTTATAAGAAAGAATTATTCGAACACACATTATTCAATAATAGTTAATAACATGAATAATTAATATTGTGGCATTTTCTATATCTATTTTGTCTACATATCTAACCAGTAAAAATCACAAAATAAAAATGAATTAAAACAGCCATCAAATGTTGTAAAATCTATTTAAGTTTTTAAAACTTAAATGTTAGCATAAAATAAATAAGAATAAAAAATTTATTAGATGTTTAAAGTTGGTGGAATTTTATGGATTTGCTATATTTTTCGGTTGGAATTTCGTTAACATCTTTCTTAAATCTCCACATTAAGAGATGTTTCAGAGGTAACTAAATCGATCTCGAGTTGTTAAATTAGATTAAAATAAAAATTCCTCTTGGAAACATCCTAAAATATACGACAATGTTGACACAGGACGAAAAACTTTATTTAAAATAGAAACATATCTTAGGTATAAATTCTTAATCTCCACAATAAGAGACAATCATTCATTAAAAACCGGTACTTCGTATACCACGCAGTCACGCCATCTGTCTTTTGAAAACCGGAGACCACTTTACCCGCTATAGCCCTTATGTAAGTTTTCACAGATAATTAGTTGGTGTTACCACCGCCGTTAAGAATCTATCGACAGTCAAGAAAGAGAATATATTCAGCATCATTAAAGTTCCTATTATATGTTGTATATATAATAGAAACTTTAACTAAATATATGTTGCATGCGAAAATGAAACTTTAACTAAATATATGTTATATAACTAAATATATGTTGCATGCGAATTGGAATGGGGTTCTATTAAAGCTCTATAGAAACAAATACTCCGGCAGGTCAGACAATCCGGTGACTTAAGTCCCTCAGGGGGGTGGGGATAGTAGTAGCAACCTCGACCTGTCCAGCCAGGATCAGAGAAAGATGGGACGCTGTAAAAAATTAGCCTCTGTGTTGGTATCCTGCTGATGCTGAGAAGGTGTCCATTGGTGTAACAGCATATCACCAATTATATAGCATAAAATATTTTTTAAAAAATTCTAAGAATAGAAACTATTTTTCTTGGAAACGAAAATTCATATTGACATTAATCATAAGTTATAAATGCGTTGATCTTATTTTTAATGAAATTAAATTTTTCTTTGAAATATTTTGATTCACGTCAATTTTCTAAAAATAAATTACTTTAAAAATACTTAATAAACTCTACTTTAGAGCTTTAATACACACACATATATACATACATACATACATATATACATGTATATATATATATATATATATATATATATATATATATATATATATATATATATATATATATATATATATATATACATATATATATATACATTTATATATATATATATACATATATATATATATATATATACATATATATATATATATATACATATATAATATATATATATATATTTATATATATATATATATATATATATAATATATTTATATAATATTATATATATATATATATATATATATTTATATATATATATATATATATATATATATATATATATATATATACATATATATATATATACATACATATATATACATATATATATATATATATATATATATATATATATATATATATATATATATATATATATATATATATATACATATATATATATATATATATATATATATACATATATATATATATATACATATATATATATATATATATATATATATATATATATATATATATATATATATATATATATATATATATATATATATATATTTATATATATATATATATATATATATATATATATATATATATATATATATATATATATATATATATATATATATATATATATATATATATATATATATATATATATATATATATATATATATATATATATATATATATATATATATATACATATATATATATATATATATATATATATATATATATATATATATATATATATATATACATATATATATATATATATATATATATACATATATATATATATATATATATATATATATATATAATATATATGTACATATATGTGTATGTATATATATATATATATATATATATATATATATATATATATAATATATATATATATATATATATATATATATATATATATATGCGTGTGTGTGTGTTCTATTTTATAAAACTAATAAATTTATGATAGATATTTATCGTTGTCATATATATATATATATATATATTACAATATAAAAAGTAACATAAAGGTTAAAATACTTGTTTAGGGTTGTCGTTATGGCTAGGAAAAAAGGTGCCTAGTGTTGGAAAAAATTACAATAGATTACATATAAAAAGTTGAATAGGATTCTTCTATAAATAAAACTTTTTCTTTGAAAAAAGGTATTTAATACTGTTAAAACATTAAATAGAATTTACATAGCTTATTTTGACAAAATATTCATTGAAAAGTTAATAGCGAGGCTTTTGGTTAAACGTAGGGTGAAGACTACCTAAATATATATCATTACTAGTAATAAAATACAGCTTGTGAACAGAAAAGAGAAAATTAAGTTAGTTGGATTAACCATAGAGTTATTCTTTGAAGAGGCAACTAATAATTTTGATATAAATTTGAGGAAAGTTTTCTTAACTGGGAGATTTATCGACTTTAATAACAATGTATGGACGATAAAGATAACACTTTAAAGGAAATTTGTTTTTATTGCACATAAGCGTTCTAATAATGAACAAATATTGATGATATTCATGCTTCATCATTTAAAGAACTTTCTTCAACTTTTATAGAAAGTTGTTATCACAATTTAACATAAAAGAGTTGGAAGTCACATACACAGAGTAAATATGATATACATATTTATGAGCATTATGAAGTTCTGGTAGTATGGTATTTGAATTGTTTGTATAAAAAAATGCAGCATTTCGTTAAAAGGTGAAAAATATTTTAACTGTAACTTCTTTTTTTATTATTTGGTAACATTATCCATACTTACATTCCTCGGCTGTTTTATAACTTGCTTTCCAAGGCAAATCTTTGATATTTGATATTGATTTTTATCCTAAATTTGCATACGGTTTTATGACCTCAATTCTTAAACCATTGACATTAGGAGCTATGGAAAATGGAAATAACTCATGTTACAAAATACTTTCTTTATTCAACACATAATGAATAGAAATTCAATACAAGTGCTAGGTTCATCGGAATATAGGGAGAAAAACAAATGCAAAATTTCTAATTCGGAAAATAATCTATGGCTACTAATGAAATTTCCTGTCAAAGTTACGAACCCAGAATATACTTGTTGTAATTTACATGTTTGAATACAATAGTCCTGAATACAAAAAAAAAAAACTAATAAATTGTAATAAAATCCAAGCATTTTATAAAATAAAGTTGGGATGAGAACATATATGTATTCCAGCGAAAGAATGTGCAAGTTTTAATATTCGAGTCATTATTCTTAAGCACTGAATGTTCCGACAGACTTTCAAAATAGAAAAAGCTAAGAAAACAAAGTAACTATAGTAAAATGGATCCACTCCTATGTATTCATTACTATTCATTCAACAAATAAAGCTGTAAAGCTGAATGCCTGAAAAGCCACAAACATCTTCCAAAGAACTATTGTCTGTTGATGCATACTCTAAGGAATTATTTATACAATCAAAATGCGTTTATGAATACAGAATGATTTTTTACAATTGAAGCAAACATAAAGTTTAATTTTTTAATTAATTGAAACAAATCTTAACAAATTGGTGATTAGACGTGTTGATGTGTTTTATAAAGTTTTTTTTTGGGGTCAAAACATTCAATTTCTGGTCTAAAATGGTGTATGTGCCCATTAAAATAAATATAGAAAAATTTATATTCAGCACCAATTACTATCTTCAGGGCCATACGTTATACACTGATATTTATTTGAGAGAAAATATAATTTTTAAATCTGTATAATGTAACAGAAGTTTAACATCATCGGGTATTTTGAATAATTAAAAAATTTTAAAGCTCTACAATCTTTTTTAAGATTGGTTATCATTCATCATGTTAAGAATATTTAAAGATCTTTTTAGGAGCTTTTTTTACAGTTGTTTTTAGAGTTTTAGAATATTAACAATTTACTGTAATTTCAAGATAAATTAGTTTTGAATAATAAAAGCTTTAAATCTGAAAATAATATTTTGCTTGTCTTCAGATATCTTGCATGCAAGGAATATTTAGCCTTTATCAAAATATACAATCCCTGTTTGCGTACATACATAATTTTTTGACTTAACGTTCGTGTAATTATTTTAATTTCATGCAATAAATGCACTGCACTAAAGTTTTAGAAGTGAAATTTAAGAATAAGGCATTAATAGAGGATAAATTCTCCGGAATTTGTATACAGCGTGTTGACAAAGTTAGAGACTGAGAATAGAAGCAGCAAAATTATTTATAATTTTACTACCTCTATAAAAAATAATACAAAAAATCAAATTTTAAAATAGATTTAAATATGAATTAAAAAGGAATGATGATATAAGATAAAAAATGAAGATTGAAAAATTAAATTTGTAAAGAAAAAAAATTAAATGTTTAATTTTTAATGAAAAAAATAAACAAAAATAATATAATATTATGTTAATCAATTATTATTTTTTTCTGTATAAAATACAATGACTTTAATAGTCATATTGTTATTTTCTTGCAATTTCTTGATTTAAACTTAAATTTTTGGAATAGTTCAAATTCAAGTCTTCAATACTTTTTAAGAAAAAATTTAGAATTTATAGTTAATTATAATCTTTTCCGCTTTCAAACTCGGTTATTCGGTAAATATAAAAAAAATGTTATGAAGGGCTTATCAATGAGTAGAAAGAAAAGGACAAATTTCAGATAGGAAAATATTTATTATATGTAAAGTCGGATTGTAATCACACATAAAGATGAAAATACGCTTGGTGTGTTTGAACGGCTTATAGTAAGTGCTATTTTTAGAGAAATACATGTTGAGGGCATTTGGCATAAGCACACAAATTTAAACTTTACCTTGCCCAAAAGAAACCCAAAGTAGTCAAATATATAAAAATCCAAAGAATTAAATGTGCTGGCCACATTATTAGAGTGAAAAAAGAGAGTTCAACACAGAAGATATTGCTTGACAAGCCCATCGGGACAAGAACCCATCTGACCCAACTTTAGATGGGTTGTCTATCTAGAAAGGAACTTTCGTCACTCTGAGAATGATTAACTGGAAGATAATGGCAAAAGAAAAAGAGACCTAGAAAAAAATTCTTGAGAAATACAAGATTACTGGGGTTGTCTTGCCCCTGTGGAAGAAAGTAAAGCTGTATTCAAGACTGCAATACAGAGAATGCAATATAAAGCACCAAGGTACAGTAAAGAGACCACGAAAAAGTTACAAAAAAAAATTATTCGAAGTTTTAACTTTGTAAGTCATAGCACAGCCGCATCAGCATACTAAGAAATGTAAGATTCGTTCAGTAACTTTGAATGATTCTTTTGAAACTGAAATAGATAAAAGTTAATTATTGAAACAAAAATCTATTAAAATAAGTATAAAAAAAGAATAAATCTTAAAGAAAATGTAATAATAAAAGAATATTTTATAACTTCGTAGAATACTAAGATAGATTTAAATATGAATTAAAAAGGAATGATGATATAAGATAAAAAATGAAGAATGAAAAATTAAAATTGTAAAGAAAAAAAAATTAAATGTTTAATTTTTAGTGAAAAAAATAAACAAAAATAATATAATATTATGTTAATCATGTTATTATGTTAAGTATGAATTAAAAAGAAATGTTAATAAAACAAAAAAATGAAGAATGAAAAACTAAAATCGTAAAAAAAATTAAATATTTAATTTTTATAAAAAAATATAAACAAAAATATTTTAATATTGTGTCAATCAATTATTATTTCTTTTCTGTAAAAAATTCAATAAACTTACGTGTCATATTGTTCTTTTCTTTCAATTTCTTGATTTAAATTTGAATTTTTAAAATTTTTAAGATTTAATTTTTCAATACTTTTTAAGAAAAAAAATTAAAAATTTATAGTTAATTATAATCTTTTCCGTTTACTGATCTGTACTAATCTTTTACTCTTAAATAATAAAAGTTAATAAAACATAAATGATTCTAAAAAGGCTAAAAAAATTTTTAAAAATGCTAAAAATATGTAATAATTTTCTTCTTCTTTTTGCATTTGAAATATTCACAACTTTAAGGCTAATATTGTTGTTATTTTACAGTATTGTTATTATTTATATAGTTATTTACATTGTTGAAGTGTATATTATTAATACTTTACTAAGCAGTACATATATTTTTATGAAAAGTAAATTAGGACGAAAACCCTTATAACTTTGCAACTTTTTTCTCAATCAAATTTATTTCTGACTAGCTAAAATATTTTCTAAGATTTAATAATAACCAAACCCTTTTTCTTGATTATGTGCAAGCATGTAAAAACTGACATCAAAATTAATGGAAAAATAAATTATCTAGAAACCTCTTCCTTTCAGATAAGTGAAAGGCAGTCGTGGAAATACTAATCTTTTTAAAATTAAGTTTCCAAATATAAATATGTACATATTATAAAAAGAACTCAAATAAGTTTTAAGAAGTTTTGAAATTCAAGGAATCAACTATTTTGGAAGCGTATTTAAATCAATTTTGCTTTTAACATATGGACATAATATTTATTTATTTTTTTTTAAATCTTAATTGAGTTTATAATGCTTGCTGCACAGGACTGCCAATTTGTATTTTCTGTATCTATTTTTGCCAAAGAAACTTTCAGGAAAAATTCTTTTAACGTTCTTACTTTAAAAGCATATACATAGTAACTAAATCAATGAAGAAAAAATTACTGAATATAAATTTCCTTTCTCTAAGTCTTTCATCGTTGTAATTTCATTTATCACAAAGTCGTTATTTTTATTATTAAAAACGACACAAATGTGTGTGAAGAATCTCAAGATACACACTAATTAATAATTTCTAAAACCTTTAATGAAAGCAAAATTATCTTACATAATTCTCTTTTTATGTTTTAAAATTAACAAGGTGTAACAGAATATTCTAAGCAATTTCAGTTGAAAAAGTAATTTTAAAACAGTAATTTCAAGTTTTTTTTGGTTAAACAAATTTGGATAATCAGCATAGGCTTTATATTATCTTA
>CM063498.1:163471520-163476520 GCA_032207245.1 Pardosa pseudoannulata | reverse complement strand
AAAGACTGAGTAACTCGACAATCATAACTTGTGTAAAAAAAATGTAAAGCATTGCATAGCAACGCAAACAACACGCATATAATCTCATATATACATATAATTATACGTATTTAGTAGATTTGTGGTGATTAGCGGGTATCCACCACAAATCTACTAAATACGTATTTTTATGTGACCCGCGATCCAGTGACAGACTGCAAGAAACGTAAAAATACGTTGCCTGCACTCGAAATGTTAAAAAGATTGTTTATGATCATAAAAGAAACATCAAAAACTAACATGTTACTTTAAATAAGCTTACATATGAAACATAAATTACTCACATTTCTTATACGAAAATACAGATATTTCAGAAACCAGGAATACCTAATAGGTAACAGGATATTTAATTTATTGCTGGAAAATGCTTAACGAATTTTCCCTTCATTTCTCCGTAAAATTTTGGGCATCTAATCTGGTCCATCTGTAATATTGATATTAATTACAACTAAATTGATTAAATGAAAAATTTATTGAAAAACTATTAATTTTCATCTGTAATATTTAAACCATTTCAAGAGGGTATTACTTTTGAGCACATGAATATTTGGGATTGGAGTTCGTGATACTTTCATATAAAATATTTTACGCTTATTCATTTATATTTATATTTAGAAATGTATATCCCATGCTTTTGAAATATTTCCTCTTCCAATTAATTGCTTATAAAGAAGTTTTCTGTAAATAATGAGTAGCTGTAGGGAATTGAAGATATCTAATATTATTTCTTTAATTAACCATTTTTGAAGTGTCAAACGTAATTTTTACATTCTAGTTTTCGTGCCTAAAATATTTTTGACTTTCAGTTGTTAATCATTTGACTTGAAAAAGTCTAATGATGTTGCATGAAATCAATTATTTAATTGATTAACATAGTTTCAGTTAAGTTCCTATCGCACGAAAACTAATGAAACCGGTGCATATTGCTTATTGTGCGTATAGATATAGGAATGCATTATATTAAATGTTATGTGAAGAATTATTGATATATTTTCCTCATTTTCAATTCCCATTTTGCAAAGCAAACGTAATTATATTCTTTCAAACAATCTCATTAGAGCACCAAATTTCTATATATATATACAGGGTGTTTCATATTGAATGTTACAAAAAGAAAACATGATTGTGAACGTTGTAATTAATATATTTAGAAAATTCAAATTTACCTCAAAGCTACATCTATTCAAGTTTCTACAGGTGTTCAATATGTGCCTCTCCCGTGACACGATAAATGTCTACACGGTAATCAAGCTCCTGTTAGCTAATGTTACATGGACATTTTCCGTGTCCCAAAATCACAAATTATGATGATTAACTTTGCCAAAAGGTTGTCCTACTCTCGGACTCGCAGGCGGCCATACAGGCTATTGGCTCCACTGAAGCTCCTATCTCTCCTGAGGTCCTACAATGCCGAGAATTGATGCGTTGTATTAGTCGAAAAGACAAATATATCAAGTTACAATGGATCCCCAGCCATTGCGGCATTTATGGGAATGATCAGGCTGATCTTTTCGCACGTAAAGGTGCAACAAAGGCACAACTAACAAATGCTTCTGAACTGTCTTTTCACTCAAAAAAGCTCTTTCGGAAACAAGTTTTGAATATGAAATTCGAATCCGAAATGCAAGATCGTGTTAAACTGAAGACCTGGATTGCCGAAGACCTCGCCAACATTCCCGATCGTCCTCGACGTGAGGCAGTGGCGTTGTTCCGGTTAGTGACAGATCGTGACTGCCTACGTGAACATCTCCATAGAATTGACATTTTTGACTCCCCTCTTTGTTCTTTATGTGACCTTGGAGAACCTTTAAATAGAGGTCATCTGCGTCGATGCGGGGTACTTCGCGGTTCTTCCGACTCCGAGACTACCCTCTATAGGAGAGCCAGTGAACGCCTGAGGCAATGACTTCGGTAAATGTTACTTTTGTTACTTGTACAGTTGTTCCAGAATTGTTATTTTTATAATTGTAACCTGCCTTGCCATTAGAAATAAAAAATAAACCTTTGCCACATAAGTGGAACTTGGCTTCATCGGTAAATACCAGTGTGTTTTCGAAACTATTCACGTCGAGCTTTTCTTGAAATTTCACACAGAAATTCTTACGCAATGGTTTGTCAGTAGGTTTTAAAGCCTGGACCATCTGCTATCTGTACGGCTTGAATTGGAGACAGACGTTTCTGTAAAACACGCCACAAAGTTGTGCGAGGGACAGCCAGTTCTGCACGTCGCGTTGATTTTGAGGGACTCCGTAAAAAATCTTTCCGTATTCTCCACGAATTCTTTCAACCACTTCGGGTTTTGTTTCTTTTCGTCCTGGGCTTTTGTTCTTACATAAGCAGCCGGTATCCTGGAACTGCTTCACCTACCTGCTTATGTTATGCCGATGTGGTTGTCCTTTACGAAATTTTGTGCAAAAGTGTCTTTGCACAACAGTTATCGAGAAGGTTTTTGCATATTTGAAAACGCAGTACGCTTTCTCCTGTATGGACGACATTTCTTTTAACATCACCTATAGCAGCGAGTTCGTCATTCGATAATTTTTCCCTGTTGCCAAATAAAACTTGTGTAATTGAAGTTGCAGAATAAATTTGTTTCTGCTGAATAAATCCATTACGTTAGTCACACTGCACTATTCTTTTTGTCCTATTCAGTATGAAACACCCTGTATTTCTAGCGTACATGTGTTTTCAGAGAGTCACAAATTTTTTTATTCTCAAAAAAAAAAGCTGAAATCAACATAATTTTCTCGCCTGCCTGTGGGAATTGGTCCTAGTCTAAGACGGTCATGTGTTGTTTCTTTGGAGATTGGATTTATTTGAGTATCTCAAGTTTTTTCAGTACCTCAGCAAAATCTATTTTTCTAAAGATATAATCGAATACAAAGCGTTGAATTTTCCTTCAATGAAATATCTTAGCGAACTCTTGACTAGTGTACCCCTGGAAAATCAAAAAAAAAAATATATATATTTATATTTTTATAAAATAGAAATATTAACATTTATTATCATTATTATTTATTTAAGTTTACTTTATAAAACAGTTATCATTGAAAGAGGGAAGTAAAATTTAGAAAAATTTATTTTAGAAAATAATTTAAGTTCAATATTTTAAATTGCTTTCGTATCAGATTATTGTAGCCTATATTTCGCGATGAAAAATTTTAGAAAAATTTGAAAATTTTGAAAATTTTATTTTATTTTTTTCAAAAGAAATATATTTGCATAAGCAAAAAAAAAATATTCTCTGTGTTGTAATACTAATAATTAATATAATTTCAACTTTGTGCTTAGTATTAACATTTTATAAGTAAAAAAATTAAATAATAAGTTTCATTTCAAGCCTCAAAAGAAATTAAAAAAAAGATGTTTCCAGAGATTAAAATATTTATTTGAGGTTTTAAACTGACAACACACATTTTTAAAATTAACTATTTTCCTTTTTAAATCGATGAAACACTCTGGTATTACATATCGGGAATTTTGTTGAACATGACAGAGGCGTAAAAAAAAAAACAAATATGAATCTGTCACTGGCATATTGGCTAAGAGAGTAGAACATAGGCAATGCTTTTTCTTTTTTGAAAATAAATATAATTATCTCTAAAGTTTTACCCTTAAATTGATGGTAAAAAAAATTATCCGATATTTAAGCTGAAGTAAAAGTAGTTGAAAATGGTGATAGTTTACACTCTCTGGATATAAAAGTGTAATAATAATATTTTAAAACATATCAGTAAAGAAGTCCCGCACATTTGCTTTTTTTATATATCAATGTTTTCCTATGTAGTGAAGATTGAAGATAACATTTATGGTACATAATAATAAGGTAAACAGTTATTAACTGACGTTTATGATTTTCAAGTAACAACGGAACAGAGTCATTTATTGAGAAAAATTTATATTGAGCGAAATTAAAATGAGTGAAAATACTTCTAGAATTAATGAATATTGACTAAGAACTATACAAGATAATATAAAAACTTTAAGACAGAATTTAAAAATCAGATTTATAAATTAACACCGTTGATTATCATTATTGTAGCTATATTTGATGGGAAAAATAGTATCAGTTTTATACACAATTCATGATTATATATACATCTAATTTCAATCAATTATAAACACTTATGCTTGTAATGAGATTTTCACAAGCAATTCGCAATATCTTTTTTTCTTTTTTCCTATGGCAAACAGTTGTTGTATTAGCCATAGGATTCCTAGTAGCCCAATGTTTCATTCTGATAGTAATCTGACACAAATTTGAGTTTAATAAATAAAGAGCAGCGCACTTAGTCAAATAAGTGAAGTTCATACCGCAGAAAAAACAAAAATGTCTAACAAGACATTTTTGCAATAAATAATGCGGGTATACTTGTCTATTAAATATTCACCTATACAACTCTACGGATTTTATTGACCATTTTAGTATGAGAAAACCATATAAGTGGTCAACATTTCTTCCAAACAAATAAAATGGGCCCTCGTAATTTAGAAGCAGGGACCAAGGGAAAGATCTCCCAGAGTTACCAGATGTATAGTTTGCGAACTTAGAGGAGGTTACGATCATGAACCTATTTTACGTTTCTTTGCACCATAATGAGCGCAGTGGATCTTTGGCCGGTTGGATCCTCAATCCCACAACACTTCGGTCATAAGATCGATGCCTTTGCCGGATTTGTTACCACGGCTAATTAGTAGATAATATTCTAAAATTCTAAAATTCTCTACAAAGCCAGTACGAGGTAAGCCAACAGAAATAAGTAGAGATAAATATGTTAATGGGCTTATTTTAAAAAAGTGCTTCATAAAGGAACTCTGTTACTTATTTTTTCACTATCGAGGAGACACTTGTAGCTTGAAAAGTTCTAGGGAAAAAATAATACCACCTCCTAGTGATTTTCGAGAGAGAGTGTTTTACAGTTACTAACTACAACATTTACAGGTCTACATCTTTGACCATT
>CM063498.1:163394020-163466520 GCA_032207245.1 Pardosa pseudoannulata | reverse complement strand
AGCTTTAGTTAGTAATAAATGTATTTTTATTTGCTATATAGCACAAAATTGTAACAAATTTATTTAAAAGAAAATGTACCGTAGTTAAATTATTCATTTGAAGAGATAGTCATTGCGAAGTAATAAACTTCTATAAACTAAAATTCTACCTCAATATTTATTAAAAAAATAAACTCCGATTTTAAACTAGAAAATACCATTTATTTGAGTTAGTATAAAATAATTAAAAAATTTTAAACATGTTTTGTTTTATTTAAACGAGATCTAGAGGTTTCCAACAGCAGACTAGTAATTATTAACATTATCTTGTAAAATAAATAACACTATTGTTAAAAATAATTTGAAAAAAAAAAGACTAAAATCGAAGTTAAATTATTTGTTGTTCACTCTTATGTAAATATGTAAATAAAAGAGTAAGATAAAATTTTTTTGAAGAATTTACAAATTTGTTGCAAAAATATGTTATGCAAATTGAAAAGATTTTCTTTAGAAGTTACGTCGAAAAAGATTCATCATTTTATTCAAAAACTCACATTTGAATGTATGAATAAATTCAGGAAACTTTCAGGAGTTTTATCTAAATTTTGTTCAATGTATATTTAATAAACTTCAAAACCATAAAAATTTCAAATAAGCATGATGCATATCTAGATAAAAAATATAGCTAAGCTTACAGATATCAAAATTTGTGTTAGTTAATAAATTCAGGAAATTTCAGCCTGGATTAATCCAAAAATATTTAGACTAGTGAGTTCAATATGTTGTTTGTGTTTGTATTAAAGGTTTACAGTCGAACTACACATGTTTAAGATTTTATAATTGATGAAGCGATGAGTACGGTATCTGGTGTAGTCTGAAGTCAAGTTATAACATGAAAAAACAACCTCAGTTTTATTGATACGATTATGACAAAAATGGGAGGTATTAGTAAAATTTTCATAAAAGTCGAAACTGCTATACGTAATAATTACAGCAATAAATATTGTAATTAAAATTGTTAAGGAACACAGAGAACTGGCTGCTCGAGAAGTCAGTTTATAGCTTTCAAAAATAACCAGAGCGAATATTATAGCTAATTTATATTTCGAGAACTTAGCTGCACATTAAGAGATTTGTAATACGTATCCGCTTTGTTAAACTGTGTGTGGTTCTGAATTAATCAAGTTTAATAAATTGTATGTGAATGACCAGTTTAAGGGCAAGTTGTAACTTATAATATGACACAGTTGAATGATCTGAAGAGAAACTCGAGAACAGTATCATTTAGTTAATAACTATACGTTTAATGGCAGTTCATTTGATATCATACTCTCTCAGCACGGGATAACAGTCTCCTATGTTGGACTAATTGTAGCGATTTCATTACTTATGAGCAATAATATAGATTCTAAAAGGTATGCATTTATAAATTATATACTATTTCAGAACCTAAGAATCTGTTAAACAAAATACTGAACTATATCCCTAAACCTAAATTCAAAACAAGATATTCTTTTGAACACCAATGTTTTCTCGTCGGTCTGAAAAACCACAGAATTAAATGAAAATTCCTTGTAATTTACCTTTCCCGAATGATCACCGAATGGTCAGGGGGATTATTTTCGGACCAGGGTTCGAATACCACTGAGGCATGGATGTTCGTAGACTTTCAGAATAATATTTAAACAATAGGTACCGGTTTCTTTAACCCTCGGCACGGGGTAACGCTCTCCTATGTTGGACTAGTGGTTACCTTTGCTTATGACCAATAATATAGATTCTAAAAGATATGCATTTATAAATTATGCATTATTTTAAAACCTAAGATTCTGTCAAACAAAATACTGAACTCCATCCCTAATCCTAAATTTAAAACAAGATATTCTTTGAACACTAATGTTTTCTCGTCGGTCTGACAAACCACAGAAACAAATGAACATTCCTTGTAATTTACCTTTCCCGAACGATGACCGAATGGTTAGGGGGTTTATTTTCGGACCAGGGTTCGAATTTCACTGTTGCATGGATGTTCGTAGCCTTTCAGAATAATATTTAAACAATAGGTACCGGTTTCATTAACCCTCGTATTTCTAGAAAGTAGGCTGTAGCTCCCATATTATATTAAATTATCTTAAGTGGCATTGTCAACAAATACCTTTTTACATATTAAGATAGAGCATATTAAAATCTTCTTCATTCTACTTCATTTTTTCTACTTCATTACTTTATTTCTTAATATAGTTTTTACTTATAACTTAAAATAAAAATGCAACGAAAGTAACGCTCAAGTACAGAGAGAATTATTCTTGCTTTGTAATTTATGCTATAGTCCAGCGGAAAGGTTTCACCTCCTCCTAATTTATTTAATTTTGTATGAACTTTCTACGCAATATATTAAGTTTTTAAACTTTATGGAAAAATTTATCACTAATTTCAATATTCTTGTTTTTCATCGAAATGTTCCTTATTAAATTTCTGGGTTTTAAATTCAACCCAATGTGTGATTTTTAACCCCTTCCCGGTTTTTTCCGAGCCGAACTCGGGCAGGCGAAATGTACCATCCTGGCTCATCCCGAGTGTAGCTCGGGCACTGTGAAATTTTACACTGTGCAATCAGTCTTTCATGAATTATTTCACATGTGCTTTTTATGGTTTCAAATGCTTTTGTTTACTTTTCTGGCAACTAGATTATTTGCTTCTCAAAGAGAGACAGTAGAGGGAAGAAGGTAAGTAGAAAAACAAGGTTCTACTGTCCAGATTGCGATGTTGGACTCTGTGTAGTCCTGTGTTTTCGATTGTATCATACACGACCAAATTTTGATTAACCCTCCGAGCGGAACACACCGATTAAAAAAAGTCTCGCTACGCTACAGGTTTATTTTGTCAATGGCCAAAGCGTTCTATGATTTTTTACTTAACCCTTTGTCGACTAAAATGGAATACGGGAAACCCACCCTCGTTATTTTCTCTTTACTTCCGGTTATAAATAGACATATATCTATATATATCTATATATATCTATATATATATGTATATATATGTATATATATATATATATATATATATATATGTATGTCTATATATGTATATATATATATATACATATACATATATATATATATATATACATATATATATACATATATATATACATATATATATATATATATATATATATATATATACATATATTTATTTATATATATATATATATATATATATATATATATATATATATATATATGTATATATATACATATATATTTATATATATATATATATATACATACATACATATATATATATATATATATATATATATATATACTATATATATATATATATATATATATATATATATAAATATATATATATATATATATATATATAAATATATATGTATATATATATATATATATATATATATATACATATATATATATATATATATATATATATATATATATATATATATATATATATATATATATATATATATATATATATATATATATATATATATATATATATATATATATATATAATATATATATATATATATATATATATATATATATATATATATATATATATATATATATATATATATAATATATATATATATATATATATATATATATATATATATATATATATATATATATATATATATATATATATATATATATATATATATATATATATATATATATATATATATATATATATATATATATATATATATATATATATATATATATATATATATATATATATATAGTATATATAGATGTTATAGATATTATAGATTGTTAATTTTTAATACACATAAAGCTCGTCAAGTCTCGAAGATCAGTCCATAAAAAAGAATGGATTCTAAAAGTACAAATAAAAATATTCTTTAAGAGAATTATTTATATATTTTTAGGAAAGTTATCCAAGATATTTAAGTGATGCAATTAGAGATACATCTGTTACCGCAAACTAAATATTTCGAAATAGAGATTTACAAAGACATGAAAAGCTATCAGCTTCTTTGTGCCTCAAGACGTAGGGGTGCATCTCTCAATAAATGTCAGTCAAAGAGGGATGCAGTTTCTAAACAATCGACCTGATCTTCCTACCTCAAACACTAACAAAAAAAAAAAAACACTGGCAGAAATGTACATTACATCCATTTTCGGAACGTTTTTGGAGGTGAAAAATTTTACTTGACAACCACTTTGAAGACATCATCGGTATGGCGGAACTGTACGTGCGAACCGCTTAGAGAGTTAATAATTTCATAATCATCTATGTAAATGCATAGGATATAAATAAAATTTAATTCAAGATAAAACTAGGTATTCTAAGCTTTATATTTATAATTAATGTGAATTGACTCTCCAAAGTCTAATGATTTCTGTTGCACAGAATGCCAACTACAGAGGTAAGTTACTCATTTATTTAAATTGATTTTTTTACATTAGTTTTTAGAAACTTTTGTATGCGAATGATGCTATTATGTTTAAAAAACTATGTATGTATAAAAATAAGCATAAAAATTGACATTTTTTACCCATAATCCAGAAATAAAATGAACTTGGAAGGGGTTAATGCATTTAAACCAGACATCATTTCAAAGCCATGAAATGGGATCTTTCACGTCTTCCATGAATAGAAAGGTATTAACTTAGGATAACACGTTTTATTTAATTTTTCTGACTCTGGAATATTTCGCAGAAGTTTTCAAAAATCGGTCAATATGCATCACTATAATAGTAGCTATGGAAAGAATGGACCACTGTGTAGGATAGAATTTTATATAGCTCAAAACACTAAGGAATATGCATAGATAAAATGCTCCAAATCCCTGAACAGCTGCAGAAAATATTTGTAAACTGAGATTCAAGTAGTTTTCCATATTCCTCTTGTGAAACTCATTTTCATTCATTTATTCAACAATATGCTTTAAAATTTACATTTTCAGTTCTTTCCTATTCATTTGAATGAGACTTTAAAATACGATTTATGTAGGAAATTTTGGAAAACCATTCCTAAGTGAAAGGGGTTGTATTGAATAGCTGAAGAAACATAAAATATAATGTGATATCAATACAGGTTTTACTAGAAATATTTTTGAGATACACAGAAAGTATAAACTCTTTAAATATGTATACCATTTATAAAAGTAGGAAACATTTCTTTTGCGTTTACATTAAATGTTAAAGATTGTTGTCGATTGTTACTTATTGCATTACACATTTATTGTAACTAATATGCTCCAATATGAGAGTGTTTTCTTTATTTTTATACCTAAGACAAAA
This sequence comes from Pardosa pseudoannulata, assembly GCA_032207245.1. Classification (NCBI taxonomy): domain Eukaryota; kingdom Metazoa; phylum Arthropoda; class Arachnida; order Araneae; family Lycosidae; genus Pardosa; species Pardosa pseudoannulata. The sequence goes on along the minus strand of CM063498.1, from coordinate 163,461,235 downwards.
ATTTAAACTAGTTTAAAATGGTTTGTTTCGAAGATTTACATAATTTGTTGTTACTTACAGATAGATTATTATTATGTTAAATATTTTCCCTTGAATTTGTATTTTTATGAAAGGAATATAGAGAATTCTCTTTTAGTGAAATTCTAGAAATATTTTGTTTAAACTAATTTTTATAAAAAGAGAAATTTAATTTAAAATTTTCAGACAGTCTCCAGTTCTGAGAGATAGAGCATTTTGTTTATTTTGTCTTGTTAAGGTAACCAACCACTTTCGGTGCCAAAATTTTTAAATAAGGTTTTTATGAAAATACTTTCTTAGTTATTGCAGTAATAGATTATAAAACACAGAAAAAATATGAAAATAAATATAAATACATATATATTGTCATAAAAATTGGCAAAAATAGAGGAAAAAAAGCAAGCATTTTTTTACTTTACTCCAACACTCCTAACAAAAAACAAAACAAAAAAAAATCACTTTTACTTCGATAAATGTAGACATATATCCATTATGTATGCATTGAACCTCCAGAATGAAAATATTCTAAAGTATAAATGAGTTACAGCCAATCAAGTAATTTAGAGCAAAATTTGAAGATAAAAATAATAAATTTTCTAACATAAATGCCCATAACTCATCTCAAAATGAATATGTTTATAATCATAACGTTCAATGCATAGATAACATCATTAAAAACATACAGTTAAATTCTAATTAAAGTCTAAAAATTATTTTAGCAGTTTTGACTATTAAGGTGTGGTAGTTTAGCAAAAATCCGAGTTTTTCAGAAATTCAATTTAAAGATTTCATTGGATAAATTCATTATATGTTTTATAATTTGATAAACATTTCTGGAGTAATTTATTTATTTATTTAGAAGCTATAATACTATATTTACGACATTTTTCATACTAACACTCAAAGTCAAGCCCTTTACCTGCTCACTTCCGGTATCTTTTCGACACTTCCAGTGAAGATTAAAGAACTGTATCATGTTTTCTAATGATTCTAGAAACAAGCTAAAATCTGTTTTGGAAAGCTAAAGGACTCATCGTTAAAATAAACGAATAACATTTTTTTCGAATTTTTTTTTCACGAAAATCGCTATTTGAACCTGGCCGGTTACCTTAATTATTTTATGTGTTAATGGTTTTGTACCTAATTGTTTGTTTTGTTGCTCAATAAATTTTAACTATAAATTTTTTGGAGCTGATATCTGTCTTTATATAAAATCTTTTCATCAGAGAATTTATTTATAAGTTTTTTAAGGTATGTTTATTATCTAATGTTACTTATTTTAATTATTTTTTCTTTTTCATATAAGAATACTTGTTAAAAAGATATTTGTAAATGCTATTAAAGTTACATTAGAAAGTAAAGTAACGGTAAACCAGTTTTAAAGAAATATGATATAAATTATTCTAATTTGAACTCTTTTAGCTCTGAATGTATTTAATAATTAAATTTGTAAAACTTTTTAAAATATATATTATATTTTGAAATTAAAAAAAAGGAAAATTTTTCAAGATTACAATATTTAGTTTACTTTGTACAAGAAAGTTATAGCTACTAAGTACTGATTTATTTTTAATACCAGCATAAAATAAAAAATTAAAATCTTTTTTCATGTTTAAGATGTAATAACATTGAGGCTAACATTCTTATCTTAGGTAAGAGGAATTAAGTAAAATAAAATACTTCACATACATAGGGGAAAAACAATCTAAAAATAACCCAATACATCGCAAAACATATTCTTTATTAAATCCATTTTATAATCATTGTAAAGTAGTTTCTGTTTTGTTTTCCCTTACATACGTTACTTTCACTAAGTTTTCAGTATTGCTATATAGAGCGATAATTTTCTTTTATTTATAACTTTCAGTTTCACAGAATACTGTTCTTCAGTAGTACACTTTCTGTATCTCTCCACTAATAACAGAAAGGCACAGAAACATTAAAATAAATTTACAAAACGGTAACAAAATAACTATGTAATAAAAAAAGTAGATATTGAGTTCATTAGGTAGGTCTTGACATGCTTATCTAGACCCACATGTAGGTTTTATTATTTTGAAGATTCCCCACTTGTTCAGAACACTAACGAACGAAATCAACTGATCTGAATCCCTCCTGTTTCGACACGACCACAATAGAGCGGCGACGCTGTGTCTGGGATGTTGACAGTTCGGTTGAATAGGCGTCACGCCCCTCATCGGTCGTGGTAATGATTCCGGAGGATTGCCTTGGGAATTCTGGAATGGGAACAGCTAGCGAATGAGAGTTCAACTAAAAAAACTAGCTGAAACCTTAGCTGGAGTTTTCAGGTAACTGGAATCGTAACTAACTAATAAACGGTTGGCGGGACCATAACTGACCCCCCCCCAGATATAAAAGCGTAGAATTTTGCGACACGGGGCTTTTCGGCATTTTTTTACGTAGGTGCTTTGATCTCGTGAAATCTTCCGTGACTTTTGATCGGAGCCAGCTTTTTAGTGATTACTTTCGAGAGACTCGTAAAGTCCACTCATATAAGGAACGGCAGGGTCTCGAATACCGAACGGGGGATAGATTGGGTATGCATTGCACCCTGGAAAACCCTCCCCATTTTGTGGGATTATTTAATCTTTTCCCGACTGTGATAATGTTATGAAAGCAACAAGCCTTTACATTTCGACAATCCTTTGTATATAAACAGTGTTTACTACAGAAAATAAAGGTGATTTCCAATTCTGTTAAGTCTGTGATCCATCTTCATGATATTTCTTCGAAGAATATTGAAGGCGTCAAACTATAGTGATATTATTCTGGTGTGAATCTATAAATCTTGTGCCTTTTTAATACCGAATGTTATTATTAACAATTTTGTGCTTATCAGATAAATGCATTTTAATTTCTTATACGCATAAAAATAGCCCTTTGCTTACCCATAACGATATAGTTTATAATCAATAGTATTCATAATTACTGATGACATTTAATAAATCCAATGAAAATTCTCCTTTAATTCAGCCCTGAATGGTGAATGAATGGTGAACCCTAATGAAATGGTGTTCATCTCGATGTCTTTCTAAAATGCATTTACACCATGATAATTGTTTCTTACTGTTGGTAAGTGTACAATATTTTAGTATTTTTACAGTTCTTTGCAATATTTTTTACAATATTTCAGTAGAATATGGAATTTAACTTTATCTCGATGTCTTTCTAAAATGCATTTACACCATGATAATTGTTTCTTACTGTTAGTAAGTGTACAATATTTTAGTATTTTTACAGTTCTTTGCAATATTTTTTACAATATTTCAGTAGAATATGGAATTTAACTTTATCTCGATGTCTTTCTAAAATGCATTTACACCATGATAATTGTTTCTTACTGTTGGTAAGTGTACAATATTTTAGTATTTTTACAGTTCTTTGCAATATTTTTTACAATATTTCAGTAGAATATGGAACTTAACTTTATCTCGATGTCTTTCTAAAATGCATTTACACCATGATAATTGTTTCTTACTGTTGGTAAGTGTACAATATTTTAGTATTTTTACAGTTCTTTGCAATATTTTTTACAATATTTCAGTAGAATATGGAACTTAACTTTATCTCGATGTCTTTCTAAAATGCATTTACACCATGATAATTGTTTCTTACTGTTGATAAGTGTACAATATTTTAGTATTTTTACAGTTCTTTGCAATATTTTTTACAATATTTCAGTAGAATATGGAATTTAACTTTATCTCGATGTCTTTCTAAAATGCATTTACACCATGATAATTGTTTCTTACTGTTGGTAAGTGTACAGTATTTTAGTATTTTTACAATTCTTTGCAATATTTTTTACAATATTTCAGTAGAATATGGAATTTAACTTTATCTCGATGTCTTTCTAAAATGCATTTACACCATGATAATTGTTTCTTACTGTTGGTAAGTGTACAATATTTTAGTATTTTTACAGTTCTTTGCAATATTTTTTACAATATTTCAGTGAAATATGGAATTTAACTTTATGCATATGCGAATATTTTACATTTAACTAATTTTTAAAAGACATTTAAATAAATTTGTATATACTTTTTTTATTTTTCTATAAGAAAAGTTTAAAAATTTAATATTGAAAGTTTTTTATTTAATATCTGTTTTCATTACAAATATGTTTGAATAATAAATCTTCCCTTTTAAAATTTCATGTTAACGGTCATACTATCAAAATGATAGTTAACCAATTTTTGTTACCAAAAAATAGCTTTTTAACCCTAATTCCTTAGCTTTTGCTATACCTTCTCCTTTACAGTACTTCAAAGAAAATATGTCATGTTTACACTAAAATAAATCTGTTAAGAACTGAAATTTAAAAAGAAAATGTTTAGCTTTATACTTTAAAAAAATTTAGTTCTCGATACTAAATATAAAATCTATATGGCATCTAATATTTTACTCCTGCAAGAGGCTGAATGAGATAAAAAAGAAGCTTCTATTTACATATTTTATCACTCTAACACGTTTTAGAGTTTATCTGTATTTTTTCCCAAAATCTCTCTTTAAATATACAACATGAAGATCTTTTCGTATGCATTTCATACAAACAAACTAGCTTCTTGGGATAATGTTGTTTATTTGTGAGGCAATGCAAATACGGTGAAAGGAGATTTTTGATATTTATTTGTATTTTCCAAAACACGTCGAGGAATTTCCTAAAAAATTATTTAATTTATGTACAAAGAACGCAAAGCGCATATTCCATTAGCCTAAACGACAACTTTTATTCGGAAGAATGTATACACGGAATATGAGATTTAAATAAAATATGGAAAACATTTAATGTGATACTGACAATAATTCCTATTTTTATTGGTTTTCGAAAGTGTTCAATAAAAGTTTTCTAGGAAGCTTACCTTTCTCCATAAGATAATTATTATAACGCTTCGGATAGTATTTTGTATTTTTCTTCCATAAGTATAAAATCTTCTTCCATATAGCAAAGATATAAATTATTCCCATAAAGCTTATTTCTTAGCAATGACTTTTAGAAGCTTAAAATAGGGTAATCATATCACAATTATTAGGAAAATCTCAATTTTTATTTAAAATCTATGTTTCGTAAATGCTAATGTTTTATCAATTTTCTAAACATAAATTATAAATAGCTTTATTTCTAGTGCAAATATATCTCATACATTTTCTAACTCATTTTTAAGGAAGATTGTTTGCTAATGCCAAATTCAAAATTCTATAAAATAAAAAAGTGTATTAATTCTATTCTTAGGTATGAATCAAACATGAAAACTCTGTACAGTCATAATTATAAACACTAAGTTTGTAGGCTTTCCTTTTTATTTTTTCCCTTTTTAAGTGCACAGAAATATAGACAGATGAAACATATATATATATATATATATATATATATATATATATGTGTGTGTGTGTGTGTGTGTGTGTGTGTGTGTGTACGTATAAACATTTATGTATGTGTGCATGTATATATATATATATGTATGAGGATAAAACTTCACGAAACAAACAAAATTTTCAATTGAATTAAGATTAGTATATCAAATGGCAATTTGGGAGAGTTCGTAATATCTGAAGAAGAGGAAACATTGCTTTTCGCAAACCCTGTCAGTCAGTATCATACATCATTAGAAAAAATTCAAACCCTAATAATGCTAATAGGCCTTTATGTCTCCAATATAAGGAGTTCATCATGGTTTTTATCTATTTCTAAGATGGAAAGTTCATGAAATTTGATTGGACGCATTCCTGCAATTCTATTGTCCTCTCGGGGTCATTTGAACCGCCCCAGAATGACAAAACTACTCACTTTATCTCTGGTCGTCACAGTGTACAATATCCTAAAAAATAATTTAATTTATGTACAAAGAACGCAAAGTGCACATTTCATTAATCTAAACTACACCTTTTATTCGGAAGAATATATACATGGAAAATGAGATTTAAAAGAAATATGGAAAACATTTAACGTGATACTGACAATAATTCCTATTTTTATCGGTTTTCGGAAGTGTTCAATAAAAGTTTTCTAGGAAGCTTACCTTTCTCCATAAAATAACTAATACAACGTTTCGGATAGTCATTTGTATTTTTCTTGCATAAGTATAAAAACTTCTTCTATGTACGAAATCCCATAAAGCTTATTTCTTAGCAATGGCTGTTTAGGAGCTTTAAATAGTTGAATCCTGCGATAGCTGTTATCAAAATCTCTATTTTTGATTTGAACTCTATACTGTTTTACAAATGCTAATATATTATCAATTTTCTAAACATAAATTATAAATCACTTTATTTCTTATGTTATGAACTCACGAATATTCCTCCCTATCCCCTTCTTTCATCTTTGAGCTATTTTATTTTCTGCTCGTTGTCATTTTTCTGCTTACTGTTAAAAATCTCTGAATTAGAGGGCTAGACCCAGACAATCCAGTTGCACCATTGACTTGCATGTCTTTAATGTAGAGAGTTGCAAATGACAATGCCGCAGTAAAGGTAAAACTTTACAAGAGTGGTGTCCAAACATGGCACTGCGTGATTTCATATGCATCTTTCGAAGACAGGTTCATTTTATTAGAAAGATAAGCTCTTTGTCAATCAAGGAGAGAAAGAACTAAAAAGATTCGAATAGTGAGAAAATTGATGGGGTGGAGTGATTGAATGAAACTACATTTATATTGCCTTTCTGATGGACTGGATGCGGTAAACAAGTCACTTGCATTTCCTGATCTGGTGTCTGCATATTTATAAATTTCTAAGGACATCATTAAATAGTTGTGTACAAAACTAAAAATACGAATAAGTAAACTAAAAAATATATCAAATGAGCTAGTATATGTACCAGAATTTAACATCTACTGTTGATTTCTCTTTTCCATAAAATTTGATCCTTAATTAAATAAACCATGTTATAACGTCAAAACATTTATACATTTTCTTTGTTATTTCTGAAGCTATTAATAATTGGCAAATCTAATGAGATGTTTTGATGTTTTAAAATACCCTATCATAGACATTTACAAGTTGTGAATGTTTTGGTAAATATCTTTACTACGGTCTTAGAAAAGACTTAATTAAAAGTCTTAAAAGAGGAGCAGGTGATTTAAAAAATAATTATAATTTTACTTTTATACTTTCACATATAAGATTATTATTTTTGCAAATTTAAACATTTTTATTGCATTTATTATTTTTACCTCAATATTCCCTTGAGTTTATTTCTTAACATTAGGATATTATTAACAATAGAGTAGTACCGAAGAATAATGTGCTCCTTGGCTAATTTGGTGAAATTATTGGCGATGTTTACTAAAACCCACAGGTATTTCATCCGAGCAACATTGTATCCCTTTCTATTTGGGAGACTTATATTGATGTAGAATGTGCCATTGAAATAGAATTATATACATTGTCTTTATTAACCAAACCACTGAGAAAGGATGCATTTACATTTATGGTCAATTAATCCCTTAAAAGTTTACAAAGCAAACAGTTCCGAATTATTAAAAATTAGTCATAGTGAACCATTAATGGTTCATTATATCTATATTTTTAAGCATAACGTGCATTTAAAATATAAAAAATGGGTTCACAAGAAGAGCTATATAATACAAATGTAATATAAATAATAGAAATATAATATAATATATATATATATATATATATATATATATATACAAATAAATATACTAATATAATATAATAAATATATACATACACGTAAATATAGAAATATAATATAAATTAAAATATAGATACAGACTGTTTGAACACGGTGAGATCAGGAGAAAATGTTAGGCTACCATGCTCAGATCTCTATCGCCAATTTGGCGGGGGCACCCTGTTCTTCAGTCAAGCCAACAATAGTTCTAAATATATTTCTTTCTATGAAAACGAAAATAAATATTGAGACATAGAGGCTGTTACACAAGAGAAACTGAAATAAATTTTACAGGTCAATATTCCTATATCTTCAAACATTTGTGTCTAAGCTCTAAAAATATATTTTTGATTACAAAAATCTTATATTTGTGATTTATATATTTCTATTTATATATTGCTTTATATATTTCAATATAAAATATGAAAAGTTGGTCAAATAATTAAATAATTTTCGATCTATTGAGATTTACTTTCCCATACGCTTCATTTAAATTTTCCTATAAAAGCAATTGATCGAGAGATACAGGAAGGGTTGAAATGCATAAAATAATTTTAAAGTCATAATAAATCCTGATAGTTTTATTATTCCTTTGTTTTACAACTGTTGTTGTGTTATTCTAACACACAATTGGGTTATTATGATAATTTCAAAGCAATTTATTTTTATATAACATATGCCGAATATAATATACGATTTCTATATTGTAAATTTATAGTTTCATTTAGAGAAAAAAGACTTTCTAGAAATAATGCTAATTTATAACTCTAAAGGTATTCTATTCTCCTTTAAGATCATTTGCATCAAAAAGCCTTCAAATGAAAATTTCAACTGATTCAAAAAGGAACGCACTAAAAGAATGAACTTTTATAATCGAGATAACTGGACCAGGTATTTTAGAATTCAAATTTAAGTCTTTTTATAAAGAATGAAACAAAGGGGTGATTAATTATTCATATTTTTTAAAAACTGATCAAAGCTAATCGGATTCTTAATGCACCGATAAGTTCTTTTCACTGCTTTGAAGAATTTCTTTGCTGACTGTCTTTATAAAAATACATTTTGAATAGTCAGCACAAATTATAAAAGAATAAAAGAGTATATTAAAAGTAATTAAATCTTCTTTAGTTATATACAGAACAGTGCAGTAATTTCCTGAGTCTGTCCAGAAATTTGGATGCATTTATTATTTATATTTACAATATACGACTAAAAATATAGCTAAAGTTGTTTATCATGATCCTTTTGACTTTCTTATGTTGTTTATAAAAGCATAATTTTGTTTTTGAAATTGTTTGGTAAATTAAAGAATTAAATAATCCTTAATAAATTATGTGTAGTTTAAGTTATTGTAAAGGTTTTCAGTGCTTAATAATTACCAGTCACAGAAATTTCAATGATTTTCCTATATGTGTTTAACATAATAGATTTCAGCAATTAATATGCTACTTTAATATATAGAATAGTAAAAGTTTATGGGATATTTATTATATAAGTGTATTACGAAGAAAGGCTTAGTTATGATAGAATTAATTGAGCTGTAGAAGACGAGCTGAAATTAGTTTTAATAATTACAGACAAAGATAAAATTCCGAGCTAAGATGCTCTTCAATCTTCCAGACGTTTCAAATGTTTCACTGAAGCCAAATATTTTAATAATGATCAAAAGTCTGTACACTTATCTGCTTACACTTTTATTTCTAAAAATGAAGGAAAATAACTTTCAATTTGGTAGTTAATGCTTGCTTAATCAGGCGGGTATTTTGTTAGAGGTATCTTTATCTGAAGACCTTCTTTCTTAGTAAACGATCTTATTAACATTATGAATATCAATTTACATTAAACTATTGTTCACAAAACTCAATTTTCCTCATCATCTTGTGAGATTTTATAAAAATTTTAAGTGTGATTGTAATGAAGTTCTAACTTAATGGAACTTTTATTACTATATTTTGCAGTCAACACTTTAACACACCAATACTAGTTAAAACATGACTTACTAAGTAATAATCTTGCTCATGTCACCCACCAATATATGCTTGTTAATTGCCTTCAGCTCTGAAAACAGTAAGGTTAATTTCTTCTCTTTTCCAGCGCAATCAACAAAAACTTATCAACAATAATAACTATTTAAAGGTAATAATAATTATAAGGACAGGTAAACGACACTTTGGGCTTTTTCTACTTCTTTATTATTTTAATTTAATATTCAGCAGCTAGCGCGCCACACTTATCTCTGTCCTTGGCCATAAACAAAAATACAAGCAATCTCCCGGGAAATGTATACTCGGTTGCCACTGCTTCATTCTCATTCTTACACCTTACGCTACCTGTACGGTTTAAACATATCTTCCATTTTCCTATGTGTTGCGTGTCCCTTGTTAATTTATTAAAATATCCTTATAATTATTTTCCTTCTTATCCGCAGACAGCCCACAACTTCATCCTGTCACAGAAAGTTTGGAGGAATTAAGGTCAGTTGTGACTTTTAAATTTCATTGATCTGCCTTAGAAAACATCAAAACTTTTAACTATATTAACTCCTTATACATAACTCTTTAAATTACTCTATTTTATTTTTGTAATATACATATTTTGAGAATTTAAAAGGGAAACAAAAATACTCTAAAATTTACTTAATATATTGTAATTTATGGGGCAAATTATATATTATATCAATTTTATACATTTATTTTTCTTAGATACATTAATCTAAAATATTATAGTGGTCTAATATCCAACATAATTTAAACAATTTTTTTAAATAATGGGAATATTCAACAATAATCTTCATTTGAAACATCTTGAATTTAGAAAAGTTGATATTAAAATTTTTTAATATAGATACAGGCATTCGGTTATCTATCCCTCTCTCTCTCTCTGTATATACAAGGGTCACTCTGAAATGTTTTAGATACAACTATGTTTTTAAAGTTATACTTACAAAATTTTAGGTGTGTTTAAAGTAGTCTTCCCCAGCATCAATGCTCTTCTGTAGACGAATTTTCCACAGCTGTCTCAAGCCATTCATTTATTTGAATAGAAGAAAAAATACATTTACAGCCACATCAATCTCTTCTGAATGAAAATGACGTCCACGTAAGTTCTTTTTTAGATTAAAGAATAACCAAAAGTCACACATTGCTAGATCAGGAGAATACGGCAGATGTTCTATTCCTTTAATTTGTTTTTGTTTAAGAAACTCAGCTGTTAATCCGGATGTACCTGAAGATGCATTGTCATGGTGAAGCATTAGTCCCCTAACATTCATTTCTTGTAGAATTTGTGGAAGACATTTAGTGGTATACCAGTTTGCTGTTGCTGTCGTTTGTCCTTGATGGCTTTGACCAGTAACTTGCTAAATTCTTTAAACCATCTGAATACAGTAGTAAAAGCTGGAGATTCATCACCAAATGCCAATTTCAACCATTGAAGACATTCTTCATGATTTACTCCTGCTTTAAAATCGTAGAAAATGTTCTAGCGTTAATTCCATTTTCTCTTCTCTTTAAAATTTAGTCTACGCTAAACAAGTAAAAGTAAGTGAGTAAAAAGTTGTCTGCTGTTTTAAAATACTTTGTATTTTAAAATTAAACAGTTATTTTTAGTATATTCTAGTTTGCGCGTATCTCAAAAATTTCAGAGTAACCTTAGTATATATATATATATATATATATATATATATATATATATATATATATATATAATATATATATATATATATATATATATATATATATATATATATATATATATATATATATATATATATATATATATATATATATATATATATATATATATATATATATATATATATATATATATATATATATATATATATATATATATATATATATATATATATATATATATATATATATATATATATATATATATATATATATATATATATATATATATATACATATATATATATATATATATATATATATATATATATATATATATATATATATATATATATATATATATATATATATATATATATATATATATATATATATATATATATATATATATATATATATATATATATATATATATATAGGATAAATAGAAGTGATATATATAAAGAGTATACTTAGATTTTTTCTTAATTTTTTCGTTCATGCTATTTTTACAAACTTTCACAAAGTTCTCTATACATTAATCTATATCTCTCACTTTTGTTCCAGCAAAATCCTCTATAAAGCAAAAAAGTGGTTTTCTTTTGTTTTGTACTACTTTTCTGTTGTTTCATTTCATATTATTTCTATATCAAATCTTGAGAAATGAAATAGTGTCTTGACACTTTCTTTTGAGCTATACTTTATATTCCATCCTTCGCAATTATTTACCCGTATATTTACTTCATGGTGTATTTGTTATTTTATATGATGGAAATTGTTTTGTTTTCAAAGAATACCGAGTGTTATTCTACCTTATTATCCTTAGGGTATAGCGTTTTATTGGATATTTGTTTAATTTGATTTAATAATTTGTGTTACAGCTATGCAGGCTGTAATGCCTTTAAAGGTGTTTTATCTCACAAAATTCTTTGTTCAAAATATCAATATTTGAGTGAAAAATATTTCTTTACTTGTCAGTTTTACTTCAGAATTTAAAATATAATTTTAATGGAATATGACAATCAAAACCATGAATGGACAGAAATATTCTGAGAAATTTTATTCTCTAATGAGGACAGTTATATATGTATATATATATATATATATATATATATATATATATATATATATATATATATATATATATATATATATATATATAACTCGTCAGTTGTTCTTTTTTAATGGTTTAAATCCAAAAATTGTAAAATGTCTATAAATAAATTAAAAATTGGACAGTTTTGATAGAAAGAAAAAAATTCTGGATGCAATCATGCAGTAATCAAAACAAAATTAGATTAAAATTAAAATCCCCATATCACCTGTAAGGGGATTAGATCCTGGACTTCCCGTACTGAAGCCCGTTGCGCTGACCACCGCAGACCACAGATACGGTGGTAGTGAATGGTTTTAAGAGGCATTATGATAATATCAATAGGCGTAGAATTCTGGATTTTCAATAAAATTTATTTTCTATCGGATCAAATTTTAAATCTAAACCATTCTGTAATCAACTTAATTACATTTACAAAATTTCATGAAAATCAGTCCTGCCGTTTAGGAGAAGTTCTATTGCAAACATAAGGTCAGAAACATTTTATACATAAAGATATGTAACCAGTGAAAGAATTTTTCAATGATTGCACAGGGGATTGATTATCCCCATTTATCTGAATTTAGTAGAGTTTCAGAATTTAGTAAAAGTGATACTGCGTAGTGGAACTTCACATTGAGGATCAAAACTCATCTTTACAGTACAAACGTTCTACATAGAATGCTTTAAATATATATACATCGATGTCGAGCTTACAGCAAGTCCTTGGAATTTGTTCCTTAGAGACTTGAGAAGGATCATTCCTTTTTGGTAGGCAAGAGTAAACATTAATCATTTAAACTAATTCGAAAGCACACCTACATCAGTTTAGTTATATTAGAAGAAATGCCTTTTTCCTGAAACAACCGAAAAATGTGGGTAATGGACAGAAAATTATCCTTTTTTACAGCGTTATTTAGAGAGATGAGGAAAAGATTAAAGTCGTATAAAACTCATTTATCTGAAATTTTTTTATGCTCTGAAATTAAGTGTTAAATATATATTAAGTAAGAAGGAGAAAAGTCAGAATTTCGGACATTTGTTCTGGGGGTAGTAATTTCGTTATATCTCTTAAACACACGCACACAAAGGTATATACAGGGTGTCCCAAATCGACCACATAAACTCTGCACAGCTAGATTCCTAGTTGGGAGTACATAAAATCTGCTCATAGTTTACTAAAAACAAAGTATTACCGGTGCAAGAAAAAATCATTTTTAGACACTTTTTTAGACAGTATTTGATTATCTTTCCAGACGATAATGTTTACAACGTTCGCCGTGCATATCACGTATTGCATGTGCACGTACCATGGAATTACGTTACGGGCAGTTGAACTGATATTTAAAAGACTGCATCTTGCAGCTATCGGTAGTCTTCGTAAGGTAGCCATGTATTCTGTTCGTGACTAGTGCGACATGTACCTGATGTACGGCCGATGTAATAGAAATGCCATGCGAACTGTTAGGGAGTATGCCCATGCATGTACTGCGGTTGATATGGTCAATAAATTTTTCTTCCACAGTAAGTGACGTCATACTTTGTTTTTCGTATTTCCTCGTAAACTATGGATAGTACAGGAACGATTCTTTAGGCAGTTTGTATACGCTCAAAACGAGGAATCTAGCTATGCAGAGTTAATGCGGTCGTTTTGGGAGACCTTGTATATAAATCAATTGTATATCGTTATTATTTATCTCTGCTGTGTTTTAAGGATCAATGGCACTTCAATTTCACTTTTTTTGGAAAATTTTTCAGAACTAAGAAGAAAAAAATATAATATGAATGTTAGCCCTGTAATTCATTATTTCTGTATTAATGCCTTTTATATTATCAATTAGATTTCATACATTTTGTAAAAATATTCATAACTCATAGCAATGAAAAATTTATATGTTAAAACTCTTGTATAAAAAATTACATAATAACTCCACAGTCATTACCAATACCAGTAGATATATTTGTTAGCAGGGTTCATGTAGCCAAAAAATTACAAAAAACCCATAAAATAAAAAAAAAAATCACTGTAGATTTTTTATATTATGCATAGTTATTTTATGCGTACATTCTGTGAAATCACTAAAATAAGCAAAAGGTTCGAAATGAATTCAGGCCGTAGGTTTAATTATATCAGGAATACCATGATTATTATGTTAAAGGTATCTAGATGGAAAATTAGTTTTAATCCTTTTATTTAAATCGTTAAAACACATTCCACAGATGCTACTAAAATGTTTTTCAATTGAAAAGTAACGAGACTTTTACAAATTATCTTATATCTCATTTATTATATTTGCAACTGTAATTAGTGTTATCAGATCTCACTTCACTGATTAGAAATTGTTTCTTAAACATTAGAGAACAATTTAAAGTTATTTGATCATTAATCTTTATTTCTAATTGTGATTAATTTGACTTCCTTATACCATTTTCTTAATATTTAAGGTTTTTACAGAAATATAATCTCTATATTTGCCATATATGTACGATTGTACTTACAATTAATTAAAATAGTTTAAAATTTAATGTAATTTTTTTTTATTTTACTAACCTTAAAAAAAACATATATTTTTCAAAAACTTTATTTTGAAAATATTTTTTATATTCCGAAGAATTTAAAAAATATATACATTATATTAAAAACTCTATTTGCTGTACTATATGCGTTTATTACAGTTATATAATATTCTACTTTCATTTTTGTACTGCTTAGAGCAGATAAAATGATGAGTTGGGTTAAAAAAATGGTGTACTACAACATAGAAAAGTCTCTTAATTTACTACTTTTGATCTGAATTAATGAAAAATATCTAAACAGTAAAAATGTTCTCTTGGGAATTTTTTTTCTTTTTTTGTGTCTTGAGAGATTGCCAAATAAATTTATTTTCCTGAAGTAGTTATAAAAAATAAAATTTTACTTCCTAGATAAATCCCTTAATTATTATGAAGTATATTTTTAAAGAAAATGATAAGAATCAATCTAGAGGATAAAAATACTGGTAAGTTATTAGTAAATACTTCTCAATGTTAGCACAAAGTGTGTCTTCGTACTTGCCTGTCACAGATGAATTTGAGCGTACATATGCATATACATGCATGTGAAAATATATTTATAATTCTAAAAATCTATTAAAATCTATTAAAATCGAAACTTTTAAAAGTGTTAAATGAATATTACGTTGTTCCATTTCTTTCAGTCGTTTCATTAATATGCTAGCTCACTTAAGTACACAACTCCCTATCAAATTATGGTATTAAGAGAATAGGAGCATTATTAATTTGGAAATTATTAATTTAATCTGCGAGAACCTTTGAGGACCAAGCGTTCTAAACACATTGCACACAAAATTACCCAATAAAAATAAACTTCCCAAATTTTCAGTAGTTGTCTTATAGATCCTCTGGACTCCAATAACATGCATTTTCGTAATTTTCTCTAAATATTTTTCTCAGAAAAATATTCTTTTAATTTATTCTGGCATCAGAGACCCAGCGCATGTGCAAACACTTGCATTTTTATTTAGTATTTATGGTCAGAGGAGAGATTCTGTCAAAAGTACATCGTTGTTTGATTTAAATGAGGAAATATAACGATGCAATTTACCCTTTAAAGTCACCAAAATAAATTCATGGGAATTTAATGTAATTTGTTTATAAATGTTATCTATAAGCCTTGTATATGTAAAATGTATAAATTTTCTTTACATTCCTTAGAAGGGATTTTCCTTAGAGGATACCAAATTAGGGTTTGAAAAGTAGTTTAACTGACTAACCCCTCCCCTTGTACAGCTGGAACATTATGCCTTTTTAAAAGTTTAACTATACTGGAAGAACAATAAATGATAATCCTTAAACTGGTATAATAAATAAATAGTTTAAAAACTTAAAAGTGTTGTTTGTATAGATACTTTTGTTTGAAGTCATAAGTAAAATAAATTGAGCATTACTTCTCAAGTACAGAAAGTTTAAATACATATATTTCAATAGAAAAAGAAATAAATAAGTTAAACATAGAACTGTCATCTGTTATATATTTAAAATATCAAAAATATAATATGTATATATAAAATATATAAAATGTATAATATGTATATATATATATATATATATATATATATATATATATATATATATATATATATATATATATATATATATATATATATACATATATATATATATATATATATATATATATATATATATATATATATATATTATATATATATATATATATATATATATATATATATATATATATATATATATATATATATATATATATATATATATAATCGCTCATCCATATCTCCAAAAAGTTTTTTTAACTGCAAAAGCTCTTGATTCTACATCATTGCCTTCCATATATCACAGATGTATGAGACTGGAGTCGTAAATAATTATAAAAAGATAAAGTAAAGTACTCCAAAATAGTAAAGTTAAAAAAAATAGATGTTTAATAGATGGTTTTGCTACAAAATCACTGTCCGTTAAAGGGTTAAGCTTTAACTTTTTTTCTTATGTTTGGACATTCGGAATGCTAATAAAAATACTTCACAGTCCAAAATGCTTTAAAATTTAATATTTCAAATAATACGAGATATATTTTAAACTTTTAATAAATCAAATTTTCTCTTTATCAACAAAAGCAATTTTGTTATTGGTTGAAAAAAGTTTTATCTGGCCTCCGAGGCCCGATGGTCGTTCTCATTTAACTCCTTGGAAGTGCGCGTTCTAGTGGGTTAAAGTATTTTTTTCTTTGTAATAGAGAAGCGTTTTGAACATTCTCCTCACGCCATGTAGAAATCAATGTACAAGAATTAAAAGTACAAATCGCTGACCAAGAACAAAAGAAAAGACAACAACATAATAATATTAAAAATTGAAAAGGAAACAAATTAGTCAGAAAGTTTCTTGCTTTCTAATAAATAGAAAAATACATAGCTTCAAATGGGCTGAAAGTACAGGGTATGC
Organism: Pardosa pseudoannulata; assembly: GCA_032207245.1. Classification (NCBI taxonomy): domain Eukaryota; kingdom Metazoa; phylum Arthropoda; class Arachnida; order Araneae; family Lycosidae; genus Pardosa; species Pardosa pseudoannulata. The sequence goes on along the minus strand of CM063498.1, from coordinate 163,443,861 downwards.
AGCAATGCACGGTTATGCAGAAGGGGCAGGCACGTCTATCCACTAAAGAGTCTATACAGATGGGCTAAGAGACTAGATGGACTAGATTTTGAGTAGCCAAACGAAAAGCAGCCACAGCTGTGCCCATGGAACAGTCAGGGAAGTTTCGAATGGTATACTTCCATAGCTTTTCTTCTATTAGTTTTTTTTTTAATATTGATTGATGTATGCCCCTAATAGTTCGATTTATTTTCGATAAAACATACTTATAGCTGACTAAATTAAACGGGGTCTGATTGATAAGAAAATCCCTTTTTTTAGCTCATCCGCTTTTTCATTTCCTGGGATACAGCAGTGAGACGGAATCCACTGCAAAAATAATTACGCTTGTTTTTTCTTCAATTTATTTTAGGAGAGACCTACATTGAGGATTAATTATACAGCTGGATGCTTAACCCATTAGCGCCCAGTGATCTATTTTTAGATCGCTAAACATAGCTTGGTAAACTCGCTTTTAGATGACCTTAAACCCACCCCACACATTCTATACTGCACAGGAGGCAAGACAAGGCATGCACCTGTTTACCAACAAGTGGATTTCTTGTTTTGTTTATATCATTGATCTAAAGCGATAAGAGAAAGTTTGTATCGCCCTTTCGTTCCGCCGTTTTTCTAAGTTTTTTAGCATAAACACTGAAAACAGCTAAGTAATAAGCGAAAGTTAAATTTTTTTTGGCGATTTAATATCTTCATAGATGTAGCTATCAGAATATAAACCGATGTTATCTTAAAACAAATATAAATAGCAAAAATTAGTGTCAAAATACTGCTGATCTAGAAATAGATCACTGGGCGTTCGGGCGTTTTTTTTCCTGACCCTGGTAATATTACGTTTTTTCCGTTTTATTGGAGTGATGTAGAAGATTTAGTGATAGGTCTTGTACAGGACTCTTTTAATAAAAATGCTTACCTAAAAATAAAGTCATATATTCACTTCCAAGACATTTCAAAAGCAGATGAACGTAAGAAGGACAAATCAAGATAAAACTCCTTTTGGAGAGAATAAGAGGTAAAATATGGTACTGGTGTCTATTCACTCGAATAATTGATATGGCTGTAGTTAATGCAAGTATTCTGCACAGAAATGTTCATAAAGGTGATTCTATGCCCATGTAAGATTTTCGAAGAGCTGTTGCTGTAAAATATCTAACATTGGGAATCGGGAAAAAAGTTTTGAAAGGTCGACCTTACAGTTTTCCTTCATCCTCAAAAGCTAATCTCAGTCATGATGTTCGCTTTTATAAAAGGGATCACAATATGGGACAAAGAAAGGGCCAAAGACGCTGTCGACTTGTAGGGTGCCAAGGAAGTCCCCTAACATATTGTGTGAAGTGCGATGAAACTTTATGCAAGAAGTGTTTCTTCAAATTCCACACTAAACTGTAGAAACATTGAAATTTTATTATTTGAAAATAATTAAACTTTACTAAGTACATTCTGTAATATTGTGAAATTCTGCATAAATAAACGTTTTTTAAAAGAAAATGCATTAATTTTTATCTATTTGGTTCTATTTTACCACGTTATTGAAGTACTAATGATTGTTGTGTATTTGCTAAAATATATCCTCCGAACGCCCAGTGATCTATTTTTAGATCAGCATTTTTTTAAAAAACTAAGGTACGTATTGATAAAATTCGATAATAATATTCATGTTAATGGTAAAAGACACCCAATTTATGAATTATATGTCAGTGCGTCAAAATAAAATAATTTGGGCGTTAATGGGTTAAGAACAATATTTTTTCGAGTCTGATATTTTGTTATTTAGCAATAACGCTTAGAAATGAGAAGCAGGCAGAACTCTTTGCATGTGTTGCAGTGGAATGCAGGTGGGCTCACTCAAGATAAAAGAATAGAAGTTTTAAAGGTCCTAAATTTAAAGTTAATAATTTTAATAAACATATACATTGAAGCTTTGCGCTCCCACGACACAGGTCCGAGGTTCGATTCCCGGGCTGGGCAAAGCTGACTCAGCCTTTCGTCCCTTCAGTGGGTAGAGAAATTGAGGACCAAGCATGCTTGGGAACTAAAAACTGGGGGTTCCGCGTAAGATTGACCACCTAACCGGAACTTTGCACCCCAGGGCCTTTGGTCAGGCAAACTGAGATTGGCACCATAAGCCTTGCCCCCCCTAGGAGCTGTTGTGCATTTAATATATATATATATATATATATATATATATATATATATATATATATATATATATATATATATATATATATATATATATATATATATATATATATATATATATATATATATATATATACATTGAAGAAAAACAACGACTTAGTTAAAATTTTAAAAATCAGAAATATCATAAAAGTTAAAAAGAATTATAGATAGAAATATTTGTCAAATTTTCTAAACGTTCTTTTTGCAGTAATTTTCTATTTCTTCTAATTTTACCTTATTTTTCATTTTTTAAATTTCCTGGATATCATTTTTCATTATATTTAAATTATAATTTTATAGGAGGAATTTCTATGTCTAAACCTTGAATTTTCATGAAAAAGAAGAAAATGATTGAAAATTAAATTTTCACAAAAATTGAATTTTCATGAAAAATTCAATTTTGTTTTAAATTTTTTTAATTTTAATTATATTTTAGTAATTTGGCAGATTTATATAATCAACCGAAAATGAAGCTTATAACTACATTATTTTTATGTATTAGGAGGGTTTGGTAACATTTTTATAACTATCTATTAAAGCTAAAAAAAAGGAAGAAACATTTTAAAAGTTCGCAATAAAATTAATAGTGTGAACTTACTTATAATTCGATTTATATGTGTACAAAATGTTATAACGCTAAGTAAAATTTTTTAAACATTTTAACACTTTTCGGAACTTTCACTGTTATCTTAAAAACAACTATTCAGATACTGTTGTCTGCAACCGATAAAACTACATACATCTAAAACACGAAAAAATAATCTGCAAGCTTGAATTAAAACTTCAGGGTGACATCCGAACACTTTACACCATAACCATCAATACGTATATAAATGCAGTAATCGAAGATAACAGAAGCTTGAAAATCAATGTTTAATTAATTAATTTGTCTATAATAATATAATTTATTGATTTACTATTGCATTATTATTGAAGATGCATTAGCTTGCAATACTGAAAGATATTTGTCTTTCATATTTGATACATATCTGTCTAAAACACATTTGACTTTGATACATTAACTCCTAAGAACACCCTATCAGCTCTTACAGCCTTAGATTGTATGACAAGACGCATTCAAGCTTAAAGGTGCATTTGAATCGTAGTTTAATTCAGTTATGCTCTAGGTAAAATAAATACGTTTTCCCTTATTTTTCCGGTTTCTTTTAATTGGAAGTTAGTGAGAAAATAATTTTCAGATATAGACCTAGACAGAAATATAGAGTTAAACAAAAGCGTATAAAAATAGATAATTTTAATCTCCGAAAATATGTTGGATAAACTTCAGACAGTATTGTTATTCAAATCGATGCATCTTAAGCTGAAAACACATAATTTTGATAATAATGTAAATGTTACATCTAAGATAAATGTCGAATGGATCTTAAAGATATATATTCATGCATAAGATATATGAGATATTTTCTAAGTGTTTCTTAAAAAAATTGTTTCCGGAAAAATCCTTTTAGAAAAGAATTCTGTGATATTTTAGTATCACTCAGAAAAAATACAAGTATTTGGAACTCATTTTATTTCAACTTTGGAATGATGTTTTGGGGAGTCTATTATCTTTTTATTTCGAAATGGAATTTTATTTGACCAAAGCCTTTTTATTTTAGGAAAAAAGTTATACAGCATTCAATTTTAAGATTTTTCAACCCGAAATGTAAAAGAGTTTTATCGAAAGAGTATTATATATATACTTTTCAAAAAATCTATTTATTTATTATTTTTTATTTATAATTACTTTATTATTGTTTTATTATTATTTTATTTGGTACAGATACGATATTTACATCGCGGCTTTTATTACCGAATTTGGAGATTTTTCGAGCGTTTTGCCGGGCGATGACTGGTTAGCTTTGTCTACCCTGATGTTGGAGCTTTGTAGTGGCAACCCTGATTCATTTTTCAGCCTCATTGGTGCACGTGATTTCTGACGTCATAACCCGGCACTTTGGAATAATTTCTTTCTAGTCATTTCTTTGGTTTTTGAGATTTATTTTGCAGTTCGTGATTTCTGGAGTTCGGACTTGGAGTCTGGGGGGATCAGGTTGTAAAATTTTATATTTTATCTTTTTAGTTTGTTTTTTTCTAGTTGTGCATTATGGATAATGTTTTGAACGTTTTGGCTATATCTAACGTGGTTAAAAAGTATCAGGAGATTTTGCGGGGATTATACAGTTTGTGGGGAGGGCAACACGTATGTAGGGGTGAAGGTGTAAGAGGATTAACTTTTGCTTTGTATTTTTTAAAAAGGAGGGAATTAATTCCTAATTTTTAAGAGAGGTCGAAAATGAAAAGGACAGAAAGACAATTAAAAAACAATTAAAAAAACAAGGAAGACAAAATTAAGGAACAATTAAGAAAGACAATTAAAAAAGTTTTTAATTATCCTTATTAAAATATGTGTATATGTAATATATAATGCTGTATGTAATCATTAAAGGCTGTTTAAAGTGGGGAACCAACATCAAAAACTTTTAATATGTTTTAAAGAATTTTTAAATATTTATTTTCTATACAAATGCATTATAATATTTATTTTTTGAGGTGTAGAAATAGAGGGTGTTTGTTTTGTTGTATTATGAAGCAAATGGCGACATAGTTTAATATATTTCAGTTTTAGAAATTGAGCATAAAGCATTGTTATTTTGTGTTGAGCGGCAAAAATAATGCAGTTGGTTTAATTAAGCTATGTGTCTAGTTTTTGCATTTTTTATTGCGGAAAACAGATTCATGTATTAATATTATTATACAGTGCATTTAAAAGTTAGTGTATAGGTAATTTCATCAAAGTACAAATAATTCTTGAAATTCAATTAAAATATTAATTAAGAAGCTTCTCTGACAAAAACACAATAATGAGAAAAAAGTAGCACGGTCTTTTTCTTTTAATGTTTTTTGAAGTTTTGAAACTTTACTTGGGTACTAAACAGAAAAATGAAGTCTTAATGATATCCTCAAAGTGAAAGTGACCTCATTATATCTTAAAACAGTTTTAAATTTTCATTTCTTTTAAAATTAATTTCCTGTTGTCATTATGAATTCAAAGCGTTCATATTATTAATAAACACTTATTAATACTATATATATATATATATATATATATATATATATATATATACATAATGTTATTTCATCTCAAAAGTTGCTAATTTAATGATAATTGCATTTTAAAATAAAAATTTCACGATTCTATCCCTAAAATTACAATCGTAGGTGAGATGTCTTTATTTCTCTTATAATTGTGGTAACCTTCATTAAAGATAAGATAGCTGAATAGACTGTATTTATTAAATTTCAAATTTATATATTTTATCTACTAGCTTACTACAACTACCAAGTATGGGTTCACATTTTACATTTACAGGAGGTATAAAACACCCATTCAACCCACGCACACCATACTCGAAGATATAAATGTCAGATTAAAAAATGGGTATTAAGGAGTAATTAAAAAATAGTTAGAACCCATTAACCATATAATAATAGGAGGAAGACACACCCTCGAACGGAACTATACAGAGTAAAAAAGCTAATGCGGAAGTAGACATAAGGATTTGCTTAGGTAGCAAAGCCAAAAGAGACAGTTCTGAGCGAGAACTCGGGCTGATAACATCCCTTTATATATTTTCTACGCTTGTCGTGGCAAAATATGAGAATAAAGGATATCTAAATGGCATAGCCATTGGCAGAAGGATTACAATAAAGAACTTTGGATATATGAAATCGAATATGTCTATGCCTTAACCGTTCGTCCGGGTCATATATATAAATATACAAAAGCTTAAGGAATAATTAAGGTAAATAACAAAGTAAAATGTTAAATAAAGTCTAAAGAAAATAAACGATATGTCGGGGTAATTTTACTCAAATTTTAGAATATTGTAGTCGAATATACAGAAGACTCCTTGTTCATGTAAGTAATGTGTATTTTCCGTAACATATTCCTCAAATTGTCGGACGGGTTGAGTTGAGCTTTGTTTATATGATTTCTATTATTTTTCATATCAGTATGAATGGCTAACCACAAAATACATTCCTAATTTCTGTAATTTCCTCACAGTAAGTTGTTCATACGTTATTAGATCACAATTTTATATTAGAGTTGCCATATTACTTTTTAAAAATTCGTAGAAGTGAGGTCATTTAAGGAAGTAACCTTTCAGCTAGCTGGGTGATGGTCAAATGACAGATCGCTCATCTTCAGTACAAGAGTCCACGAGTTCGATTTTCCCTATTGACATCATTATTCGTAGCCTTTGGGTATCGGTCTTAAGCAGTAGCTCACGGTATTATTATTGTTCGTGTAGCAGAAAAGTATACCATATTTTTTGTACACCATAGCTATTTAAACCAAGCCAAACCAAAACAAATCCTTCATCTAAGCACAAGGGAATATAAAATCTACTAACATTGAAGGAGTTTGGTTTTGTGATTGAGTATTGAAGACATCTAAAAGCCCACATATCGTTGGAAACTAATTCCATCCTCTCATTATTAAAATAATAAAAAAATCTCAAACTGATAATAAAACATTTTAGAAAAATTTTACTATTACCACATAAATGTCGTGAAAAGGTTTAATGTGTAAATTTTATGAATTTAAAATTACAAATCATAAAAAGATGTTAAAAGATTTCTTACATTTTTAAAAGAAAACTTTTTGTAGCATTTAAATAAACTAAAATATCCATTTAAATGATAAAAAATTTAATGCTTTATAACTAAATTAAACAACGATATCTATATTTACTATAATAGTTAATAGTGAAGTAAAAAAATGATCTGTTGGATCTATCATTCTTAACATCAGTATGAATGGCTAACCACAAAATACATTCCTAAATTCTGTGAATGCAGTTTTAGTTTCGTACTCACAGTAAGCTGTTCATACTGTTCATACGTTCTTATCTCACAAGTTTATATTGGAGTGGCCATATTACTTTTTAAAAATTCGTAGAAGTGAGGTCATTTAAGGAGGTAACCTTTGAGCTAGCCGGGTAATGGCCAAATGATAGATTGCTTATCTTCGGTACTGGAGTTCACGGGTTCCATTTCCGCCATTGGCCATTACTATTGGTTATTCCTAGCCAATAGCTCCAGATCTCATAATAATTCATGTAGCAGAAAAGTAGACAATAGCGTTTGTATACCGTAGAGATTTAAAACAAGCCCAACCAAACCAAACCCTTCATCTAAGAACAAGGGAATATAGAATCTACTAACATTAAAACACTTGGGCTTTCTTATTGAGTGTTGAAGATATCGAAACGCCTAGATGTCGTTAGAAAAAACTTCAGCCTCTTATTATTGAACTAATAAAAAATTTTAAATTGCTAATAACTTAATTAAGAAAAAATTATTATCACCTCATAAATGTCGTGAAAAAGTTTAATGTTTAATTTTTATGAGCTTAAAAATTACAAATTTAAAAGATTTGTTACATTATTAAAAGAAAAAATTTTATAGCATTTAAATAATTTAAAATATCCATTTGAATGATAAAAAACTTAATGCTTTATAGCTAAATTAAACAACGATATCTATACTTACTATAATTGTTTACAAAACTCTTTGTATTTGTTGTATCTATCCAGTATAAAAATTTTAAAAGTCAAATTCAAGTGACAATTTATTTTTATTTATTTTAGCGTTTAAAAATCATAAATTTATGCTTTCGCAGTGATTTTGTCGAACTTTATTATTTTCCTATGCAAATACTTTAGTTTGAACATTACTTTATCTTTTCTAAAAGCTGACTGCACATGTTGTCAGTCTGGTCACGTTTTTCGGACAGAAAGATGGATACCTCCATTGCTTTTAAACTATTCTTTTTAATTTATTTCCTTTCTTTCTTCGAATTGAGTGAAAATACATAATAGTTTTGCTCTATGTGTAATCACACAGTCTACATACTTGTTCAGTAAGAAATTTTGTAAGGCTATAGTAAGTTTGATGTGTATAAAGCGACCTTTTATGTAAAAACCATATTTTCAAATAGGGCTAAGAATTTGATTCAGTACAAATATAAATGTATCTTAACAATTGATTTGGCTAAGTCTGGCCTCTACATTGGACATGCATATTTATAACTACTATATAACATAACTGTCAGTGTTCACCACAGCGGATATTAATTATCTCAAAAATGGAAAATATATTTTTTTGTTTATTTTACAGAGATCCTAATGTCTATACAGGCATGGGAAAATAACAGAAATTAAAAAATATTTGTAAAACACATCTTGTAAAATTAAGGGTTAATATGCAGCAATGTACACAACAACACACACATGCAAAAATGAATTTGTATATCAAATATTATCTATTCATAAACCGATATATCTAAAGCAGTGTGGCTGAGGAAATTAGACATATTCTACTATGGGAAGAAGAGTAATTAAATTCTATTCCGATAGAAACACTTCATAGATTTAACTATTTTCACATAAGACTAGTTCTCAATTTTTAGAAAGTTCTTAATAAACCCTTAAACGCTCACTTCAGCAGTATGCATACAATTCTTATAAAATGTAATAATCAAATAGCCCTAAAATATTTTCATTAAGCATTCTTCTAACATGAATATTTTTGATATGGATACAATTATCTTTACTGTAAATCTGCAGCATATCTATTATTTATGAATTTAGGAGAGGGTTTTAGTCTTATATTTATTATTATTAGATATCAGCACTTTTCGTTTTAATTAGGACTTATGATTTATTTGTTATATATATATATATATATATATATATATATATATATATATATATATATATATATATATATATATATATATATATATATATATATATATATATATATATATATATATATATATATATATATATATATATATATATATATATATATATATATATATATATATATATATATATATATATATATATATATATATATATATATATATATATATATATATATATATATATATACATATATACATGTCAGGTCTAAAAAAGGGGTAATTAAAAATTACGTGAGTTAAAAGCGATTTTAACAAGGGAACTACTTTTATAATAATAAATAGATGAAAAAGAACCATGCTCGCTTAAGCTTTTAAGATCATCCGGTCAGGCGGAAGCATTTTGGAACAATTTGATGAGCTTGCAAACAGTCAACATTCAAATTAGGGCTTAGACATGGAACTGTGAACACACTCTACGCGTGTCTTCGACGAAAAAATAAAAATGGATCAAGTTTCTTTCAAATAGAACTATGATTTAACAAACTTATTATTATTAAGAAAGACTTTTTCCATTAGCTTTAATTCTGGATCACGACACGATATACATACATACATACATACATATATACATATATATATATATATATATATATATATATATATATATATATATATATATATATATATATATATATATATATATATATATATATATATATATATATATATATATATATATATATATATATATATATATATATATATATATATATATATATATATATATATGTGTCTGTGTGTGTGTGTGTGTGAGTGTGTGTGTGTGTGTGTGAATACATATACACTTGCTGGTATTTAAACACATTAACGTATAAATATTTCCGTCAAAGTGTCTTTTTATGTCAAGTTTTATGCACGTAATGAGTACTTTTGATATGTTTGTTTTTGCCCTCATGGTTCCAAACGCTAGGAACTAATGCTTTGATTCCACAGTGACAAAAAAAAAACACACTATTGAGCATTTCTTTTGTAAACGATACGCGATGTTTAGAAATGAGCTTAAAAATAATTAATATTAATTAATTTTCAGGATCCTTTTTGTTGATGTAAAATACTTTTATACGAATCCACAATCTTTCATGTTTATTTTTTACCACTTAATAATGAAGACAGTTTATTTTAAAAGCTCAGTCTCAAAGCAACTATAAAGAAACGTTTTCTTCTACCATCTCTGAGATTGAAATGAATTTCATTTGTTTTTGAAATACGTTTCTCAAGAGCGTGAAAAATATCTCCTTAAAGCGAAAAGAAAATGCCATTTCTTAGATTTTTATTATTTAATTACAAAAAAAAAAATGTATGAATGATAGCTTTTGTAAAGAAAAAAAGGCTGTTACATATTAAAAGAATTGCCATCTCCTGCCTCTAGGACAGATCTTTTTGACAGATAAATATTTCATCTAGAAAGCAGTAAAAAATAGCTTTAATATGTCTAAAAACAGTGTGACAGATTTTTGTTATTTTTAAGTAATACTGTAGTAAATAATTTAGATTTCATTAGTAATTTGTTTATTGTAAGTTATTTTTTATTTCAATAGAATCTTTATAATTTTGTGATTAGAGATAACTCTCGATTAATTAAAAACATTATTACATAGTAAATTATTTTTTGCATACATGTCTTTATAAGGTGCTATTAGCCGAGCGATGGCCGATTGGTTACGGTGCTGGCTTTCGGTACCGCAGTTCGTGGTTCGAATCCCACAGTGGCATGGATGTTCATAGCCTTTCGGAGTCAGCTCTAAACTGTAGGTCCTGGTCTCATTAACCCTCGTGTTGTAAAAAGTAGACCGTAGCACTCCAAATCAAACCAAATCAAATACTATTAGACTGTGTTTCAATGCTAGAACAACTTTTAAAATACAACAAAATGCTGTAGTTGCAATCTACATTATATCAAACATTAAAACTGTTTTCGGATATTTCATTTATTATTTCTTATAAAAGTGTACAGTGATTTAAGAAAATTTATTATTATAATATTTTAATCTTTTGTGTGAAGTTTTAAAATTTGTACAAAGTATGTATAAATTAATTCATTATATTTTATAAACTGACATTAAAGACACGAAAATTAAAGTGCATTTCTAAAGCCTAATAAATTTAAATAAACTTATTTTGAAATTATTTTGTAAATTTTAAAGCATCTTAAAAAGATTTAACACGATTTCTCTTATTAAGAAACACTTAAAAAAATAATTATTGATTTCTTTAGTGATTTCTAAACTAATATGTGAGAATTGCACACAGACTTTTTTATTTCTACATATTTTTTTATTTGTATCGTTCTTTATAGTGAAGCAGAAGTATATTTATTTTACATACATTTATTTGATATGTAAAAAATAATTATTATCATTTAAATTTACTTACAAATTTCTATAGTTATGAAACATGAAATTATTTTCTTAAATTTCATTAATTGGAATTTATAAAAATGTATATTACTTTTGCTCCATAACTTGCACTTTATATCTAGTAATTTGAGTAATTTAATTTTCCATTCGAATTTTTAATCACTTATATTCTTTTTCCACTGGTATCTGAAGTATGATTTCAAAATATTTGCTCAGGTAAAAATTAACTTTTCTACGAGTCGATGATATTTATTTCTAATAATTTATTAATTATTCTTATTGTTATAATTAAGTTTTGTTTGCTTTGTGTACCTTATAAAGAAAGCACACAATATTTTTACAAAACTTTACAAAAATTTATATAGCTTCAGGCTTTGAAAAAATATCATTTAACATATTTATATCCTCATTTTGTAAAATTTCTATTAAATAAAAAATTTATAAAAAACAGAGTATTTTATTTTTCGTTTCCTTCCTTAAAGGAAAAATAGTCCTTAATGTAATACAAACAATAAGAGGTAGTTTCTAATGTCTTAAATACTATAAATAACATAAAACGGTATTACTGAGGAAGTTGAATGTGAAACAAGCTTATATTTTTTACTTATTCTAATAATAAATAACTGAATTTAGTTATTTTATATCAAGAAAATATGCTAAAAATTCCTTTGATTACATTGTATGAAGATAGGTATAATAAAAATTTTACAATAATAGTGTAATGCACTCCAAAACTTGTAAAACTATTAGTTTTCATATTTATTATGTTATCTACCACCACATCTATTAAATACAGTTTAATTTTTTTAGGTGAGGATGAATAATGCAGTTGGTGTTATTATGTGATTTGCCATTAGGAAATTTGAGCTGAAGTTTTTAAGCTTTTAAAAGAATAAATTGTTAGATTCCACGATTACTGTGAATCCTGATGCGAAGAGCATCGATTTAAGAAGCGTGATCTTTCAAAGCATTAATGTTTTTTTTTTCCTGTTTGCTAGTTTGTGCAATGCAATGTTTGCTAGTGTGGCGTGCAATTTCCTTATGGGGAAAGCAGAATCCTCATTTATAACTTATGTTAATCACAAAACTTGTAAGCAAAATTAGTGCATATGTAAATAATGTGTTGTCAAAAGCTAAATTTTATGCCTAATATTTTTCCACTCGGTTGTCCCTAAAATGATAAGGTACAAAATACGAAATTGCGTATCACGAGTTCTCTGTGTAATAAGAGTGTCTTAGACTAATGCGATAAATATTTTCCAAACCGAGACTCATATTTTATTTTAATGAAAAGAAAATTTGTCCACAAGAGACGAGATAATGGGCAGATAATTTTATCCCCAATGATTTGGGCTGGCACGTGGATTTCATTCAATCTGAAATAGCTGGATCTGTGATTTATCATCAGTTTTAGAATTTGTCCCACGGGCTCTCACTCTTATAACATACTTCATTATTTTCTGCCAACTTCTTTTACGCTAAGAGGAAATATGCAAATGGTGGAGACGCCATATTTAATTATCGGAGTAGCTAAGTTATCATTAAGTTTTTACCTTAATAAAATATTATGTCTTATTAAGTTACAGAATTTTTAAACATTGGTCACGGCTACTCAAATTTGCTGTTTGGTTTAATTATTGGATATTGTATCTGATGTGGATATTCCGTACTCTTCCACACACACACATATATATATATATATATATATATATATATATATATATATATATATATATATATATATATATATATATATATATATATATATATATATATATATATATATATATATATATATATATATATATATATATATATACATATATATATATATATATATATATATATATATATATATATATATATATATATATATATATATATATATATATATATATATATATATATATATATATTTATATATATATATATATATATATACATACATATATATACATATATATACATATATATATATTATATATAAATATATATACATATATGTATGTACATATATATATATATATATATATATATATATATATATATATACATATACATATATATATATATATATATATATATATATATATATATACATATATATATATATATATATATATATATATATATATATATATATATATATATATATATATATATATGTATATATATATATATATATATATATATATTATATATATATATATATATATATATATATATATATATATATATATACATATACATATATATATATATATATATATATATATATATATATATATATATATATGGTGTTTATTTCGAAATTCATCTTAGTGATCGAGAATTGTTAAAAATGCTTTATTTTATATGAATTCATTTATTTAATACACTGTTTTGAAACCATTACTTGATGTGAAGAAGAGACAGCTTCTTTAATTCTGTAGAAACATATATATAAGATCTTATATCGCCATATTTTTAAATCTTGATTAGTTTTGTAACATAATTAATGCCTATATCGTCCTTTTAAATTATTAATTCGAAACCAGTTCCAGTTTCTGATTTAATCTGACAATTCTACTATTAATATTTTTAAAGTTTTTTTAATAGCTATGTAAAACACTTCTACAGAATATTTAGCAAATAATTCAAACATTAAATTGACTAATACTCAAGCAAGATTTTGTGGTAAAGAATTGGAAAAATAAATTATATTTAATCTCCGATTCAAGTTAAATGCATATCTTCGTATCTCATATTACGTAAGCAAACTTAAGGAGTTAAGCAAGCTTAGGGTTTGGGGTGCTACAGTCTAGTTTTGCAACACGAGGGCTAATGAGGCTGAGACCTACAGCTTCAAGCCGATTTCGAAAGGCTACGAATATCCATACCTCGTTTAGATTCGAACATACTGGAGTTCATGGATTCGAAGGAATCAAAATTCGAATGTATCAAATACGTTTTACCTGAAGCATAAACTACATAAATCTCTCTTTACAACATAACCTTTATGAAAACAAAATTATTTCTAGATTATAAATATAAGTGTACTTTTTTTGCATGAATCTTCAAAAATAATTGTATGAGTAAGTTAAAAATATTTAGACTTTGTCGGAATAAATAGATGAATAGTTTTTTTTTATGTGAATGTATTTTTTCAGAAATGCATTGATAATTGTAATATGTTATTGTGTAATTATTATTTTTGGACGATTATTACATTGAAAAGATACATTCCTACTTAATATCCGTATTTCAGGTTAGAAAGGGCCGAACGATGGCCGAATGGTAGAGCGCTGCTCTTCGGAACCGGAGTGCGCGGGTTCGAATCCCGCTGCTGGCATGGATGTTGTAGCCGTTCGGAATCGGCTTTAAACTGTAGGTCCCGGTCTCATTAGTCCTCGTGTGCAAAACAGTAGACCGTAGCGCTCCAAACCAAACCAAACCAATCAGATTAGAAAGGATTGCACGAGAGGTATTTTCCATACATATATGTTAGGAATTTAATATTGACTACTCATAATTCTAATACGTAATAAATTTAATCGTAAATACTGACTTAGGCCAATTTGGTCCTTAATTCCCTAGACTAATTTTTCTCTAAATCTTTTGCCTGAATTTACAGCTGAGAGAATCTTAAGACATGCCCCAAGGAAGTTATGCTCACAAAGAACCCAAAAGTTTTGTAAGATGTAAATGAGGGATAGAAAAGCATAACTTTTGGACAAAGTGGATTTATAACATTCAATGCTAAATTAAACCATTCAAACATCTGAAGTCATATTTCAAAAGTAAGAAAACGGTTATATTTGGAGTAGGTCAGCGTTAAATAAAGATGGCACAAGTGTTGTTGCTAACCAACTAAAATTTATGGTGAATACATCTAAGGGGCACAGTCGATTAACCCTTTAAATGTCACTCATATAAATTCTTTGGGATTTAATGAAATTAATTCATAAATGGTATCTATAAACTTTATAAATATAAGTGAAATTTTTTTTTTACATTTCTTGAGGGGGTGGGGTGGAATTTGAGGGGTGTTTAAAGTGCAAAATCCCTGTACGGAGTAAAATTACTTTTATTAAGGTTTAATTATGCTAGGGAAACAATGATTATTATAAAAAGGGTATAATAAAGAAAAAAGAAACAATTTAAAGCCGAACGATGTGTCATAATAGAGCGCTCCTTTTAGGTAACGGAATTCGTGGGTTCAAATCCTACTACAGACATAGATGTTCGTAGCCGTTCGGAATCGGCTTTAACCTGTAGATCTCTGTCCGATTAGCCATAGTGTTGCAGAAGAGTAGACCGTAGCGCTCAAAACCAAACAAACAACTTATAAATGTTGTTTAGATAGATATTTTTTATTTGGGGTTATAAGTGGAAACATCATATTACTGACTTTTCCAGGTAAAGTAAGTTTAACCACGTATATTTCAAATGGAATATGGAGCTCTTGTATACTCTCTGCTGTGAGTAGGAAATATCATAAATATAAAAGACCTAAAAAATACATCGTATTTTTTTCAAAAGCAGAGAAAGAATTTAACATGTGGTTTCGCTCTGAAACCACTGTCCGTTAAAGGGCTAAGATGTCATAATGTATGGACTTTGACATATGCATGACTTAGAATGAACAAATGTGTTAAAGTTTTCTTTTATATTACGCCAAAAGTACTAAATGCATGCACAATAATCATACATCACACCATTATGTTCTTCATATTTATATTATGACACTAATGACTGATTTTATAACTCAACTTATTTCATGATAATAATTTTTATAGGAATTGGGACAAATATACTCATGTCATAAAAAATATATTTTAATATTAGCACATGTGATGGCTGTGTTCCAATATTAATTGATTTTTATATTGTTTGATAAACAACGTATAACAGTTTGAAAGAATAATCCTTATCTATTATTCATGAGTACCTATCAATAATGTCTCTGGATAAGTTCTCCACGTTAATGATAAAAGTACATAACGGAATTTTTTCTTCTGTTGTAAACAACCATACATTTTTCTGTATTTTAACTAGAGAAGTTTCAGGACTCTGGAAATGTACTCTAATACGTAGTTAATAAAAGCGAAAATCGCCTTGAATAATATTTAAGTTATCTTTTATAAGAGTTGGTGTTAATCTGAATGCATATTCTGGTATTTATATTTAATTAAAACAATAATATATCTTAAAACTAGATTTTATTTAGAAAATAAAACAAATAGAGAATTACGTAATTAAATATACAAAACTTAAAGATCCATAAATGTACTCTTAGAAGAAATCGAAATACTTTATGTAGCAATTACTTTAGTTGATTTTTCGGTAATTCTAAACAAAGTTTTAATGAAAAGAAATCTTAAATACTTAGCTGAACTCACAATTTTAAATCTAGATAGTTAGTTGAATAAGAGAAAAAAATAAAAAGTCTCCAATAGTTTTACTAAATTCAGGAAATAGTGGCAAAGGAAATTGGAATTTACTCAGAGTAGAGGCTATTTAAGAGGGATTTAAAAGTTCGCTTACAAGTGAATTAATCTAATTCTCTTAATAAAATAAATTGGTTCTTCTATTTAAAAAATATCAAAGCGTTGAATCAAGAGAGTCATATAATCTATCTATAAAGTATGCAGTTTGTACGTAATCTTAAAACTGAGTTCATTAAGAAAGTCTCATAAATTATCCAATAATTAATTTTTGAGCCAGACTGAGGAAACTAGCTCATTTTATGCTTGAGAATAATTTATGTAATAGGATTTTAACACTTTAATGAGAATATTGGGCACTTCATAATCTTCTTTGATAGAAATTTCTAATTAGAACATTGTGTCTGCTTGATGAAAACTTTCAAAGTAAAAGAAGTATCACTGTAGCTCAATCGGAAAAGGCAAGTAGTATCTAGTAATTAGAGAATTGTGGGTACCGTACTTGAGCAGCCCGAAGGTAACCCATGTACGTGAATAGTGACAGGGACACGTAAAATATATTTGTGGTTACAATGCACTCCTTGTTCTCAATCGATTCCTCTAGGGTTGGCACAATTTTCCTGGGGATCTCCTGCTTGGTCCCTGAATCTAAATTAGGACGACCCACAAGAGGGAAGATGTTCTTTCACACTCCTAGTGTACATGAAGCGAAAATCGAAACCCATTGCCTTCATTCATGTGGTCTCTGGCTCCTGTGTTTTTTCATCTAAATAGGATTGGCAACAACAGCAGCAACAACAATTGTCTTTCAAAGTTAATGGTTTTTCCTTTTAAGATTCAGCTTGTTGAGCTTCAATATATATATGTAATCAGACGGGGGACCAAACCAGCCCCGAACTTCACTTCTTTTGAAATTGCCCCTATTATTTTATTCAGTCCGGGCATGCTGGGCTGCCAAGAGTCCCACTAATTGTCTGTTCGAAAGAAACACATCAGTCGTAGTGACCGAACTTTATCTTTATTTCATCTTCTCAGACTCGGACAAAATCCAGAAGCATCTGAACCGGACGATGTCAAAACATTCTCTCTAACTACATATGACAAAGGCAACCTTTAGCGAGAGACGACAAAATACCATGTGTGGGTTAGTGTCGTGGGAAAAATACTGAGGAAACCGTTAATTGATTATAGAGAGTAACCTTTGATTAGACCCATCTGTTAAAGTGTGGCGTTTCTGATGAGCATTATTGCTGATCGTTACAGATTTTCCTGGGAGAGTTATTGCTTTCTAATTAAAATGCCAGCCATATCATTTTTTGCTTTGAGAATCAAAGAAAGATTTCAGGGTTCGGCTGAAGGAATGAAAACATACTCGTTTAAATTGGGTGGCTGGGAAATATCGTTAATATAAAGAGAAGAAATTAAGATCTTGAATAATGAATGGGGAAAAGGGATAATTTTGGATAGACTTTAGGGCTTGGTTCGTTTTTAGATATTGATAATATTACACACACACACACACACACACACACACACACACATATATATATATATATATATATATATATATATATATATATATATATATATATATATATTAGTTTCATTATGACATGTTAATAAACAGATAAATATGTAAACATTATGTATATTATATATTATTTGTTCCTTTTATACACTGATCTCTCATAGGTACTAACTTGTATTAAGATTCTATATTTATTTTTTAAACATCCTACATATAACTATATATAATGAAATTCGTATATATATTAATCTAAAACTGTGTAGATTGAATGAAGTATGCAGTAATAAAAGTTGCTTCTAAGGAATTAAAACAAGTAATGTAATTGTTAATAAATAATTTTAGTTTAGATTTGTATTTGGCCATTTATGTTTCTAAAGTTATGCTGAAAAATTATTTATTTCATGATAAGCAAAAAAGTAGTCGTATTTATTTTAGTCAAAAAATGCATATTATTATTATTATTAATCTTGTATATCTTGTGCATACTCTGTTTGTTATTTTAATAGTCTATTACACAGAACTGATTAAAGCTATTTAAAATCTTGACGAGAATCTTTTGTTAGAAAATTATAATCCATAGATGCTAGTAAATAAATCACACAATAATTGATAATTATAGAATAGTATTAACTTTTTTATATCATCAGAAATTTCAAGAAACAAAGTTTAAAAATCTTAACTTACAAATGTAAAAAAAATATTGTACTTTATTAAATGTTTAACAAAACAAATTTGCTTGCTTTAATCCAATTATAAAACAAGTGGAATAAAACTTCATAAATGCTGGTTTTGTTTCGTTTTTCTAGCATACATATTTCTTCGTACACTATTGAGAAATATTTTTAGTACTCATGAATACCCAGTTAAAATAAATGCAGTCAAATGAATTTTTTTTAATAAGCAATTTTTTAAAATTTGATAATATATTTATTTAACTTTTTGCACCTTTGCCAAAAATTTCATTTTATGTTTTTTTTTATTTTACTGGTATTTTACACAAAAATATTTAATTTCATTTAAACCCTTAACTGAAGCTTTATACTGTTTAAAAAATAAGCAGTATTCACACATATGCGGTAGAGGCATTCTGTAAGGAAAGATATTTATTAAAAGAGCTACATTTCTAATCCATGTTTTAGTTTGTCAGGAATTCCATAACGCAAATTAATAAGAGATAATACCGGGTTTAAGTTTTAGCATTCTTTTTAAATTAAAGGAGTAAAGATAGAAAATTTGGGCAAGTGCCCGCGACATTTTGTATCCATAACTTCCAATAACTGAATGCGTGGCAAAAAGTAAATGATAAACCAGAGTAATTCAGAAAGTATAAAATAAAATTTTGCCCCTACTTCAAAAAGATAATATTTCTTTACTGAATTTATAACAGCAATAATTCTCATTTGCTAGCACAATGAAGTTATTGCTTACAGTGCAATTAGTACTTCTGATATTAATTTGAATTTAAAGAATTTGATTTTCGTGTTACGAAAAAAAATTTGTAAATAAAAGAAAAAAGCGAGGATTGCATAAATAATTTTTTTCCCAAAATATAGTTTAAATGGCCTTATATCGAAAATTTAAGTCACAATTTATTAATAGAAACGTGTATTTTCTACCTAAGATTGTTATTAGGTCTTATAATACTTTATTAAGCTGTAGACATTTTATAATAAATTGTACTTTAGTTATAAATGTATCATGGCACTTTTAATTTAATATATACACTCATTCTCAACATTCTTTACATTCATAAGTTTATAGATTTCTCCCAAACTGTAAATTATAATTTCATAAAATTGATACAAAAATACAAAGGAAAAAAATTGAGAGCAAACCATATTATATGTTACTGTAGAGTGAAAAATAAATAATGATAAAAATTTAAAAAGAGAGTTCAGAACAAAAGGATTAACCCAGAAAATTGAAGCCTTACGACTTAAGAAATGTATGTGAACTCACTTGACGTATACATACATTTCACGGCTTATTTCCATTCTGGCAATAATGTTGTTAATCAGAGTTTAGGGAATAATTTTTTTATTTACATTTAGGAGGAGGGTGTCTATGTGAAATTTTTCTTCCGATGAACTCAAGTACAGTATCGAGTTATGATCAGGTGATTTTGTTGCCTAAAGTATTCATTCAACGACTTTTTTTTTCAAGGAATGCGGTATGAAGGTTGATTCCATGCGAAAAAGTATTATAGTTAAAAAATAAAACCATATCAACTTTGAAATGTCTGACATAATGCTCTAAGACCATATCCCGTTATATACCTTGGCATTCGTAAATCAGCTGTTGTAAACGTGTAGGAAAGAACGACAATCGATATTTTTTCCTCCCTTGCCATCACACCTCTACTATCAAAACAATCACGTTCCATAATTTTCTATGGATAAGTTTATGTTCCTCAGTCCCTCTAGATATAAACACTTTTAGAACCACCTGTAAAAATAATCTTGGACTCGTCAATAAAGAGAAATTGGGTCCACTGGTACTCCATCCAGTTTGATGTTCTTTTCACCAATTCAAAAGATCTTTTATTGTGAATACAGTTGAACAGATATGTTTATTTTATTGTGATACAGTTGAACTGCATGAAACAATTGGTTTTTACATTAGACTTTCTGATACCGTTTGCCATGATTCAGCAGTTCCAGTGGCAACTGCAAGCTCTGAAATTAAAAAGGTACCAGTAGACTAACAGTTACGATAGGCAAATACTGTCATATATCGGTATTCAGGGGCAGTTACTTTTCATTTATGACCTCTCCTAGTCCTACTTATAACAGTCCTATTGTTTTGAATTTTTTTACAAGACCTTGAAATTGTCGGTCTTGAAATATTAAGACATCTGTCTGATTCTAAATCACCAAAGAATCGCCACATCTCAAATTCTTCCAAATGATACTTCGAAGTCAAAATAAATCGATTTGAGTCCTCGCACACTCTCCAATGAGGTGACCGTGGGAACTGAAACTGAAGATCTCGATTACCACTATTCATTATTACGGTAAAAAGGGCTGAGTGAGGATTGTATTTTTATTATTCCTATTCATGTTACAGAAAAAGTGTGCTTTGTGATAAAGTGCGAATATGATGACGAAATCCTCTAGTTAGACTGCAGCAGTTTAGTTTCATGTTCTTCAGCATGGAAAAAAAAGCTGGGACCGCGTTTTAAGTCAGAATTTTGGTATTCAAAAGTTAATAATTCAAAACATTGATTTCATTATCGTATAAAAAAATTGCAATAGAAACGAGATAAAGATGCGGAAATACCTCTGTTGAGTTAATTTTTGTGTTTTCCTTTTTTCTCCAAATATATAAATTTGAAGTACATATATCGTATGTTTATGTATAGTAAGCAATAAAGGTTGTTTTGCAGAATGAGTTTGTGTTATAATTATTTGAAAAAAATGCGAGCTATGCAAAAGTAAATACGGTAATTTAAAACATATAAGTTCAACAAAACAGGCTTTCATGAAATGAAAGGTTTTTAATAGCATAAATTTAACTTAATTATGAAATTTTTAAGCCTAATTTGATTTTTAGACACATAAAAATGTAACACTCTCGTGTCTATAATTGTTTTATCTTTTAAGGTTTTTTTCTCTAATAAACTAAAATTTCTATGAAGGATGCACTTCAAATCTGATTTAATTTATTCTCAACTTTATTTTAATAAAACTTTGCAAATCTTTAAGTGTATATTACGTAATTCAGAAAGCAGAAACTTTTTAAAATAAATGTTCAGAATTAAAAGAAAACAAATCACAGCCTTTTGGGTATGCATATAAAATTTGAAATTATACAGACATAATTAAAACTGAACTTTAACTAAGAAGTTTTAAGTAACACATTAGTTTATAATTTAAAAGTGAAAAATATGTTTTGAACATTAAATTTAACATTCGTTTTGAATGGAATGGAATGAATCTAAAAATATTATCCTGCTTAGATTTTTAAAGAAATTTTATTTGAATAAAGTGCATCAAAAGACTTTGAAAGTCTTAGTGATACAAATTTTTTTATCCCTTGAAAGTTAATTGCAAACAGTTTACCCGGAACGCTTAATTTAGTACATTTTTTCTTATAAATAAATATAACGAGAAATATTTTAACTTTAATACAAATCTGAGCTCTACTAATACCGTCATAAATAAAACCCATTACGAAATGTAAGTTTATATAAGTAACGCGTATTTAGCGTAATTAAAGCGATGGAAATTTCATAAGTGTTATGCAATGACACTGAAATAGAATTTCAACAGTCTACTGCTGAATTAATAGGTGAAGGGTTGCAGAAAATTTCATACTCGAAATTTTAATACAGAGTTAATGTGATGTCATCTTGCGAAATTTTAATTATTCTTAAGTTATTTGACAAGTTAAACTAATAAGCGGTCGTCTGCAAATTTAGAAATTTAATTTTAAGCTCGTTTGAAAGAGAGGGTAAACTTACCAAAATTTTAAAGTATATTTTAAGTCTATTACTTTACTTAGAAAATTTTTTTGTAATTCTAAAGTATGTTGAAAGCAAAAGATGTAATGTAAGTAAAAAATATTTTCCAAATATTCATTAAAATTTTATTTTGATTATTAACACTGAGGATTTTATGAATATTTATGGAATATATTATAAACTTTTCACATAGCATGTGATATGAATTCACGCTTATCACAAAAAATGCAATTCTAGATAGTATAAAACTAATAAAAGAGATTTATTTCATAAATAAATACACTTGTTTTGATGTATACTAGATATTAAAATATATTTTTATCACACGTGTCTTTATTGTATCATTTGTATTGATTAATCTCTTGAAAAACACAAGAAGCTTTTAATCATTTTAGAAGTTTTATAGGAGTTACTTTTAGAGGAACGTTGATATAAACAACCTATTTAGAATTATCCATAAATTATACTTTCATTTATTTTTATTATGTAACAGATACAGCAGTAATGCCCGGCCATTTTATAGATTTTAAATAAGAAAAATTATCTCTCTGTATATATATATATATATATATATATATATATATATATATAAATGTAATCGGCCAGGGGAGTAACCAACCCCCAAATTTACACTTGAAAACTTCTTTTGAAATTGCCCCTATTATTTTCCTCAGCCCGGGCATGCTGGGCTGCCAAGAGTCCCGCTAATCGTCCGTTAGAAAGAAGCACATCATTCGTCTTGGCCGAACTTAATCTTTATTTCATCCTATAAACGTAGCACGGAATCCAGAGATGTCTGAACCAGACAGTGTCAGAACGCTCTCTCTCTCTTTAAGTAATAGTAATGCCAACCTTTTTTCGAGAGACGGCTAAAACCCGTGTGTGGGAAAAATGCTGAGGCAGCTGTTATTTGCTTATAGAATGTAACCTTTAATTAGAGCCATCTGCTATAATGTGGGGTCTCAGAGGAGCATTACTGCTGATTGTTACAAATTTTCACGGGAAAGTTATAAACTTCCTAATTAAAATGCCAGCCTATATCATTTTCTGTTTTGGGAATCATAGAAAGAATTTCGGGGTTACGCTGAAGGAATGAAAACATCCTCGTTTAAATTTTATGGCTAGGAAGTATGGTTAATATAAAGAGAAGAAATTAAGATCTAAAATATTGAATATGAAAAACTGATAATTTTGGATAGACTTTAGGGTTTAGATATTGATATTATTACACATACATACACACACATATATATATATATATATATATATATATATATATATATATATATATATATATATATATATATATATATATATATATATATATATATATAAATGCATATATAGGTAGATAGATAGATATAGATATAGATAGATAGATAGAAAAAATTAACCGATAGAGAGTAAAAGCAATTTATATCCTTGGGGCATACATGGGAAACTGCTGCAAGGAAAGAATTCAGAGCTAATTATTCTTCTAGTTTTATACGCGTGAACTATTGAATTTGTTTTCCATATTTCCATTCCTTAGAGATTTGTTCAAAATCATAATCAGAATTCAATCCTTAAAATATACTTATTTATTCAATATGGATTACCAAAATGTGATCGATATTCAAGTGACAGCATAAAGCAATTAATAAAGATCCTCGAGGAATGCAAAATTGAATTAGAAGCAATTGTGGCTCCTATTTACAATTAAGACTAAGTTAAATACACTTAACCATTGCATATAAAATATTTTCAGTTATTCCTCCATTCCATTAATTTCCGAAAGCATTACTAGTATATTTTTATCAAGGCTTTTACGATTTAACGTCTAGTCTTTATAAAGTGATAATTTGTGGTCGTTACTTCATTAATTGTAAGAGGTCTCATGTAAAATTACATAATTTAAATTTCAGAGCTTCTGTAATTGATCTCCTATTTTTGGTAAATTGAATAGAGAAAATTTATAAATAAAAATTGCTATGTGATTTTAACAGTTTTTTGCTTTTGATAAATATATTATCTGTTTACTTTGAGTTACAAGAATATAAAACTTACTTTACTATAAAATTGTTAAAATACATATATTACTATGTAGAATATAGTATGTAGTCTCAGATTTCATTTTTTTGTCTTGTCTGTTGTACCACTTTTCCAAGTAGACTTGTGGTTTTACGTTACCAGATTGAATTTTCGTCTGCTTTCCCCAGCATTTATTCTAAATAATTTTAAAACATGATAACTTTATATTACAAAAAACTGAAAATGCCGTGAACAGAAGTTTCAGAACTGCTGATAAACGTATAATTTATTTCCAAAGCAGACTTTTCTTTAGAGTTTGCAAACCTAATTTCTGCACTTCTGCTTTAGGAAACCCGTTTGATTTGTCCTTTTGATAATAAGCAAAATAAAAACTGTTTACTTCTTATAGTGTATCATTTTTCGTTTCTTACACCTGTCACTATATGCTAGCTTATAGTTAATTCCAAAACGTAACACAAAAATTGCTGTATTACTCATATTAAAGGTGGCCTTATATTTATGTAACATTGTGATTCCGGAAAATCTTTGTACGTGAAAAATAAAAAGGTGATTTAATTTTACCTTGAGTAAAAACTTCTTTTTAGAGTGGAATAAAAAAAAGTCTTTAAAGTGGTTAAAGTAGATAACATATGACTATAAGTATTTGTACTATCGTTGACATTCGAAAACAAAGATTATCATTGTTGCTGTTCGTCCATTGCCCGTATTAATTTTTGAAAGAGCATAAAGGTCTTGAAAGTATATTTTGAAAATTTATGTAGTCTTTTGAAATATATTAATTTAGTTATGAATTTTGGTAAACGAACGCTGACTGCGTATGATCTAACAAAAATAATTCTAGGTTAATCTTTTCGAAGAAAATTGTTTCAAATTTTTAGTAAATAAAATATCAAATTTTCTGAATGGATACCCATTTACAGCGGTGTTTACAATTAAGAGAGTTTTAACTTAATTTTCCAATTTATATATTAAGTAATAAATAAATTGTATTGAAATTTACTTTTGTAGTTAAATAAACACTGTATAAAACATTGTATATTTTATAGAATAGTTACAGTGTGCACACAAATAGCTTTTTATATTGATCAGCAGTGTAAAAAAAGTTTAAAATAAAAGCTATACAATGGACTAAAAAGATGGATAAATAACAAATATGTTTTTTCAATACAATATAAAAGTTTTTATTTCGGAAGTCAGACTGTTTATGAGTACTCTCTAGAGCCGTCACTGTAACACATTAAAAACTTGTTTCCAGATCCCACATGGTTTCTAAGCCGATCAAGAGTTTCTGCTTCTAAATTACGAGGAACCAGCGGGGGTAATATTACTCGTGTCCGTTGCATACCTTAAGCTGCACCTGTTCTCCGGGTGGCTAAATGGCCAACAGCTTCGCAGCCTTGTATTGGCATAAAAGCATATAGTACTCTATTGCCAGCGCGTTAGAAAAAAAATGTTTATGTAAGGAAATAGATACTCCTTTGCATATTTATTCTTAAAGATATGATTTTACCTTTCATTTAGCATTTTCTATAAAATTATTGCATGTCAAAATTATTTTAATTTTTAAAGCAGAATATATATCAGGCATATTTTAAGAATTTCTCAGCATTTTTACCAGAAGTGTTCTAAAAAAATGGAGTATAAATTTGCTACACTTGGGATTATATACACTTATGCTAAACTTTCGGTGCAATAATGCCCATAAAGTAGAATTTTGTGTTTAAGTATAGCTCATTCTAAGTATATCTGACTGATTTTAAATGCACTTATACATATATTTCAAAGAATATTTTCCGTTTTATATTTTGACGTTTGAATATAACATTTCCCTTATAAAATTTAAAATTTACTATGAACATATATATTAAAGAAATATAAATTTTACGCAATACACTTTAACCTATTCACTGTTCCACTATTTATTTCCTAAAATTCATTCGAGTTAAGACTTATATCCCAGAGTTTGGGAATAGGCTATCACTTTTCAAATCTTATGAACTCGTTGATGCCTGATCATTTCGTGCGGAATAAAAAACAGCATAAATGTAACAATGCTGATAAATTTTTTAAACATGTCACAGAGAATAGTACTTTGTACCTAAGATAAACTGAAAAGGTTTTGAACATAGAGAATATTTTAAAGTAATGTTTTATAATTGCAATTCACAAAACTAAATATATTTACGCCATAGTTGGTGGCATTTCTTAAAAAGAATCGTATGCATTATAGCAAATAAAAATCTCATATTGTACATTTATTTTAAATTATAGTGAATAAATGTTTTTTACTATATATATGACGGCGAGAAGTCTACATTTTACTACGGATGTTACTGTTACAGAAAGACATCAGTTATTTAAAAACTTAAAAGCAAAATACATCACATTAAGCATAAAAGGCAAGTACAGAAGGTTGAATTACAATATGTATGTATTCAACCTAATTCTTGCACGCTTCATGCTTAATTAGGTTAACTTGTCTAAGATCAGTGCTCGTTAGAATAGTTTTATTTATTTTATTAATTAAACCTTTATTTTTATATTTAATTTTATATATATGTATACAGATATATATAAATATATATATATTATATATATTTATATTTATATATAATATATATATATATATATATATATATATATATATACATATATATATTATATATATATATATATTTATATATATATATATATATATATATATTATACATATATATATACATATATATATACATAAATTATATATATAATATTTACATATATATATTATATATATATATATATATATATATATAAATATATATATATATATATTTATATATATATTATATATACATATATATATATATATATATATATATATATATATATATATTTATATATATTATTATATATATTATTATATATATATATATATATATATATATATGTGTGTGTGTGTGTGTGTGTGTGTGTGTGTTTAATTTTCTTTTTTTATAGATCTTATTTATGGGAAATAGTGAATATTAGATTTATCTATGCTTGGTTTGAAGAGCTATGTAATAGGCTATTCAATTATATAAAAAATATAAGAAAGTTTTTGTTAAGCAATTATTGAATATTTGAATAAGCCTCATATATGTTCATGTTTAGGAAAAAAGGACCAAAAAGTCTGGTACAAGATAAGAAAGGATTTACGACTCTTATAGGCATCAGATTGCTAGCCGAAGATAAGAAATGTTTTTTCAAGAGTGACACTAGTGTTGAATAAAGTTTTGTTAAAGATTTACAATTGCTGGCTATGAAGAGGATCGGGAAGTAGGACATAGTCCAAATTAATGGTTTTCTGATCATGAGGGTGATCTAAATCAGCAAATAAAAAACCCAACTGTGCAAATTAGAGTTTACGTTCTGAGGATATGTATATAGTAAAATATAAAGAAAAGTAATTAGCTAGAAAAAAATAGAGGACAAGCAGATAAAGCAAAGGAAAAAATAATATAGAGCTAGGAGTGGAGTAAGCAGTAAGAGAAAAGTGTAGAAGGAGGAGGAGAGAATGTTAATTCTCTTATCAAATAAATTAGTCTGCAATGGACCTACTGTAACTCTGCCACCCGAGGAAGTTAGTGTAGAAAGCCGAGAGTTTCCTCTACATCTGCAAGCCTAACTTCCCAACGAGAACACTATTGCTCTCCTGAGCTCAAGCACACAATACAAATTGTGACATCCATCTCCTGTCTACGAGTTAAGACCCTAACTGCTAATGAGCTGTGAACTGTTTCTTCCTTCCAATTCAAGTGTCAAACTTCTTTTGATTAATAAATTTTAAGAAATTTAAGGGTCCTCTCTTAAAAAAAATTGAATGAGCATATTTTTCATGACTGACGTATGTGTTAAGTGATTAATTTCACTAATGAATTTGCTAACGTTTATTTATGAGTAGATTTATAAGTGTAAACTTTTTTTGTTAATTTGTCGATTATTGAAGCAGTTTTTTAATTATTTTTTCGTTGTCATTTGTTCTTATACCATGAAAACTGCCTTTAGCCTGTAAAGAGTCTGTGGTTAAAATTTGAATTAAAATAATTTACCCAACGCAACCTAAATACTTGTTAGCTTGAATCTAGAAATATCTTGTACTATCCAAATAAATACCACGATATTAATCTAACGTAAATACCTAACTTTGGGGAGGGCTATACGACACAGTCTACTGTTTCAATAAGGAGCACTAATGAGAACGGAACATATTGTTTAAAGCCAATTCCTAATCATTAAATAAATATTATAAAAGCTTAATTGATAGTAATAGAAGTATATCCATCTCAACCCAGGCTGTGGTACAGGAGGTAATACAATTTTTTATTTCACCCCATATGTTCAAGTTTTGAATTGCTGGTAAAAGCATTCGAATATTTTCTGAGAGCTTCACACTAATTAGTCGCACACAATGCATATTAATAAAATTTTTATTAAATAAAACATTTCAGACATTATTGATACTGAGAAAATATCTCTGCATTCAAAACTCGTTATAGTTTACTGCGCTTAAATAACATTTTACTTTATCTCAAAACATAATAAACCGGTGACTCATTATGATAGTACTTCTTTTCATATATAATAATGCTAAATACTTCTAAAAACACTAAAGCTTACAATTCTAAGAAAACTTGAATACGTGATTGTATTCATGGTATGTTTCTGTAATTTAAAGTTCAGCCAAAGAAATTCATTCAGCCAATAACAAGATACTTGAATAGGTATAAATTCTGGCACACATTTATTTACATAAGTGCTATTTAATTATTTTAATATTTTGTATTTATACAAAATTGTGATCTATAATAACTGAAATGTAAATAACTCTTTCCGGTATTATCGAAGTTTTCTTTTATTGTACCACTGAACGTTATTAAAATTTAGACCATTAAAGATTTTTGACTATAAGAGAATTTACAGAAATATGCATCTATAAAAAATATTTTAAAGTGGAAATATATATTATTTATGACATGATATTTCATTATTAAAAAGAACAAGATATCTTATTCAAATATAAATCATTCAAAATAAATCAATATTCAAAAATAAATCATTTACGTTTTTCAAAGAGAAAAATAAGATAAATTATTGTAGGGGAAAAATGTATATTTATAAAATGTTCAAAATTTATTGACACAACTGTAAATACATATTATAGGTGATTTGTTTATTTGGGCAATAATAACATTTCATGACGTCAGTCATGATTTTCAAACTATTTTAAATAGATATTTAAATAGTGGAGATTTTTGTCAAATAAAATCTTTCTGTATTATTTCCTGTAATAGTAGTTATAATTTGAGTAATTAAAATTTTCGTTACTTTGCTATAGATACACTATAGAGTTGTCCATGCAATAGATTCTCGAAAAAGGTTTATAATTTGGGTACTTAGGGAATTTGAGAAAATAAAACATTCAAGAATGTAGTCTTTATTTTTTATTACCAATTACAAAGAACAATCTTGATCAGAAGGTTCTATACAGTGACACGCAAGCTGTCTGCGATTTTTTACACAGCTGATTGAGGTTTTTCAGTCTTGTGTCTTTGTATGTTATGTCAGTAGCGTATGAACATACAACTGGCTTTCAGATACTGCCGACTCCTAATCTTTCCATCTAAAATTAAAAGTTTTCTTTTATTGTACCACTCTTTTTATTAGAATTTAGTTAATAGTTCAATTCATCAAATAGAATTTCCTACCAGAAAATATACTATAGCATATTAATGTCATTTATAAAAATTTCCAACTAAGATATATATACATTCAATTATATAATATTCATTATTAACTAAACAAGATATCTTATTCTCTGCTGTATGAATTGAAAAATTAGAATTTATTATATTATTCAGTAAAACTTCGTTTTCAAGAATATTTATTTACTAATAAATTATTGACGGGATCAAAAATTTTAAATTTTCCAAATAGTAAAGTACCCTATGACAGGTAAAAAATGGATTTTGGCTGAGAGTTATCTAGTATGCAATAAATTAATCTTCATACTCCGCTAAAGTTCCCCGATACTGTGAATGCAGTGTAGAATCACATTTAATAAAATTGCAGTGTAAATCACGGGATAAAATTTTCTTTGCAACAAAAAAATAATCAGTGATTAAATTTAAAATTATCACATATGTACCTATCTAGTATTTAAGCCAAATAGAAAGAAAATTGTTTACGTTTATCTAAGTAGTGATAAAAAGTATGAATAATGCAGACGATACTTAAGTAATCTAAAATAAGAAATGATAAAATAAGATGATTAGAGGAATGACGTCATAATTCTAGAAAAAAAGTTATTTTTGAAGTGGTTCGAACGTATTAAAGGCGACAGATTTTTCGCTGTAATATGAGCATTTTTATTCCAATTTATTTTAGAATATCGATAGGAGAACATACAACTTATTCGCTTTGAATCTAATCCTAATCTCATCAAGAATAATATATGCTTTGTCCATTCCAAGTTTATCAGCTTCATAAATTCGAGGACAGACGATATAATTAGCTATTTTAATATTGTCTATATTTAAACTGCATTTATTTATGAAAAGCTTTAATTTGCTAATGGTTAAATATTAAA
This sequence comes from Pardosa pseudoannulata, assembly GCA_032207245.1. Taxonomy (NCBI): domain Eukaryota; kingdom Metazoa; phylum Arthropoda; class Arachnida; order Araneae; family Lycosidae; genus Pardosa; species Pardosa pseudoannulata. The sequence goes on along the minus strand of CM063498.1, from coordinate 163,412,455 downwards.
TAATTGATTGACAAAAAATCTGTTAATTGTCCTCATTGCTTGCGATGTTGCAAATTGAATACATTAATGATTTATTCATTAAAATGTTTGAAATTTTCTAAATATTTATTAATGTCTTTTTAGACATTTATAACGTTAAATGAAGAAAATTTAGACCATTTCCCATTATTTTTCTCTAGTAAATTCGAGTACTAATACATCAAAATGCTAAGGTTTTTTGCATATAAATTTCTAATATAAAACTTCAGGAACAAACCACCTCACACTATTATTCCTATTAGCATCGGTTATTTTTATTTACAAGTATAATAGTTTTAGTAAAAAAAAATAGTTAAAAAACATTCAAATATAATAATTTTATAATTATTCACTGTTTATGTAATTTTCATTGCATTCCGAGCAGTATCTATAGATATATGGAAAATAAAAAAAATGTAAAAAATTGTAATCCTTCATATTTGAGTACTTATTTCTGATTCATATTACAGTTATTTATATTACTGTTGAATTGAAAGTTTAAGTTCATTTGAACACTTCTTCTCTTTTTATATCTTTACCTACTATAAAATATGCATAAATATTGATAAAGAGCAGTTATATCATTTTTTAAATACAGAAGGAATGAAATACAAAATTTCTTCACTCTACCAAGCGATAAAATCTTTAGTGTTATTTTTATAGGTGCAATTTTTTTATCTAATTAATTGCGAGTTACAGATTTCGCAATCAAGGAATCTAGTTTAAACATACATTTACTTAATGAGATATTTAAAATATATTTTAATTGATATCCCTAGTAGCAAAGTAATTAAACTTTCCTAACTAGAATTTAAAAAAAGATTGATTTTGATTTGATTTTTACTCCAATGCTAATAAATATTGAATTATTTATAAATGGAAGAATCAGGGAATTTAAAATTCTATTAGATCATCTAAGAGAAATATATGTACTGCAATAATCTGCAGTATGAAAATTTAATGGCATGTGTATTTTAAAAACAAATTGGTACTTAATGATTGCAATTAAGATATTTTAAAAATCTTGTATAATATGACTTCATTTCAACAAAGGGCAACGAACTGTTAAAGACCTAATGAGAGCAACAAAGTTGCACTAATTCCCGTTTCTAGGTACTAAAATTTAATGAAATTTTCTGGACGATTTATTTATCCCGTCTCACAGATATATTCTTCTTTTTTTAAACTTTTTCATTAATTGAGTAGCTAACATTCCATTTTTTTTTGTAAAAGGAGAAAAACAAATTTAATTCTACTTAATTGTTCATTTTCTGCTCTTAGTTCAGTGAGTAATAAAAAAACAATTATGCCATAAAAGGAATTTCAGTACCTTTAAGGAACAGTCTATGAACTATTAATTTTAGATTAAAAGTTTACGTAAAAGAAAATATAATTGGTACGAAATCCCAAAGAGGGATTATATACGGTAAGTTATAGTACTAGGTTTTCATCTATGTATAAATAAAAGCATAATACAATATAAAAGTAAAAATTAAAAGATTAAATAAGAAGTTTTTTTAGTAATCTTGATGTGCCATGCTACTATCAAGAAAAACAAAACTATATATTAAAAGGAAATAAATATAAAAAGATAAAGAATTGGAACGAACTGGAATAGGAATTGGTATACTTGAAGCAGAGGGGTGGAATTGCGACCCCCACACTCAGGTTAAATGGCCATTTTATTCAGCTTAAACGCTCCCGTTCACCATAAGTACACCAATAAAAGGAAACCAACAATCTAAAAACAATCCATATAAAAATAGGACTATAAACTAAAGTAAAATTAGAATCAGTAACAACTAACCTAGGTATACATTAAAAACTATCACAAGGGCATTCAATATCATTATAAAATCTACCAAAAAAACTTATACTATGTATACATATACTTATGCCCGACTCATTTCTTCTTTATTTGTTTTAAAGTACGATACCAAAATACGAAGGATGAAAAATCGTGGGTAGCCTGCAATTAAAATATGGTTAACATATTCTTTAATTAGATTATCCCTAAGCGAAGTAGATTCATTGAGTCTAGTACAACGTATCAAAAAATTTAAAAAATATATTGCGTTTTACGTTAATGTGTATGCAAATATTCCAGTCAGTTATACGATTAATCCCAAAGTCATAAAATTTTCGTTGGTCATATAATTGATAATTAATACTATTATCTACTCTTATAGCAAAATCCAAAAAAAAAATTTAAAAAACCATCAGATTTAAGTAAGGTTTCTTTCAGAGTATATTTTTGGGCTAAAATCAATAACAATTAACCTATGTATACATTAAAAACTTTCACAAGGACATTCAATATCATTATAAAATCCACCAATAAAACTTATACTATGTATAGAAATATTAATACCCGAACCCCTTCTTCTTTACTTGTTTTAAGATACGACTGCAAAATGCAAAGGATGAAAAATCTTGGGTAACCTGCAGTTAAAATATGGTTAACATATTCCTTAATTAGATTATTTCTAAGAGAAGTAGATTTATTGAGTCTATTTCAACATATCAAGAAATTAAAAAAATATTGCGTTTTATGTTAATGTTCATGCAAATATTCCAGTCAGTTATATGATTAATCCCAAAGTCATAAAATTCTCGTTTGTCATATAATTGATAATTGATACTATTAGTATCTACTCTTACAGCCAAATCCAAAAAAATTAAAATCCATTGTATCAAACTAAGGTTATTTTCAGGGCTATATTTTTAGGCTAAAAATTGAAAACAATATCACGATTACCTTTAAATCCTATAATAATGTCATCAACGTATCTATAAAAATAAACATAAAGAATAACAAAAGTTTAGTTTTAAAAAAATGCAAATATAAATCCTCTATTGCCGAAGAGCAACCATTTCCCAGAGGTACACCAAAAATCTACTGTTAAAAGTGTGAGTCATCGTAAAGATAATTTTCATAAAGTACAAATTTAAGTAAATGTTTAAATTTAGTCATGGATATGAATAATAAATAAAAGAATATTGACATTTAATTGGCTTTTTTATGCAAAACATTAAATTTATTAAAAACCTTCTGAATCATTACTAGCTTAGTAAATTTATTTTTATGTGTTATCAACTAAACATCATTTTAAAAAGAAAGGAAATGAATTTAAAGACATGATTTTTTCAAAATTTTATAAAGTTGAATATATAGTAGGGACAAAATTACGTACCTTTCCTGAGATATTGTATACAGTGCTTAATATATTAAACTGCCACTTCATTTATTTTTGTAGTAAGTATAACTTTAATGAATTTTTAATCATATTTTTTACACTATCAAATAATAATTTATTCATAAAAGAGGTAATGGTAGATACAACAGTGCATGATAATTTATTATATGGCTAAAAAGGTTTTAAAATAGTAATAGAATACTAAATGATAGCTCTAAATAAATTCGTTTTTGTCTAAAATTTTAAAATTTGTACTTTTATTACTATCACTTTTATGTGTCCATTCTTCTGTAAATGAAAGGAATTATAAATTCATGAAAAATAAAAGGAAACAGAAAAAATATTTCATTTGAACTATCAAATGAAAATGTGTTACAACATAAAAACAGAGACTGCAAAGTTTAGTTTAAATAATACGAAATTTAGGTGTTGAATTTATTACATAAACATTTAAAACACTATAAGAGAATTTTGTCACAAATAAAGTATTTAAATATCTATTCGTGATACATTAATTCAAATCTCTAATTTAAATATGATCTATAATTAATCTCATAAAATCATTATAATATAATTTTAAAATAGTGTTTGGAAGCTTTCAAATATTTACTTCTTGATAATTTAACAGTTGGGCTGAAAAGTTTGTAGGCCGACACATAGATGGCGATACTAATATTCGATCCCTATGAGTTTTAGTCAGCCCTAACCTTCGAAGGACACGTGTATAAATTTGACGCCTGTAGGACTATTAATTTTTTGTATATAGTATTTTGAGTGAACTTTTGTCACTTTGAAAATATTGGATAAAAAGGAATTTTGTGTGTTAGTAAAGCATTGCATTTTAGCGAAAAAATACTGAAGCAGAGGCTTGTCTTGATAGACATTATTCGGAATCAGCATCAACCATTGAAATCAACCATTAAAAATTGGTTTGCTAAATTTAAACCAGGCAAAATGAGCACCGAGGACGATGCACGCTGTGGACGCCTCAAAGAAGCTGTTACCGACGAAAACAGTAAAGTGAAGTTGATCGAGATATCTGAGTCTCTAAAGATATCAAAGAAACGTGTTGGACATATCGTGAAAGAGTATTTGGGTATCCGAAAGCTCTGAGAAAAGTGGGTCACAATCGATCAAAGACAACAACAAATTAATGATTCTGAGCTATGTTTGAAGCTGTTTAAGTGTAATAAACCAGAATTTATGCATTGATGTGTGACAATGGATGAAACATCGCTATATCATTTCACACCGGAGTATAATCAGTAGTCAACCAAATGGACTGCACGTGATGAACGAACTCCAAAGCGTGGAAAGACGCAGTCAGCTGACAAGGTTATGGCATAAGTATTTTAAGATTCGTATGTTATAATATTCATCGACTATCTTGAAAAGCAAACAACCATCAAGAGCGAATATTGCATAGCGTTATTGGAAAGTTTGAAGGACGAAATAGAGGAAAACGGCCCAATTAGAAAAAGAAAAGTGCTGTTTCAACAAGAAAATGAACCGTGTCACAAGTCAATGAAAACGATGGTAAAATTATATGAATTAGGCTTCGAATTGCTTCCAAATTCACCATATTCTCCAGATCTCGTCCCCAATCACTTTTTGATATGCTCACACCTCAAGAGAATGCTCGCTGGAGTGAAATTTAGCTCCGAGGATGAAGTAATCGCCGAAATTGAGGTCTATTTTGAGGCTAAAGAGAAATTGTACTATAAAAATGGTATCAAAAAATTGTACGACCGTTATAATCGTTGTATCGTCCTTAAAGGTAACAACATTGAACAATAAAATCAAATTTTATCAAAAAAGTTTTTTTTTCTGTTAGCCTACGAACTTTTTAGCCCAAATGTTAATATACACCTGTATCTCATAGAAATAAATTAACTCAAGCTTTATCTACTTGAGTATATTACTTAAATAAGCATTTATTGATAAAAAAAAATAAAAGAGTGTAAATATATAAAATATATTTAAATATATTCGGTGACTTTTTCCATCTTATCTATTCCAGTTTAAACACATTGTAACTCATTGTAACTCAGAATGAATAAGATAACCAATATTTGTGAAATAATATATATATATATATATATGTGTGTGTGTGTGTGTGTGTGTGTGTGTAATGTTGTATAAAATGTAATGAAACTCTGGAAAAAGATAAGAAGAAACTATCTATTGTTTTTTCTTTCAAATATAAAAAGTTAAGATATGGGTAAATATTATATAATAATTGTTCCAAAATTTTTCTGGGTAGCTTTCACGCAATTTTTAATGCTTGAAATTTCCTGTATTCAAGAACAGTTTGAATAAAAAAACGTTATTTTCTGAGTTACTCTTTTTTACATAACTTTCAATTAAGTTAAAATGTAAAAAAAGGGAGAAAATTATTACGAGAATTCTTAGCTATTACCACCAAATTCTTAAATGAAAAAAAGTTGGAATACTTCTCAGTGCATATTTTTCATACCAGCTACCAAATAACCCTCGCATAAGTCAAATTAGTCCTTCGCAGAAAAAATTCAATTTTTCGACTGATTCATAATGATATATACTTTCTTAGAAACGAATTTCTACAGACTTATCAGTTTGTTTTATTACTTCCGCAGGAAATCTATAAGAAATAATGTTTTCTTGAGGTCTTAGGAATGGTTTGAAACTTTCAAATATTCTTCAGTTTAGGAAATTACTTGCATTCAGTGCAGTGGATTTTTGAATTCTGACTAAGATGTATGATTTCGATTTTACTATATGTTCTTCAAATATTTAGATATTTTCAGTATTTCACTGCAATAAAAAATAATATCACTATTGAAGTTCAATTTTTTTTAAATATTTCATGAAATTCTAGTTCCCAAAATATAAATGAGTTTTCAGCAATAATTACTTTTACCGGGAGTTCAATGCATATATTTAATTTTTAAGTGACCAAATTGCATTATATTATAGAAAAATTCTCTAGAATATTTAAATCAATTAACTCTATATATTCACACTGGTTGCATGAGAAATTGATGATTATATAGAAATTTTATCAATCCAATTGAATAACCTACTCATAGCTACGTTTCTCTGACTATCCAGCTGCACAGAAAACTTTCAAGTAGAGGCTTTAACATACTTATCTGCTGGGTTCCTAGTCACGTTGGCATTTCTGGTAACGAGAGAGTCGACACCTTAGCGAGACAGGCAACTACATCTTACACTGGTGCTCTGCCTTATAGCGACATCAAAAAAGCCATTTCCTCCTTCACAAATGACCGCTGGAATGCTGAATGGAACTTGCAAACTAGGAACAAGCTTCACTCTATTAGACCGTCGATATCTTTCTGGCCATGTCTCTCAAACCGCAAATTAGATGTAATTTTAACACGTCTTTGAATTGGTCATACTAGACTTACTCATAAACATTTACTATTGGCTGAGCCAGCTCCACATTGTTCTTTCTGTCACACTCATCTGACCGTTCATCATATTTTAACTTCATGTACCGCTTTTACATGATTTTACAAGATATATTTTAAAACTTTTCATCCCAGTATAAGCGAGCTTTTGGGCGAGACACCGCACCTAAAACTTTTTAAGTTTCTAACTCGCATTGACATTGTTTAGTTTTAAAAATTATTTTAATGCAACCCTTTACATCGTTTTTTACTTGTATTTTTTTAAGTATATGATATTCTCCTCTACTTTTAAATTATGTAATTTTGTGTTTTAGAATTTCACTCTTTCGTTTGGCGCAGCATATCCTTGCTTGGATCTTGCGCCAATAAATCTCATCCTACCAACCAACCAATTGAATAACCATTTTAACAATACTATAAAAAACCTCAACTTAAAGTGTGGTAGTGGAAACTTTTCTTTATGCTGTAGATATATGTTCTTTATTGGACAAAACCTTAAATTTTAAAATGCATTTCGTTTTTGCTAGGTTTCAAAAGCATTTTGTTTGCTACCAGATTTATCTTTATATGTTGTTGCAATTTAGGATATACTTAAGTTGTTCAGGTCAAAAATGAACGAAAGTATATTTTTCATGATCGTGGAATTTTATTGCTATTTAATGGCTATTAGTAAAGCAGATATTTATCCACCTATTTTCTATTTTATATGTACTTACACATCATTTATTGTTTGTTGTCTGACAGGCAGATGTTTATAACCATACATATTTATGAATTTCTTAACTATTCTATGCCTTTGAAAATAATGCTGTTATTCAATCATTTAACTCAGAAAATCATTCAAGCTTATTATTTCAGACATATTTCTTTCATAGTTTTTTTATCATATTTAGTTTTGCATCCATTTGACAGGAAAAGGAAAATATCCTTTTTATGTGTTATTTGTTTAATATATAAAGTAAAAATATATATCGGAGACAAAATGTATGGAATATTTATCTTACATAGAGTTACACGATTTCAGAAGTTTCAGGTCTTAGAAAAATAAAATATAAATTTTGAATTTTGAATTACAAAGTATATTTACATATTCTTAAGTATGCGGGGTAACAAAACCAAGTATATGATCTGCTGAGAATTACACTGGATTATTTTGTCAACTTTTTTACTCAGAGAAAATAAATAATATGTATCAGAAAGGAAAAAGAGCATAAATATATTTTAAATCTAATAAGACTTGTAGTATAATAGATTGAATACTACTATGCTCCCTTTGAAGGCAATGAACATTTGATATTGTTAAATATTCCCCAGAGGGAAAACTTGTTATAATTTTTACTATAAAACAAACTACTTTTTAAAAAGACAATTTCAGAGCTCTAAATAATTATTAAGCCTCGGGATACAAAATTGTAAGATATTTTTGAAAAATTCCCACAAATAAAAGAAACGTTAAATTTGTTATGGGTCAAAATAGACCCCGGAAATAGTAGAAAGATTAAAATTATTTTATAAAAAATTATATCCCTCTTTAAATATGCATTTCTGTTACTATAGTTCTATTGATATTTACATGTAACCAACTGTAAAATGTCTAAATAATCCAGTTGAATCTCTCATCCAGAATGCCATATGGGAGATTCTAACCCTATAAAGCAGATAAAAAAATGGTTTGATTTTTGGCTGAGAATTATCTGGTACATGCTCAATAATTTATCTACATGCTTCTCTAAAGTTTCCCAATACTGTGAATGGAGTTTAGAACTCCGTACCAAGGAATACTCTCCACAGTTTTTTTACACTATGACTGACCATTTGCACCAAATATGGAAAATTAAACAGATGCTTTCTTAATAGACCTAAATAAGTAATAAAATTCATGCTAATTTGTCCATGACTTTATCTTCCTCGAATTTATCTTAAAAGTTTAGAATTATCTCGAAAAGTTTTGGACATGGTAAAATACAAAATTAGCATTTAAAAAAGCTTTACTGATCTTATGTTAGTTGCCAACTTTAATTTATCTTGTCATATTACGTGATAGGATGGGCAGAAGAGGTTTTAATATTAACAGTGATTATTTGGCGGTATATATGAATTATGTCCACAATTTAGCGAATCGATTACAAGCCGTTCGGTTATCTATAAAAAACAAACAAACAAACGAACAAACGTCTTAATTTTCAAAGATATATAACTTAAACGCTAGATATTTATTAGTCCGTGACATAGACGTCTAGACTTTTATGAAAAGAATTTTTTGTTAATACCGGTGATAAAATTTTCATTACAACAAAGAATAATCGGTGATTAAATTTCAAACTATCACATATGTACCTAATATATTATTTAAGCCAAATATAAAGGAAAATTATTTACGTAATATCTAAGTTCAGTGATAAAACGAATGGGAAAATAATCCGGACGATATTTAAGTAGTTTAAAATAAGAAATGATTGAATGAGAGGATTAAAGGAATGAAGTCATAATGCTAGAAACAAATGCTCTATTTACCTAATTATTATGTAATAAATAGATAAATGAAATCGCCTGCTTTTAACTGGAAAAATACAGCTTGAAATAATAGCATTAAGCGATCTAAAATGGGGGGAAAGGGGCTGATTTTGAACGATAAACTTTACTCGCTTTGAACTTTGCTAACCTTAACTCACCAAGAATTTAATATGGATGCCATTATCCATTCCAGGTCCAACCACTTCATAAATTCAAGGACAGATGGATAGATAACTTAGGCTATTATTATATAAGGGATTACTTATAGTACAAAAGTAGTTTTCATAAAACGGCACAAATTTTATTGAACGATACACAATAAAATATTTTACTGAAAACTTTTAAAATCTTACAAAGTAGTAAAAGGTGTAAAAAATGATTTTTGTCTCTGTTTAATATTAAGTTTTTATCAATGGCACATACTTTCAATTACAAATGCACTTTAGCATTTGTAGTGGAATACGTTTTGATGACACAAATATTTAGATACCGATAGCATAAAAGTCCTTGAGCTTTTCCTTTAACAGTTATTTGTAGTTTCTATGATTCTCTCTTAAGAAGATCCTATGTTAATAAACTATTGTTTTCGCTTTCCTCTCGATGAGAAGTCATAATTCGTTATTAGAGTTTTGCTATTTAGATTTTCAATATTCATTCATTCTCGGATCGGACTTATTCAAGTAAAATTATGTAAATATCTCTTTACATATCTTTTAATAAAATATGAGGGAATATCAGGTTATTTTCACGTAGTATTTGTTAATGGAAATACGAGAAAGTGAATGTATTTTATATGAAGCGTTGTTGAAATTTCACTATTCATTCACTGTTCAATATTCATTCATTCTCGGATCGGAGTTATTCAAGTAAAATTATGTAAACAACTCTTTACATATCTTTTAATAAAATATAAGTGAATATCAGGTTATTTTCACGTAGTATTTGTTAATGGAAATACGAGAAAGTGAATGTATTTTATATGAAGCGTTGTTGAAATTTCACAGAGATTTCTAAGTGAATTAGAATTATCTGAATGATTCTCTGGAAATATCAAAATAACATCTCTGGTTAAAATAAAATTATACAAACAACAATATTTTCAAATTCATATCTTGGATGAATTAGAAATATAAGTAACATGAATTGAAAGATATTAAAAATATATGAAATGAATTAGCCTAATAATTAGTTTCTGTGAGTATATAGTTGTATTAACTATTAATAAGCAAATATAATTTGAGGAATATTATATATTAAAGCCAATTTAAAAACTAATAATAATTTCACTATATTTTAATATTTACTCTAATTTACATGCGTTTTTTTAACATAATAAGTTAAAAAATATGTAAGATTAATATATATTTATTTATGGAGATTTGTGATCATTTTAAAAGAAATTTTTTCTTAATACATTTATTGTAAATTAGGTTATCTTAGAGACTTTATGTACCCAATAATAATGTATTTTTAAAATTTCAATCTTTTAATTGATTAATATTTTTATTGTAATCCTTTAAGAAGTCTTATTATTTGATAAGAATATCAGTCAGTATATGATATTTTAAAAGTATTTGTATAATTTTAAGTATTTAAAATTCTATAGTTCGTTAAAAAACACACTTTCAGCTTACAACTCTAATTTTGAAAAGATATAAAAAAACAAATAACAATATCATTTATTCTCATACCTAATGAAATATATTACATAACAAAATATTTATTGATCGCAAAAGAAGATTTTTACATAGTATTCACATAAATATTCATTAACATATAATGTTGTAAAATGACACTTTATAAATTATTGTATTATATTGTAAAATTATAAATGACAAGAGATCTTAATTACTTATAATTATGGAATAATTACTATATAGTTATATATTACTTAAAAATTAGGTAATGTACTAGGAAAGGTATTGAAACTTTTCATTATACTATTCATTAAATATATATTCCTTCAAATCTCTTCAGAAAAACTATGTCTCGCCACGATAATTAGAGAAAAGCTATTTACAGGGGATACTGTTATGTTAGAATTTGAAACCTCTCAAATAATTTTGTAAAAATATTTAGAATCTAGAGAATTTTTTTTCTTATGTATGGATTTATATATAGTATAGAATACAATCTTGTTACTGGATTAATTGTTATTGAAATCACAGAGGTATTCAATTAATGTAAAAACTGTTATAGAAAACTAAAGTTTCTTTAAAATCTAATGTATTGAAAACTGAGAAATATGATAAAAAATATTAGGGGTGAATATTTTATTTATTTCCAGTGGCATGGGAAGAATCGCATATTTATGCAACTTTTATATATAATTTTTTTTATAATATAAGATTAAAAACTGATATTAGCTAATCATTCTTAATTTTTTCTCTTATCAAGCGATGCCTTTCTTAGCTGAATGATGTCTTAATAGGTAGGGTACTTATCTTCAGTACATGAGTTTATTGTGGTGAGGCGATTTAAATCATTCTAAATAATATAATTATTATTAATAAAAAGGGAAGTGAAATGCTTGGGATCTAAATCTGACCTCATCATATCTTTTGCAAAGGAGAGAAAACCAATAAAAATAAATTAAATGCATTCGTCGTGTGCGGAATTCTAGAAGTGGGTTCTGATCTCAGTCTCAGATTAGAATCATGTCTCCGTTCATGACACTAAATAAAAATAAACCTTTGTGGAGTTATTTATGAGTCCCTAAGGGACAGTGTCCAATTTGGGTTTTCCCCATGTTTGCGGCTTAAAGGTGGGGAAAGGATGACCAATGAATATGTACAGCTCTGCTGATTGGAGGAAGAGAAATAAGAAAGGACAGAGATGAAAATAATGTAAAGAGAACATAGAGCAGAATTCGGGAGTTGAAGAGAAATGTTCGGGGACCAAAGGAAGAGTTGGGTTCAAGAAATACTCTGAAAAATTAAAGAGGAGGATATTGGCAGTGACCAGAAGTGTTCCATTTGCCATAGCCTCACAGAAATAACCAATTATTTAGAAGGTCCCAGACCAGTCGTGGGATTGAAATCAGCATTGTCATCCCACCAATCGAGAGTATACGCAAAGAGTTCTACATCCTTTCACCAAATCTAAGTCTGAAGAACTTCCGACCAGATTATCGCCCTTGCACATCCCTGCAGATGCACATTCCTTTGCAGATCCATAAAGGTACTTGTTATCAAGATTTGAATTTGGAATTAGGTCCTTTCTCTTCTTTTTTACTTAAATGTTTAGTATTTGATTAATGTTGAATTTTGGATAAGGTGGCACATAATAGAAAAATTACGAAGCAGTTTTTAAAATTTGAATCAATTTTCTGTAGACATATGAGTAGTATAACAATAAATTTTCTTATTTTTATTTAAAACTATCAACTTTGTTATATGTTTATTTAAGTGTGTAATATTTATTTTAGCAACTTTTAATTATCTTATTAGTTTTTAAAATTTAGTCTGTAGTCTCTCAGAACATGTGGTTGAATTTAAAACTTAAATAATCTACACAACGCAATACAACTAAATTTAGTCATATATTAACCAAATATTAACCGTTATATTTGATTACAGGTAAAATACTTAAATTAATGAGAGCTACATGACTTTATTGTTTCGAATCTCACTGTGACATAGATGATCATAGCCGTTCGGAATCATCTTTAAGTAGTAGGTCCCGATATCATTAGCGTCCGTGTTAAAAAAAGGGAGAACGTAGCACTCCAAACCAAACCAAACCAAAAGATATTACCAGCATTGGACGGTGTAAAATTTTTGTAAATTGAAATACACAAACAAAACAACGATTTGAGTGATGAAACAGTGAATGAGAGAGTGAATCCAAAAAATCTAAATTCCGGAATGACATTATAGACTGTGATACTGTACGACGATAGGAATCTAATAATTGAAATATTCCTGCAGTAATATCTATTCATGGAATACCTTTAAAATGGAATAAAAAAATCAATATTTTCTATAGTAATTAAGTATATTTGTTAAATTACATACACTTTAGCTGTGAATTCCTGTGGGACTTATAGCAGTGTTTATTTTATAAATAGAGCTATATAGACATATACAGTGTTTATCAGAGAGAATATTTTTTACTAATCATTAGAGAGAATATAGTATTATAGCAATGTTTATTAGGGAGAATATTTTTTACTAAATATTAAAGAGAATATATTATTATAGCAGTGTTTATAAGAGGGAATATTTTTTACTAAATGTAAACTGTTCTATCTCAATTTAACAACTAAATTCTAGTGTTCAAAATAAATATTAAAAATGAATGCTGTCTTGAAAAGCTATCTTTCGTGTCTTGAAAGATAAACTGATCCAACACAGATAAAAATATGCTTTTAAATTAAATGTTATCTAAAGAATTCTAAAATAATATTTTAATAGACTACCTATTATAGATTATATAAATCAAATTTTTCTTATTTTAAAATTATTCTGAATATGTTTACTAAAAACTGCTAAATTCAACCTTTGGGAAATGTCAAAAATTTCAACATAATGCAGCTATATAGCATACAGCTACATAGCAGTGTCTATTAGAGAGAATATTTTTTACTAAATATTAGAGAGAATGTACTATTATAGCAATGTTTATTAGAGAGAATAATGTTTACTAAATGCAAACTGTTTTACCTCAATTTAAAATCTAAATGCTATTCTTTAAAATAAATATTAAAGATAAATACTGTCTTGAAATCCTATCTTTCTTGTGTTGAAAAATAAACTGATCAAACGCAGACAAAAATATATTTTCAAATAAAATATTATCTAAGGAATTCTAAAAAAATATTTTGATAGAATACCTTTTATAGAATACAATAATCGAATTTTTAAAATTGCTCTGAATATGTTTACTAAAAACAGCTAAATTCAACGTTTGGAAATGTCAAAAATTTCAATATAATACAGCTACATAGCATACAGTTATATAGCAGTGTTTATTAGAGAGAATATTGTTTACTAAATATTAGAGAGAATATACCATTATAGCAATGTTTATTAGAGAGAATATACTATTATATCAATGTTTATTAGAGAGAATATTTTTTACTAAATGCAAACTGTTCTATCTCAATTTAAAATCGAAATGCTGGTTTTCAAAATAAATATTAAAGATAAATGATATCTTGAAATGCTCTCTTTATTGTGTTGAAAAATAAACTGCTCAAACGCAGACAAAAGTATGCTTTCAAATAAAATGTAATCTAAGGAATTCTAAAAAAACATATTTTGATAGAATACCTTTTACAGATTACAATAATCGAATATTTCTTATTTTAAAAATTGCTCTGAATATCTTTACTAAAAACAGCTAAATTCAAAGTTTGTTTAGGAAATATCAAAAATGTCAACACTTTCTACGTCTAATTTACATTTTTAATAGTTTTCATCTATTCCTATTTACAATATTGAGAAGCAAAAACAGTTACGTTTTTCACATAAATATCGCATTTTAAATTTTATGGACTTTCTTTAATATATCTGAGTGAAATGTTTTGAATACATTAAATTATAGAAATGCAGCATTTCTAGATATTAAAGTAATTTTTAAAGTTATTTTCATCGAATTTTTTTTTTAAATTAGGCTTACGTTTAAACTTAAATATTCCGAAAAAAGAAATTATATATTTTCTTTCTTCCATTTTAATCAGAACATTTCAATTTGAGTATTGATTAAAATATATTAACTAGCATTTTAGATAAACACAAGTCACAAATAATGATTTGAAACAAAATATCTTTAAAAATTTAAAAATCCTCAAAATTTATTTTAGAACAAGATTGAAGTGATGTTTTCTGAACATAGAATTATTTCTTTAAAAATTGTCATCATTCATAAAAGCTCGGAATCAGGTTTTAGAAGAAGTCATTAAAAATAATTGGAAATATTATTTGGATCTTTGAGTGAATAATCAAATATATGCTGTGAAAAAAATACATATATAGACTGAGAAATGTTATCAAAATTGGGCAAAATACCATTGAAAATTTTTTTCTACAAAACATTTTATACTACAAACATACTTATATATTACGTGTACCGGAATAATTTATTCACTTCGAAAGTAAAAGAAGACAATAACTAAATAATAATATGTATCGTACACTATAGATTTCATCAATGTATATGATTTCTTTTTAACGTGAAGTTAATTTGTAAGTACTTGTTTTTGAAAAATTGTCTTAACTCTTGAGATGGAGGAATCAAATAATTTCAATTGGTTTTCGTTCAAATATTTTACGAAGAGAAACAGATTATAATCTAAGGTAACTTTCTTTGGAAAGTATGGTAGGTGCAACATAATTTTCGAGCCGAGGTAGCTCAGCAAGGTTTTGACGAAACGCTAAATCAGAATAGGGTACGAAATTACAAGGATGCAGTTGTAGCGTGCTTAACATTGAACAACACAGGCCTCTTTTCTATGAGTAATGTTTTTTTTAAATCACTGAAGTAAGATGCTAAAAATTAGGTATATAATCCGAGTTGTATTTTTTCTTAGTTGTCGAGCTTTTGCTCTTAAAAAGTCGTACTTCAATAAAAAAGTTGCTTGCCATTGGATTCCCAAAATACACATACTTTTCTCATTAACGTTTAAGCTCGGTTTGTAAGAGGATAAGAAATTGTCTGGGATCACTGTAAGGATGTTTCCTTATCACGTTTCCTTAGGTAAACCTCTTTTCCTCATCAGTTGTCATCCGATTCAAAAAGGATTCTCTTCCTTACATAGCAAGCAGAGAAGTACATATGGTCACCCAGTTTAATGAATGAGGTATCCATTTACTATTTGGTCGTTCTATGTTTTCAAATATGGTGCCAAATGGTTGGCTGAGTTAAGTGTTTTCAATCATAAATGTTGTCAAAAAAAGCTTCCTGGTATATCATGGTCTTTCTCGTTTAGTCTCGGCAAAATATTGTCTGTAACAGTGAGGTTTATCAATTTTTGCAATCAAGTGCTTCAAATTTGGTGTGCCGTCACCACCTTGTTGTATCAAAAAGATTGTCTCCACCAGAGATTGTTACTAAGTTGCGAAGCACTTTCTATAACATTTATTTCCTGCTGTGTTTACTTTACATGATTACTTAGTAATTTTAAAAGATACTTTCGTTCGTTTAAATTAATATATTAGAGCAGATATATAAAGATATTATAAGCAGAGATAGCCATGTACGTCGCAAAAGAACACCTCTATATTAAATAATATATTGGGCTGAACTCTTCTATATGTATTAGCTGTATATATATATATATATATATATATATATATATATATATATATATATATATATATATATATATATATATATATATATATATATATATATATGTGTGTGTGTGTGTGTGTGTGTGTGTGTGCGTGAGTGTGTAGCAAATGAACCTAGATTGTGACGTAGTTTATATCGAAAAAGGAACTTAGTTCGAGTCTTGCTGTCAATCGGTATGGTCGTGTACTGCAGAATTTCCTTCCCATTATGTTTGTATTTATGTTATGTGTGTAAATGTTGATGTTTCATGGAAGTAAATTTTGTTAAATTAAACCTGATAATCTTTATTTATATATATATATATATATATATATATATATATATATATATATATATATATGAGTATGCTAAATATGTAAAGTTCAATTGTTAAAGCATCTTGAATAATTCATCTGTAATGGGATATCTATGTAGCTTTCGTAATAAAAGATAAACATGTATTAAATATATCTCTGTTATGTATTACACTTCTCATGAAATATATTGTCCTTTTTAATTTTTAAAATTTTTGTTCTGCATTCTTTAGTCAATGCACTTGATTACATTTCAAAGTGCATTGTTAAATGTCAGATGTTTGAGTTCTTACCTGATTATTTTAAAATCTTATGCAGTTTTTATCAATTCGGGTTTAAAAGATTTTGATTAAAAAATAGCCTGCATTTTGCAAATAAACATTGCATTCTAATACAGTTTGATTTTCTTTAACATCGCTGCGCGACATATTTGGAGTATCCTGTATTAAACGAATTTAATATTCATAGATTTTACAGAATGTTTCAAAGTATAAGTTTTATTGATGTTTGCTTTCCTCCAAAGTATTTATATGTATAAACTTAAATATTAAAAAAAAATTACTAATATATTTGTTCCTAAATGGGACGGAGATTATTTAGATTTCTGTAACACTTACGATAATTTACATAAAAAATCATTTACTGATGCTGAATGATATGAAAGAAAAGTAAAAGGCAATTACTTGAAAATCGTAAAAACTTTATAAAAGTCCAATCGTAAAAGCCAAAATGAGGATTTCTATCTAAAAGTTTATTTTATGACCATTTTTAAAAATTTATAAATATAAATATAACTACGGCATTAGCAATTCTGCTCCAAAATTGTAAATAAGTATGAAATAATAAAAATAAATAAACGCATATGAAAATAAGATCAATTTTTTTAATTGAAAACATTTCTTTAAATAAGAATTAAATTTAATTAATTAAATTAGAATAAGTTTTTTAATGAAATATTTTTTCAAAACTATCATTTTCTTTAATATGTGTAATCGTTTATTTTTTAATATTACGAAACTCTTCTCTTTACAATATATTTATGTACTGTATTCATATTACAATATATTTATATAATATAAATTGTAAGTTTAAGCATATTAAATTGACTTTATGATTTCTTTTATTAATTTTTAAAGGAAATTAAGATTAACAAAAAATATTTTATGGTAATTTTTTCACCTTCTTCGTGGCCCTGAAGGAGTTAAGAAGGAGAACAATTAAGAATTAATGATTATATTTTAAATGTAGGTACTCAGTTCTACTCTATAAAAGAAAAAGTAATTAAATGCACCATTAAAGAATTTAAACAAAGTTAACTGTTGAAAATTCCCCAAAACTCTAACCACGAAACAATTAAAGATTTATATAAATAATTTATGAACAACATATTTAAAGAAAATCACATAAATACGTAAAAATATATTAATACATTTAATATAATATATGTTAGTGAAAATTAATAAAAATAATTTATATATTAAGATTTAATTTTTTTAAAAGAATGGATATTATTTCTCAAGCTACGTTACTTTAATGCCTTTGTTTCAAAAAAATTTATATGGATTTTCAATGATTTTCTACTTTTTTAAAACTTATTGTGAAATCGTAAGCGTGTGTTGCATAATTAGCAGTTATATTTCTTACACTATATATATATATATATATATATATATATATATAGCATATCCCATTTAGGCAGCCATTAAT
>CM063498.1:163384020-163391520 GCA_032207245.1 Pardosa pseudoannulata | reverse complement strand
AAATCATTCATTATGTGGCAAAAGTAAGATCAAAACAATATAGTGTTTACAATAGTGTATACATTCTGTTTAAAACAGGTGTGTGACTCTTGTTTGTGTCTGTTTGTGTAGGGTTTTTGTCTTCCTAGGCAATTAAAAATTAATTATCAAAATATAATAATAGCAAAAATCAACTTAATTAATTAAAAACAGCAACATCAAAAACCTTCCTTAATTAATTAAAATACAACAAAATTCAAAACATCATGACATCATCAGTTCTTATGTCAAAAACAGCAATAAAATTGACTTCATAGATGAACAAAATTTGTTATACATCTTCATGGTGCATCCAAACATCTTCAGTTAAAAAACAATTTATGTAATACTAATATCATAATTAAATCAAAACACAATTTCAAAAATTTCAACAACATTCTATAAATCCCCAGTATTCCCCCCCCTCACAATGAGAAAAATACTCTTCTTTACATGCCACTCAATAAAAGCAAAAATTAAAAAAAAAACAAGTAAATACAAATCTAGTTAAATATAAGAAATGAATATAAAATAGCACATAAATATCAAAATAACTCTAGTTCAAATTCGTAATCAGCAGATCATTTCTTTAAAAACAAAACCTCACTCAGCAAAAGTTGTCAAAACATCATCTCAGTTCGATTGCAACTCACTTCAGACCGAAAATGCCACGTCATAAGAATTAAGAATTCACAGTTTCTTGCAATATTTATAACAAGGAAATAAAAGATTTAACGTTATCGGAAGCAGTAATTTATGCGCTCAAGCAGCAAAAGGATGCAGTTTTAGATTACAGGGATTCAAAGTTACAACTTATACAGTTTCGTTAGCTTCCGACCAAGGTCACAGACGATTCACATTTTTATCGATAAAAATAATGGAATTTTTAATCACTCGCGCTGAAAATAAAATAATTTTTCTCTTCGATCAAAAGTTTTGCCCATGTAGATGGCCTCTTCTAAGTGATAAAATCATAGAATAATCA
Source organism: Pardosa pseudoannulata (assembly GCA_032207245.1). Classification (NCBI taxonomy): domain Eukaryota; kingdom Metazoa; phylum Arthropoda; class Arachnida; order Araneae; family Lycosidae; genus Pardosa; species Pardosa pseudoannulata. Next base: position 163,390,517 of record CM063498.1, on the reverse strand, counting down.
AATTTCTCTGAGATCAAAATTTTAAAATTCCTAAGCAAAATATTAAATTTTACTCTGTTAATGTAAAAGCCAAAAACTATTCTTAAATGATTAACTTTTATAGTACACAATATTTCAATCCTTTCATTTCATTAATCAAAATTTTACCAAACATCACTATTCAAAAAAGATCAAATAAGTAAAATTATAACAATTTCTTCAATATTAAAAATAAAAAGGAAAATAACCATAATCAATTTTTTAAAAAGAATTATCAAGTCTAGAAATGTTATTAATTTAAACAAATTTAGATATATTTACAAGAACAGAAATTTCAAACTATAAATTCTAGAAATACAAATACACAATTATTTGAAAAAAGTTTCGTTTATAAAAAGTCTTATTATATTTTTTTATACTGAAATCATAATTGACAATTTTTTTAAATGCTCTATTGAAAAAAAACAACTTAATTTTACCTTTATGCGCCGAAAATACAAAAGTCAAGCAGTAAATTTTTGTAGAAAATTTTTTTTCACTTATTTGCTGAAATTTAATTTTGCTCTCGTCTTGAAGAGTTCTTGCGTGGCTTTAAAGGGAAAACGGTCAATTCGATGGGGAAGGCTCGTTGTATGGAGCTTCGATGAAATGAGCACATCGGAATCTAGTGATGTGCCAGGCCAGCAGGCTTATCTCTCGAACAAATTTTTTTCGGCAAACTATTTCTGCTGGGATGTATATGAAGCCTTCATCCGTTAATAAACCTTTTAGATACTGAAATTTTTGAATATTGCTTAATTTTCATTTGATGTTCTATGCATAGTTCGTGAGACATCCAGTTTTGTTTCCATCTAAAAAACTGCATTTTTATTCTTAACTTAAATATTTGTATACTTGTACTACTTGAAATGGTGTTATGTTCATCTGATAACAGCTTGTTATACAGTAATATTATAATTTTTCAAGTTCTTGTTTATATTTTGGTTTCATATAATATTTTTTCTCAAAAAAAATTATTCCATTTCGGACTTTCCCGAATAGTTCTGCGTCTGCCTTGTCAAAATCAAAATAAATGCTTTCAATTTTTGAAGTTTATTATCAAATTTTTTATTATTGTTTATCATATTAATGAATATTTGAAATTATATATTTTATATTTATATATATATTATATATATATCTTATCTATTGTATATATTATATAATATATAAATATAATAAATTGTAAATAATATATATAAATATATATGTATATATCTTATTATATATATATATATATATATGAAATAGTATAAATAATATATGTATATATGTAGATTTATATATGTGTATAATATATATATATATTTATAAAAATTAATTATCAAAAATATAATAATAGCAAAAAATCAACTTAATTAATTATAAAACAGCAAAATCAAAAACCTTCCTTAATTAATTAAAATGCAACAAAATTCAAAACATCATGACATCATCAGTTCTTATGTCAAAATCAGCAATAAAATTGACTCATAGATGAACAAAATATATATATATATATATATATATATATATATATATATGTGTGTGTGTGTGTGTGTGTGTGTGTGTGTGTGTGTGTGTGTGTGCGTGTGTGGATTTGTAAATAATTTTAAAATATTGCCAGGCACAAAATATTGCTTGCTGCTATACTTTGGGTTAAAGAAAAGCTCTGAATATGATTTTAGTATAAGTATAGATATATAATTTACAGGTTTTAATCCTGCATATATAACTCTGATGAGACCGAAATAAATATATCGCAACCTTCCATGATGTTATTTTAACGAAATGAGAAACAGCTTTGGTTATCAGGCACATTATATTGAAATTATATGGAAACTCCCTCCAAGAGCATTCCTTTAATTTATTCATGGAAAGATAACGTTTATTCTCTAGCATAATAATCCTCTTTGAAATCCAAATTACCGTTCAAGTAACAGAGTAAGAGAAATGATGTCAATTACTTACCGGATATGGGAGTAGATGCTGAATCTCGAAGCTGCAAAATATAACATTGGCGGAAAGGCTGAATCGTCTTTCTCATGATAAATAAGATTATTCTATGACAATGCTCGATGATAATAAAATTAGTCACACACAGGAGGGCGTTTCTATAAAATATTTTCAGAGATATTTTATAAGACTAAGCAAATTGGTGCATTTAATAAAATGGCAAATGTTTTGGAATCACGAATAGTAAACTGGAGAATTTATATTACTATTGCATTTATTAAAGTTATATTTACATATATATGCAAAAATAGTAAAATATCACATACACATACATTAATATACCAAGAATTATCCAAATAGTGGCTAGATTATATTACTTAAATTAGATTACCACTTCTTAATGCAAATCGCGATAAGGATTTCGGAAGAGCAAAAACTTAACTATCCCATGAACGGAAGATTTGACTTGTATTTCCTTTTATACTCTTTCAAATGATCTCACGTCAATTTTATAAATCTTCGCTGTGCCCGAGATTTTTAGCGATATGGTTATCAAGTTAGCAATTAGATTACCTCTTCGTAATGCAAATCGCGATACGGGTTTCGGAGGAGCAAAAACTTACTTTTCCCATGAACGGAAGTTTTGACTTATATTTCCTATTATATTCTTTCAAAAGATCTCACGTCAACATTATGAATCCTCGCTGTGTCCGAGACTTTTGGTCATATGATTATCAAGTTAGCGGTTTTGACTTCTCTAAAAAATCTATCAAAATAAATGGTCCCCCGTTTTCAGCTAGAATATATTTGGGGCAAAGCGGATACCATAACTCAACTGCTCCTGTTTCGTTAGGACGAGTGTTGTTCCGATTTTAATGAAGCTGCGTTAGTTCTGTTGGCAAACACATCAATCTCATCAATCTGTGAGTTTGAGTGTCAGGCCGGCTAAAAATGATTATTATTATTGGTTGCTTGGACAGGTAAGTAGTTTCATGGTCGCAATGTCCTGAAGTACCCAGACGGTACCATTATAGGTAGTAGAACAATCCTGTTAGTCTACAGCTCCCTTTCTGTTTCTAAATAACCAGGTCCTACTTTGTATGTTTCTGTTATAATAGAGAGTAATGTAGACCGCCTATAATGTGTTTCCATAATAAAATAACTAATACCCTGGTAGTGGCGAAGGATATTTGCTTCAGAATGGATATAATAATAAATCTTGTCCCAGTTTTGCTAGCCATAAATTAGAATTTTATATTTCTTAGAAACTATAGCCTGTAACCATTTACCACTAGATAAACATTATATCTTTGTCAAAAATTAAGTGCATGTTAGACGGATATAGTCCCAACAAATTAGATAAGGACTGTAATTCAACTAAAATTACGGGTCTTGGGACATGACATACATTTTTTAATGTAATGATATTTTTATCACTTTTGGTTCCGATTCTGTTTTCCCGATAATTGCTTTCTAGCAACCCAAGGAATGTTCTCGAATATTCCCTAGTAAAATCCTTCCGGTTGCATATCTATAAATAGAGTTCTGACTCGTACATTACGTCATCTACGTGACTTGTAATGATCAATAAATGGTTGGCACAAAAAACTATAAAAGCAGACTTATGGCATTTGAAATCAGTTTCTGCAAAGTTTTGAGTAAAGGGTTTTTAGAGTGTTACAGCAGTTTCGTTAGTTTCGACATGAATAAACTAAAATAGTCTTGAGAATCCATTGATTTTATTTCGTTGTCATTCTCATCACGGGTTGATGTGTTGGATGGACAGAAAAATTACATCTATGAAATAGAAAGCTTTGGGAAATGTATTAGAAGAATTTTAAGTCGAGGACACTCCTTTGTGTAAGACATTTTGAGGAAAAAGATTTTAAGGAATTAGAATGGGAAAGAGAAAGTTTTTAATGAAATATTAAAGGGAAATATATTTGATATATTACACGCACACACACACACACACACACACACACACACACATATATATATATATATATATATATATATATATATATATATATATATATATATATATATATAATTAACTCGTTTTCATGATCTAAGTGCCCTTATTACTGCTGAGAGCGCTGACTAAGCTACTTTCACTGGGAAGCTTTGAAGTCCAGCTCCGTTATACAAACATCTTTTTAAGATCATTGACTTTATGATCATTGATTGAGAAACAGGTCATTCTCATGGATCTAAAATAAAGTTTAAGTTCTTTTACGGACTCTCTTTTCAATATGCCCCGACTGTTTATTTCAATTGTTAAGATGCTTATGTTTCTCCTTGCCTAGTTGTTCGGGCAAGAGAATAGGGGCTACAACTATAATAAAAACAATAAATACATTAGGGGCTACAGCTTTTTGTGACCGCCGGATTAATTTTCGCTGGTTTACACACACGCACACACACACACACACACACACACACACACACACACACACACACATATATATATATATATATATATATATATATATATATATATATATATATATATATATATATATATATATATATATATATATATATGTAATGAGACTGACTTCTCGATGGGGGGTTGCAGTCATAGCCATAAAAATGATACCGTTTCAGCTAAAGACCTTTATTAAGATAACTTTGAAGGACGGGTTCCCACTTCATCATAGGGACAAACTGAAGGGTCAGCTAGCATGAAGTTCTATGTACAAGACACTTAACACCTGGGTCAACATCTGTGGGAAAATATCTCTAGAAAAATCTGTCTCCGCTAGCGTGTATCTCCTTTTTATTTGGAAATTTCCTAAATTGTCCGCTAGGGCCATGTAGGTTTATAATTGGTCAGACCCCTTCTCTGAGGGCGTAACCTGTAGCCCCAGTGGTCAATTTAGGTTAGGGGTTAAATTGGGGAATGTAAAATGATGCGGGAATTTTTACCCTTGATTTAAGTTTTGAAAACCCCTGAGAATTTTCCTTACACACACACACACACACACACACACACACACACATATATATATATATATATATATATATATATATATATATATATATATATATATATATATATATATATATATATATATATATATATATATATATATATATATATATATATATATATATATATATATATATATATATATATATATATATATATATATATATATATATATATAAATATATATGTATACAGAGAGAGAGAGATGCAGAATTACTCTCAGAAATGAATTTTTCTTCGGCTCTGAATATGATTTTAGTATAAGTATAGATATAAAATTTACAGGTTTTAATCCTGCACATATAACTCTGATGAGACCGAAATAAATATATCGCAACCTTCCATGATGTTATTTTAACGAAATGAGAAACAGCTTTGGTTATCAGGCACATTATATTGAAATTATATGGAAACTCCCTCCAAGAGCATTCCTTTAATTTATTCACGGAAAGATAACGTTTATTCTCTAGCATAATAATCCTCTTTGAAATCCAAATTATCGTTCAAGTAACAGAGTAAGAGAAATGATGTCAATTACTTACCGGATATGGGAGTAGATGCTGAATCTCGAAGCTGCAAAATATAACATTGGAGGAATTTTCATGAGAAGGGAAAGGCTGAATCATCTTTCTCATGATGAATAAGATTATTCTATGACAATGCTCGATGATAGTAAAATTAGTCTCTCACAGGAGGGCGGTTGTATAAAATATTTTCAGAGATATTTTATAAGGGTGCAAGATAAACTGAGGTCTTAGCAAATTCAATTGTTACATTTATTAAAATGGCAAATATTTTGGAATCATGAATAGTAAACTGGAGAATTTATAATACTGTTGCTTTTATTAAAGTTATATTTACATATATATGCAAAAATAGTAAAATATCACATACACATACATTAATATACCAAGAATTATCCAAATAGTGGCTAGATTATATTACTTAAATTAGATTACCACTTCTTAATGCAAATCGCGATAAGGATTTCGGAAGAGCAAAAACTTAACTATCCCATGAACGGAAGATTTGACTTGTATTTCCTTTTATACTCTTTCAAATGATCTCACGTCAATTTTATAAATCTTCGCTGTGCCCGAGATTTTTAGCGATATGGTTATCAAGTTAGCAATTAGATTACCTCTTCGTAATGCAAATCGCGATACGGGTTTCGGAGGAGCAAAAACTTACTTTTCCCATGAACGGAAGTTTTGACTTATATTTCCTATTATATTCTTTCAAAAGATCTCACGTCAACATTATGAATCCTCGCTGTGTCCGAGACTTTTGGTCATATGATTATCAAGTTAGCGGTTTTGACTTCTCTAAAAAATCAATCAAAATAAATGGTCCCCCGTTTTCAACTAGAATATATTTGGGGTCAAAGGGGATACCATAACTCAACTGCTCGTGTTTTGTCACGACGAGTGTTGTTCAAGTGTTGTCCCGATTTTAGTGAAGCTGCGTTAGTTCTGTTGGCAAACACATCAATCTCATCAATCTGTGAGTTTGAGTGTCAGGCCGGCTAAAAATGATTATTATTATTGGT
>CM063498.1:163374020-163376520 GCA_032207245.1 Pardosa pseudoannulata | reverse complement strand
TTACATAAGCATCCCCTTTTTTCTAATCTCTATTAATGCTAGCCAAGGTAGTTCATTCGGCAAAGGCAGCGTTCTTGTAACTTAAAGGTTGTGGATTCAGGACTGGAGCTGGCCTAAGATCCTTCGAGTTCGCTAAAAGTGGCAAGTAAAATATGTTCATGGTCACAAGTAAAATATGTTCATGTCACTCCAAGTTTGCAATCGATACCTCTGGGGAGGGCAAGCTAATACTGCGGGTCTTTTACTTGGTTCTTATTTCTAAATTAAAAGGACCCAGAAAGGGGTAATGTTACTTGCGTCCGTAGCATACCTTAAGCTACACGTGATTTCCAGGTGGTGATAAATGAGTAACAGGTTCGCAGACATCTTAAAGCTTTTGGATAATGTCTGTATCACCTGCTGCGTTGGAAAAAATTTCAATTAATCCAAGCCTACAGTAGGCCTAAAGCAGGCCCTCAGTACTTTTCTACAGTGTAATTTCAAGATCACTTACCAAGGTGCAAATTTATAAATGAATTAATTCAAATGAACATTTGGGAACTGATTTAACTCACAAAATATATTCGCCGGTTAGCTAAATGGTAGCTATCATGTGTTAACAGCAACATAAACATTGTTAAGGCCGGTCTAAACCAAAGTCGTTTAACGGCTAACTGCAATTAATCTTTGCTTAAACGGAGAATAATGTCCCAACATTGGTTGGCGCCATGCGTTAATCTCAGTTAGCCGTTAAATGACTATGTTGAGACCCACTCTTAGTGATTTTATTTAATTGACTATTTTTCAGATATTATGTATAAAAAAATAAATGTCATGTTTAAGGAATGATAAAATAGTCTTAAGACTTAACTAATCAGTAACAAATACATTCAATTTCAGTAACAACGTTCTATAGTTAACGAAATGAAAATAGGAATTCAGAGATACAAATTTTTTATACGCTTTATTTTAAAGATAAATTAAGGATTTACATTAAGACTTATAATTTGAATAGAGAATTTCTTATTATAGTTTTCTATTATATATTATCCTTTTCTTTTCTTGGAAAATATCTTTAAACCATTTAACGTTCTGTACATAATTGATCTCAGGTTGGTAAAATGAAACACTTTTAAAATTTGCGACGTCCGTGAAAATTAATATCATTCCTAAAAGGGAGTGAAGGAGAAATGGTTGCTGTTTGTGGTCAATGCTGTTACTACTAATTGTTCTTTAAATAATGAGAAGCGGCAACTGCTGATTTCGGCAACTACCAAAATCGTTAATTATTCTACCATGTTCAAAATTTAACTTACAGCTGACAATCATTTACTCACAGAGTAATAAACCATATTAACGGAAAGTTAATTGGCTGACATATTTTAAAAGTAGCAAGAAATTAATGTGTTCTGAGTTTTAGCAAACCACTCTATAATAAATTGCTTAATATTAATGGAATCTCTAACTATTTCCTGTTTCATTACATTGTAATTCAGAGGAAAATTTACAAATTATTTGAATTGAGGAGAATTAAGCTTATATTTCTTTGGAGTGTTTAAAACTAATATTGTTTAGTGTATAAAACATATTTCAGAAAATGTTTATGATTTCTTTCATACCTTTCTAAACTTAAAATTATTCTGTATATTGAAAAATGCTTCATTCACAATAGTATTTTGTCATGCATCTATTTGCAGGTAGGGTAGGTTAAGATAACCAATTGAAAAGGAAAGTCTCTAATCTATAATATTTTGAAGACCTGTGGTTTAAGTAAATTCTTCTTGATGTAAGTGTAGCAGAAAGGGTTGTATTTAATTAATTCACCATGGTAATCAATTTATTTTGTATTCAATAGTATTTTATGGGTCAATATCTCTAGTTCTCAATTTAAAAAAAAACTAGTTCATGTTTAAGCGTTTGAATTATTCCTTTTTGGGTTTTGAAATCAGAAATATTATTTGTTCTCAATCATGCAGTCAGTCACACAATATAAAGCATATTCTATATCAAACACAGCATATTACATTTCTATATACCAGCTCTTTTAAACCACAAAATGTAAAGCAGTATAATTTATGGTCTAAATAATATCTAAAGATTTTCCCAGAAGCAAAAAAGTATCTCAAGAACTATTCTTCTCGTTTACTCATGGACAATGATTTTTACACAAAAGTTCGATCATTGCCAGTAGTAAATTAAAATATTAAAATAATTATAATCTGATTGAATATCAATCTAACAGACGATGTGACATCCATAAGGACTAGTAATTAAGGAAAAAAAGAAAATGAAGAAAAAATATTTGTGCCAATGGTTAAAGAAAGATAATCAAAGATAAAGAGCTAGATGAAGCTATTTCATTTCAACATGCTGAAAAAAGGTATGCTTACAATGAAATAAAAAATAGCTATAGTAGCCTCTAACTTTTGGATAGCTGCAGAATTATTTTATTTATACAGGAATGTATCTGTATCATTTTAACTTAAAACCATTTAGATAACCTGCAACTATACATAAATAT
>CM063498.1:163359020-163366520 GCA_032207245.1 Pardosa pseudoannulata | reverse complement strand
TTGGAAAGTTTTCCTAATATTTGTCAGAAAATTTCATAACTTCCCGTTACTCTGCCCATAGGGGAAAAATAAGCTATTTCAACTCAGGTCGAATAAATGTCGGTGACAGCGAAAGTGGGGATTTTTCAAAGTCACGGAGTGAATACTTTTTAGAACAAGATGTGATGCGGAAAGCCCATAAGCTATTCTGTATCTATTATATATATATATATATATATACATATATATTATATATATATATATACATATAATATATATAATATATATATAGATAGATAGATAGATAGATAGATAGATAGATAGATAGATACATACATACATAGATACGTGTATATATTGTATATATTGTATGTACATGTATAAACAATTTTCTTTAAACAACTGGAAAACCGTTATTAAATACATTAAATATATTTATAAATAAAATGCATATTATAATTATAATAAAATTGTAAGAAGGATATTGTAGACATAAATATTAAGTTTAAATTAAGTTGAATTACCATCTAGAATTACTTTATCTTAAAATATTTACCTTACATTTTTTTCTAAGAAGATGTATCATATAATCAAAATATAACAATGTGGGTAATTTCACCAAGGAAAAGTAAGTCATCTAGTGTCCACATCAGATTTATATATAATTAGAGATGGATAGATAGATAGATAGATTTATATATTTGTATAGATATAATATATGCATATTTAATAGGCTGCTCCGGTTCAAAGCATACGGTTAAATGTATATACAATGAAGAGAAAAAAAAACAACTAGCAAACCTGCTTAATATTATGTCGGGCTCCAGCGAGCATACAGAAGTGTTACAAAAAGATGCGGCATTGACTCAACTACTGTGTGAAATAATGCTGGAGGTAACTGACACCATAAATCTTGCAGGGTTGTCCATAAATCTTAACATTACGAGGTGGTGGAAAAGTTTTCTGAATGGCATCTCAGATATGCTCAATGATGTTCCTGCCTCTAGATATTAGCGGTCAATGGAAGTGTTTAATGTCAGAAGAGTGTTCCTGGAGTTACTCTTTAGCTTTTATGGAGTCTGGGGTGTCACATTGCTGGAATTTCATTGGAATGCACAACGGACAAGAATTATGCAGATAATCAGACAGGATGCTTACATACGTGTCACTTCTCAGAGTTGTATGTAGATGTATCACGGGTCCAACTTCACTCCCACCTCATTCGCTCTATACGGTAACAGAGCGTAAAATTATTCTCTGTTGATATGCAAGGTCCATGGATTCATGAGGTTGTCTCCATGTCCGTTCACATCCATTCGCTCGATACAATATGAATTGAGGTCAAGCAACGTGTTTTCAGTTATTAATAGTCCAATGTAGGTGTGAAGACGAGGCCTTAAAGGTTTGTGTTGTGCAGTCATAAAAGGTACACGACTGTGCGTTCGGTTCCGAAAGCCAATATCGATAATGTTTTGTTGAATATTTCACATGCTGGCACTTGTTGATGCCCAACATTGAAATCTTCAGCAATTTATTTGGTTGGAAATTTGTCACGTTTAATGGTTATCCACAGTCGTCGTTGGTGTCGTTCTTGCATAATTAGAGTTGTCGAAGATTTGATATCTTAACGGATTCCCAATATTCATGGTACATTCTAGAAAGGGTCTTCGTGATAATCCAAATTTCATCGCTACCTCAGAGATTATATGTAACATCTCTCGTGCGTCGACTATAACACAACGTTAAAACTCACTTGCAATTTTAACTTGCAATTTTAGCAAGATAACAGATGTAAAAAGTCTGCCAATAACTTGTATAGACTTTATCGACCACAGTATTCTGATTGGTTTTTTGTTCCTTTATTTGCATACGCACGTTTATACAATTTTTTGGCTCTTCAATGAATATATATATATATATATATATATATATATATATATATATATATATATATATATATATATATATATATACATAAACGCAAAGGGTATGCAATGTACTGATTCTTTCGATAGGTCTATAAGAATAGAATAGGAACTGAACAATGTTTTTAACTTTACAAAATTTGGTTTTAACAAAGAATTTCTGAAAGAATGGCTCAAAAACGATGAATTTCGTATTTTGTTCTGTTTGTTTTTATTTCTTGTGACATATCTGTTTTGTATGCAAAGTGTTTGATTGTAAAATCCTTGTATTTGAAATGCATTCTGTCGTGATTTATAGATTTTCCAGAGCTCAGCAAAATAAGAAAATAATGCCTCTTTGTCTAAAGGAACATTTCTTTCAATTTTCTTGGGAGAGAGGAAGATGCTTTACAATGAAAATAAAACTAAAATCATACTACGTAGTGTTGCATCTCCAAAAGCTTTCAAACACAATGGAAATTCTACTTTTAATACAAAAATAAATATTTAAAAATTACACTCTTTTTCATTAAAACTCTAAAAGCTTTACCCTGCGTATTATGCTATTAATACCCCTCACTCATTTTTAAAAAAATCATTTTATGTATAAATGATATTATTATTTATGTTAAAGTATAAGAGAAACTGCGCAAAATATTAAATCTCAAGCATAAAATTTTAGAACGTCTTTTGCGTTATATAAATAGACATTTATGGGTTTTAAAGCTCCATAAAAATATATGGATCATACCTTTAGGTGAATAAATCACAGAAGTAATATTTGAACGGATTTTGGTACTCCTTTTTACTTTACTACATTCTTATAGCTTGTTTTTATTAATTTTATTTTAAGACAATAAGGTATATACATTTTCTTTTTTTACTTGATATATTCCATGCTTCTGCATATTCTGGCATTTTAATTTTTAATTTTCTAGTATATGAAAGTTTCAAGAGATTTACGAGAGATAAGCAATTTATAAAATTTAGGAAAGAACACATATAGATCATACAAAAAGATGTAAGTCGTATATGGTAATCCAATCGTTGCTTAACCCTCTTAGTGGTTCGCACGTACAATTCTGCTAAACCGATGATGTTTTTAAAGTGGTTGTCACGTACAATTTTCGACCTCCGAAAACGGTCCGAAAATGGAGGAAATGTACATATCTGTCAGTGCTTTTTCCCCATGGAGTTTTGCGGTAGGAGGGACAAGTCGATTGTTTAGGAACTGCATTCCTCTTTGACCGACATTTATTAAGGGATACACCCCTACCCCCTGAGGAACAAAGACGTTGATAGATTTTCATGGCTTTTCAAATCTCTATTTCGAAGTATTTCGTTTGCAGTAACAGATGTATCTCTAATTGCACCACTTAAATATCTTGGATGACTTTCGTAAAAAATATAAATAAGTCTCTCAAAGAATAATTTTATTTGTAATTTTAGAATCCATTATTTCTTATGGGATGATCGTTGTGACTTGACGAGCTTTATGTGTATTAAAAATTAACAATCTATAATATCTATTTATATATCTATTTATAACCGGAAGTAAAGGGACAATACGAGAGTGGGTTTCTCGTATTCCATTCTAGTCGACAAAGGGTGACGGAAAAAATCATAGAACGCTTTAGCCACTGACACAATAAACTTTACCATATTTATTCCTAGATGTGTTTCACCCGGAGAGTTAAAAAACAAATCAATAAAAAACCTTTTAAGTGCTTGTAATGTTAACACCTATCAGAAACACAACCTAAATTTGATACAAACATTATTTACCACACATTCAAACGTTTACTACTAGCATATAGCCCGTCATATGACGGGATTTGTAATTTTTTTTAATTTTCCAGAATTGTAAAGTACCCTATGAGGCAGGTAAAAAAAAAGTTTTCCTTTTTGGCTGAGAATTATTTGGTACATGCTCAATAATTTGTTTATCATAATATTTCATTAGTCTCCTGATACTGTGAATGCAGTTTAGAATCAGATAGAATAGATTGAATTCCTTTACTGAAACTGTGTGGTTATGTTTAAAAAACAAACACACCCAAAGAACAAACTTCTTAATTTTCAAAGATATGTAACTTAAACGTTATATATTTATTATTCTGTGAAATAGACTCCTAGACTTTTATGAAAAGAATTTGTTGTTAGTTAATACCGATGATTAAATTTTCATTGCAAAAAAATAATCGAATGATTAAATTTAAAACTATCACCTAATCTGTTATTTAAACCAAATATAAAAGAAAATTATTAACGCAATATCTAAGTTCAGTGATAAAAAGTATGAAAATAATGCAGACGATATTTAAATAATTTAAAATAAGAGATGATTAAATGAGATGTTCAAGGGAATGACGTCATACTGCTAGGAAATATGTTATTTTTACCTGTGAATTATGTGATAAATTGATAACTTTAATAGCCTGCTCTTAACCGGGGAAAATAGGGCTTGAAATAATGGCATTAAATACCCGAAAAGGGGGGAAGGAGTGCATTTTGAACATTTCAAAGACTTGCTTTGAGTTTTGCTAAGCCTAACTCCTCAAGAATCCAATATAGCTGTCCGTATAGCTTCCAGGTCCAACCGCTTCATAAATTCGAGGATAAACCGACAGATAACTTAGGCTATTATTATATAGGGGATTACCCATCTGGAACCGAATGATGGTCTAAAAATAGAGCGCAACTCATCGGTACCGGAGTTCGTGAGTTTGAATCCCGTAGATAGCATGGGTGTCCATGGTAGTTTGGAATAGATTTTAAACAGTTGTTCCCGGTATCTTTAAACATTGTGCATAAACAAAGCAGACTGTAACGTTCTAAGCTACACCAAATCACCTCATCTGATATGAATATGTCGCTAGCCATTTGTTTTTATATTTCACTCAAGAATACGTGTTGTTAACATCCCTTAAAGAGTTGTCAAAAATAAATTTATATTTAACACGTTACATCTTAAGTAACTTCTGTTTGTATGTTCCTGTTGACAGCGAATATTTTAAAAATATCTTACACTTAAACAACGTCTGTCTCATTTAGAGTACCTTTAAAAGCGGAATTATACTAGGTTCTTTTAATTATTAATAACAGAAACAAATAGAAGCATTTATTTTAACTTTTTGCTACACTTTCAATATATAACACATGTATATTACATATGCGATTAAACACATACATACAGTCTATTAATGACTGTCTCCCTTATAATAAAACTTTCAATTCAAAATACAATATAAGACTTAAAAAATTGTGTGAAACACATAAAATGAAATTTTAATATGTCCTTATAACCCCAAATATTGAAATACTAATTTGTAAATTTAATTCCTCAACTAATTTTAAATTCAGAGCAATTTAGGTATACAATATCACTATTAGTTTTATGTTACAACAAATAAATTTATTTTAAGATAAAAATACTCTTTTTAACCAATAATGCCTTTATTTATTTTTTCTATCATATATAAATTTATATTTCCATATCTTACCTAAAGAAAATACTACAATACTAAAACTGGCTTGCCTAATTGCTTCTCTATCTTTCTAGATTAAGATCGTATAAAATGCCCCTTAGGAGTAGGGATAAACAAACATATAAAAGAATCTTGTTTCAATTAAGCTACACAATTAAATTGGTAGATGTTCATACACTTTATTTAAGTTATATTGGCTTATATTGTCAGTTATAACCACAAAAAACTAGAATGACTAGAACCACAAATAACAGAAGATCTTTCGACAAAATAATGCTTACAATTTCAATGTATGATCTAATGATCCATTTCAAAAATAGTTAAGAATTTTAGGTGCTTTTTCTAAACTAGTACAAAAAAGAATGTCCATATATATAGTTTCTGATGTATTTGTCAAGAAAAACAATGTTTTATTTATTGGCTATAAAAGAAAATACTACATAAAAATTAACTTTCTTTTCTTTATGTAGCAGTTCCATTAATTTTATTAATCTTTCTTGATCAAACTGTTCAATAAAATTTCAAGAGATAGTAGATGTTTGGTAAACACGGCTGTCTCTTTTAAAGTTTATTTGATATAAAACAGAATATTATAACGAAATATATTAGAATTTTTTAGCTGAACAACTGATTAAATAATTATATTTTATCACTTTCAGTGATAAAATACAGTAGAAGATAAAAGATTTTTTTTAAGAAATGTAATAATTTATCATAGTTATTTACATTCATAAAAGACAATGAATCTATCAGTTTATGAATCTATCAGTATAGAGAAGGTCAGAATATCTACAGTTTTTATGCTGAAAGATATAATATTGAGTGTGTTTCATAAAATAAGCAAAACAAAACCGTCTGAAAGATATATAAATATTTATATATATATATATATTTTATTAATATAAATATATATATATCTATTTATACAGATATATATTATATATACATATATATATATATAATATATATATATATATATATAAACATATATAAATATATATATATATATATATATAATATTTATATAATAAATATATATACATATATCATATATAAGACATATATATACATATATATATATATATATATATATATATAAATAAAATATATATATAGTATAAAAATTTATATAAATAGATAATATTATTTAAATATATATATAATAATAAATATATATATATATATATATATATGAATATGTATATAAATTATAAACTACATCTTACTTAAATTTGAGAAAATTGATTTCTAGTAGTAAGGCTACTTTAATATTACATCACTTATACTTTTGTTCTAGTCTACAATTTAGTACGATGCTAGGTGATTCTGCATTGATATACATTTTTATGAACATTAAATTAAATATTATATAATTGTTCAAAGATGTGGAAATGTTGATGAAATTCCAATCTCAAACGAGAAATTTTTATTCATGCGATCATTACGCTAATTGTAAAGGAATGTAATTTATATATTTTCTATAATTATTTATTTTCTACATATATTTCTATATAATTTATACACACACGCACACACACCACACACACACACACACACACACACACATATATATATATATATATATATATATATATATATCTAGTAGTGTCGAGTAACATGGTATAATAGTTTTTATTTCCGTCATATATGAGGTAATAGTACTATATTTTGACTAATTATAGTTTTTCTAAAATATATGAAAGTATAAGTTGAATATTTTTTTACTTCTTAATCTACTCTTTTCCATAGCAAAATTACTTTATTTATTGCAGGTAATATAGAACACTACATAAATTTATGCAGTAAATAACTTTTTTTCAAAAGCTTATTATCTGTTCCTAAATTTTTTCTCACACAATACCGCACTTAACGAACTGGATTATTATTGCAAGCAAATAAAATAAAAATAACAGTCTTGCTTTTACTTTGTCACTATTTTTTATCCTTTTCTCTATCATAGTGAAATGTATTTGACATTTCTATGAAAAAAAAACTTTATATATATTTATATAAAACTGAAAGTAGAAATTTTATTGAATAGAAATAGTGCGGGTATTTTACAATACTTGAATAAAGGAGAGGCAATATGGGATACCAGTCTTTCTTATTACTCACCATTGCGTAAGGAA
>CM063498.1:163299020-163349020 GCA_032207245.1 Pardosa pseudoannulata | reverse complement strand
CGATACAATGCAAGATACTTGATATGGTACGATGACTTGTATTGCACAAAAAGATTATTTTAAACTATTTGCATAGATGTAAACTTTAAATATCATAGTTATTACATATTTTTTCATTATCTTTGTAAAATAGTCTGCACTGCATGCCGAGTTTAGTTGCGCAAAAGAAAACATTTAAGGAGTTTTGTGGTCCAAAAAGATTAAATAAAAATACTGTAAAAGCATTCAAATTAAACAGCTAATAAACTCTTTCATTTTCTTATTTCAGTAAGTAAATTGTGTATTTCTATACAACTAAAACCACTGAATTTCTGGATACAAGTACTAGTGAAAAATTGATTATTTAAGGATTTAAAGAAAAATTGGACATTCATTGTAAATAAACGTAAAATTGTGTTACTGAAATCCATCTGTGATTATAAAAAAAATACCTGTGAAAAATTTTCTGGGTACTCATATGTTTTCCGTAGTGCTCAAATGGTTTATCCAGTAACAATCAATAATACTAAAAATAACCAATGAACGGGAGTTACCGAAATCATTAGCTTTTGGTATAATTGGAGGCAGTCGAGACTAAAATAGAAATCCTGTAGTATTTCTACATTTATTTTAGTGACAACACTTTGAAACTTGACGTTAATTTATCAAGAAACATTTTAGTGTGACAACTGAAATCTAATGAAATTCACGTTAATCCAAATGGAAGGTTAAGCTTACAAATATCTAAATATTTAGCAGTCACTCTTGGTTTATTAAATATTCTTCTTTCCTATAAATACCGCATGGGGATTACGACAGGTGTGAGTGAATGTCTAGACGCTGCATAAATAATACATTGCTGATGAGGAAGGAATTGCGTTTCTCAAACAACACCGCATGAACTAAATTCCTTAGTTATTACTCATATAACATAAATATAAAATACTTGCATGTTCTAGAAAAAAAACTCTCGAATGTAAATGCTGTATCTTCCAATTTTTCTTCCATTCTTAGAATTATTAAAACACGTTTACTAAACATATTTATTTGTATAAAATATTTTATATATCAAACTTCTTTATTTTATAATATTCTACAATGTATTATATAATATTTTATATTATAACACATTTATAAAATATATTATAATAAAATTTAATACAATTATTATGTAGAAAAATAATTCATTTTTGCGAAAATATATTTCACCTGGGTATTTTTTTTCTTTTGGCTTTCTTTTGTTGTTTAAAATTTTTTATAAGTGAAAAAGAAACTATGCTATAGAAAAATTAAACATATGATGATAACGCTCTCCTGCCAAAAAACATCATTACATATGCAGGGTTAAAATAAGAATAACAATGGTATGAGTATTTTTAAAATTTAAATTTCACAAAAAGTTATTACATTTATTTACATGTTATTTTTTTCCATTTACACAATTAAAGCATCAACTACGCAAATGTCAAATGTATTGTCCAATAAGATATATTTTTTGTTTTGTTTGGTTTTGGAGCGCTACGGTCTACTTTTTGCAACACGAGGGCTAATGAGACCGGGACCTACTGCTTAAAGCCGATTCCGAAAAGCTACGAACATCCATGCCATATTGGAATTCGAACCCACGAACTCCGGTTACGAAGGCCAACACCCTATCCATTCGGCCATCGTTCGGCCATTATAAGATATATGTAATTGCCATTGTACAAAATTTGTCATCTATCATGATATTAGTTAATATTAAAAACCTATTTCAAATTTTAAAAAAAATTGCGTATAAAAAAATTAGGCTGTCAGTTTTAAAGCTAAGCTAGGTATTTTAGTACTGAATCACCATAAAACACCAAAACAAATGTTAACAATAGTTTGAATATCTATAATTAAAAAGTACTAATCGTTTATTTTTGTTGACCGAAAGTTCAATATGTGACTGGTAAAAAAAAAATACCTTTTTTTTTCATTTGTCATTTTATCTGATATTATTTTTTATAGGAAACCTATAAACATCATATATACAGCATAAATAAGATATTTGTTAAGTTGAAAGTAAAATAACTTATTACTAAATATATTGGAAAATAACACAGTAAATATCATAGTTTTCTATAGTGAAACTGTTTAAAACAAGTTTTCAAACTGTTGTGAAATACGAAATAGATTATCAAATTAATATATAATTAATACAAAATATATATTTAATTATTCTTGGTATAAATATATTTTAGAGAAATAGTACTCCTCTGATTGTAAATCTCAAGGCGCAGTGGTAAAAGAACTTAATTTGCTGGGGACATTTAAGTATGAACGTTTCTGGAACGGAGTAAAAAAATAATGAAAAATAAGCAACTCAAATGTAATGAATTTATGATTTTTCCTTTGTAATTTTTTCTCGTTGTTATGATATAACTTTATGCTTTACATGCTTCTATTTCTGTAATATTTTACGGTCTGGAATTTACCTTCACTCTGAAGTCAAAATTTATATGAAAAAAAGTTTTCAAACTGCTGTGAATTAAAAGTAAATTGTTTAATTTAATTCTGAATTTATATTTAATTATTTCTGGTATAAATATATTTTAGAGAAATATTATTTCTCTGATTGTAAATCTTAAGGAATATCGGTAAAACAAAAACTTAATTTGAAGCGGAGATTTAAATATGAACTTTTCTGGAAGTGAGTAAAACATATTAAAAAATAAGTGACTCAAAATTAATAAATTCCTGCTTTTTTTGCAATTTTTTCTCGTTTTTATGAGAAAACTTTTTGTTTTACATGCTTCTATTTCTATATTAATTTAGGTCTGGAATTAACCTTTACTGTAAAGTCAAAATTATATAAAAAAATTTTCAAACTGTTGTGAAATGAAAGTAAATAGTTTTTAATACAAAATATATATTTAATTATTCTTGGTATAAATATATTTTAGAGAAATAGTACTCCTCTGATTGTAAATCTCAAGGCGCAGTGGTAAAAGAACTTAATTTGCTGGGGACATTTAAGTATGAACGTTTCTGGAACGGAGTAAAAAATAATGAAAAATGAGCGACTTAAAAATAATGAATTACTGATTTATCTCTTTGTATTTTATTCTCGTTGTCGTGAGAAAACTTTTTGTTTTACATGCTTCTTTTTTTATAATATTTTAGGTCTGGAATTTACCTTCAGTCTAAAGTAAAAATTTTATGAATAAAAAGTTTTCAAACTGTTTTGAAATAGAAGTAATTATTTTAATTTTAATAAAGAATATATATTTAATTATTCCTGGTATAAATATATTTTAGAGAAATGGTATTCCTCTGATTGTAAATCTTAAGGAATAGCGGTAAAAAAACTTAATTTGTGGCGGAGATTTAAATATGAACTTTTCTAGAAGTGATTAAAGAATATTGAAAAATAAGCTACTCAAAAGTAATGAATTCCTGTTTTTTTTCGCAAATTTTCTTCGTTTTTATGAGAAAACTTTTTGTTTTACATGCTTCTTTTTTTATAATATTTTAGGTCTGGAATTTACCTTCAGTCTAAAGTCAAAATTTTATGAATAAAAAGTTTTCAAATTGTTGTGAAATAAAAGTAAATTATTTCATTTTAATACTGAATATATATTTAATTATTCCTGGTATAAATATATTTTAGAGAAGTGTTATGCCTCTAAATGTAAATATGAAGGCACTGCGAGAATGAATTCAATTTCGGCTGAGATTTGAATACGAATTTTTCTGGAAGGGATGAAATAGTAATGAAAATTAAGTGACCCAAGAGTAATGAAATCGTAATTTTAAATTGTGATATTTTTCCTTTGTTAACAGAACAGTTTTTATATTGCTTTGTGTTGCTCTATTTCTATAATATTTTAGATCTGGAATTTTCCTTAAATGGATATAATTTCTGCAGTTCTTTGTTCGGTAAGAATAAAGTGGGATTCAGAAATCTTTGTCGCTTTTCTCGTCTTGTAAATACACTTTCGCATCTGTAACAACTGTGCAGTTATTTGTTAAGTTGAACATAAAATAACTTATAAATAAATATATTGGAAAATAACACAGTAAATATAGTTTCTAAAGTTAAAGTTTAACTTTTTTCAAACTGTTGTGAAATACGAAGTAAATTATTTAGTTTTTATTACAGTTTTTATTTTTTAGTTTTTATATTTAATTATTTCTGCTATAAATATATTTTAGAGAAATGGTACTCCTCTGATTGTAAATCTGACGATGCAGCGGTAAAAGAACTTAATTTGCGGTGGAGATTTAAATATGAACTTTTCTGTAAGTGAGTAGAAAGTAATAAAAAATAAGCCACTGAAAAGTAATGAATTCCTGCTTTTTTTTGTAATTTTTTTCTCGTTGTTATGAGAAAACTTTTTGTTTTACATGCTACTATTTCTATAAAAATTTAGATCTGGAATTTATCTTTTCTCTAAAGTCAAAATTATATGGAAAAAAGTTTTCAAACTGTTTTGAAATAAAAGTAAATTGTTTAATTTTAGTAATGAATATATGTCTAATTATTCCTGGTATAAATATATTTTAGAGAAATAGTATTCCACTGATTGTAAATCTCAAGACATAGTGGTAAAAAAAAAACTTAATTTCCTGCGGAGGTGTAAATATGAACTTTTCTGGAAGTGAGTAAAAGATACTGAAAAATAAGCGACTCAAAAATAATAAATTCCTGCTTTTTTGGCAATTTTTACTCGTTTTTATGAGAAAACTTTTTGTTTTATATATTTCAATTTCTATAATAATTTAGGTCTGGAATTTACCTTCAGTCTAAAGTCAAAATTTTATGAATAAAAAGTTTTCAAATTGTTGTGAAATAAAAGTAAATTATTTCATTTTAATACTGAATATATATTTAATTATTCCTGGTATATATATATTTTAGAGAAATGGTATTCCTCTGATTGTAAATCTCAAGGCGCAGCTGTAAAAGAACCGAATTTGCGGCGTAGATTTAAATATGAACTTTTCTGAAACGGAGTAAAACATAAGGAAAAATAAGTGAATGAGCGACTTAAAAATAATGAATTACTGATTTATCTCTTTGTATTTTATTCTCGTTGTCGTGAGAAAACTTTTTGTTTTACATGCTTCTTTTTTTATAATATTTTAGGTCTGGAATTTACCTTCAGTCTAAAGTCAAAATTTTATGAATAAAAAGTTTTCAAATTGTTGTGAAATAAAAGTAAATTATTTCATTTTAATACTGAATATATAATTAATTATTCCTGGTATATATATATTTTAGAGAAATGGTATTCCTCTGACTGTAAATCTTAAGGAATAGCGGTAAAAAAAACTGAATTTGCGGCGGAGATTTAAATATGAACTTTACTGGAAGTGAGTAAAACATATTGAAAAATAAGCGACTCAAAAATAATAAATTCCTGCTTTTTTCGCAATTTTTTCTCGTTTTTATGAGAAAACATTTTGTTTTACATGCTTCAATTTCTATAATAATTTAGATCTGGAAATTATCTTTACTCTAAAATCAAAATTTTATAAAAAAATGTTTTCAAACTGTTGTGAAATCAAACTAAATCGTTTAATTTTATTACTTAATATATATTTAATTATTCCTGGTATAAATATATTTTAGAGAAGTGTTATGCCTCTAAATGTAAATATGAAGGCACTGCGAGAATGAATTCAATTTCGGCTGAGATTTGAATACGAAAGCTGATGAAATAGTAATGAAAATTGAGTGACCCAAGCGTAATGAAATCATGCTTTTATTTTGTGATTTTTCCGTTGTTAACAGATTTTTTGTTTGATTTGTGTTGCTTCTATTTTTATAATATTTTAGGTCTGGAATTTATCTTCAGTCTAAAGTAAAAATTTTATGAATAAAAAGTTTTCAAATTGTTGTGAAATAAAAGTAAATTATTTCATTTTAATACTGAATATATATTTAATTATTACTGGTATAAATATATTTTAGAGAAATGGTATGCCTCTAAATGTAAATATGAAAGCGCAGTGATAAAGAACTCAATTTGAGGTGAAATTTGAATACTGATTTTGCTGGAAGGGATAAAGTAGTAATGAAAATTAAGTGACTCAAGAGTAATGAAATCGTGCATTTATTTTGTGATTTTTTCCCGTTGTTAACAGAACAGTTTTTATATTGCTTTGTGTTGCTCTATTTCTATAATATTTTAGATCTGGAATTTTCCTTAAATGGATATAATTTCTGCAGTTCTTTGTTCGGTAAGAATAAAGTGGGATTCAGACATCTGTCTAGTTCGTCCTGTCTTGTAAATACACTTTCGCTTCTGTAACAACTGTGCAACTACATTTAAGATTTTACTAAGGATATTAAAATAGAAGAAATTCTTTAAATGTTTACATTTTTGCATTTCCTTAACATCTTAATATGATTAGCACGAAAAAAAATTTGAGAGTAAAGGATTCGGAATTATATTATTTGGAAATTTAATAAAAAGTAAAACAATTTAGGATTTCCTAAAATGATTTCTTAATGGTTAAGTTGAGTTCTAAAGGAAAATAGAGGCACTAAATGACAAATCTCCTATATAATAATAGCCTAAGTTATCTGTCCTCAAATTGTGAAGCGGTTGGACCTGGAATGGATACAGGCATCCATTCAAAGGGAATAAAGTTTATCTTCTCCTAAACTATCGATCCGATTCTAAAATAAATTTGTATAAATATGCTACATATCACAGCAAAAAATACTGTCCTCTTTAAAACGTTCGAAATCCACCACTTCGCCCCTTTTCGAAGGTTTAATGCCGTGATTTTAAGCCATATTTTCGCCGGTTATAAGCAGGCGATTAAATTTAACCATTTATCACTTAATAAATAGGAAAAATAACAATTTGTTTTAGCATTGTGACGTCATTCCTTTAACCATCTCATTTAATCAGTGCATATTTTAAACTATTTAAATATCGTCTACACTATTATAATATCTTTTACCACTGAACTTACAGAATTATGGCCGAATGGTTAGGGTGCTGGCCTTTGGAACTGGAGTTCGTGGGTTTGAATCCCACTATGGCATGGATGTTCGTAGCCATTCGGAATCGGTTTTAAGCAGTAGGTCCCGGTCTCATTAGCCCTCGTATTGCAAAAAGGAGACCGTAGCACTCCAAACCAAACCACTGAACTTAGATATTACGTAAATGATTTACTTTTATATTTTGCTTAAATAATAGATTAGTTACATATGTAATAATTTTAAATTTAATCATCGATTATTTTTTGTTGCAATGAAAATGTTATCATCGTTATTAACAATAAATTATTTTTATATAAGTCTAGGAGTGTGTTTCACGCAATACTAAATATCTAACTTTTAATTTATATATATTTGGAAATTAAGAAGTTTGTTCGTTTGTGTGTTTGTTTGTTATACATAACCCCACGGTTTGACTAAATGAATTCAACCTGATTCTAAACTGCATTACAGGATCGGGAGACTCTAGAGGAGTATGACGATAAATAAATTATTGAGAGTGAACCGGATAATTCTCAGCCAAGAAACAAACCATTTTTTACCTGCCTCACTGGGTACTTAACAGTTCTGGAATATTAAAAATTTTACTAATCCCGTCATATGATGGGCTATATGCTAGTATTATTTAATAGCAGACAAATATTATTTAATACATAACGTTTGATTAAAAATTTTGGAGAATTACACTGTGTTTGTATTTTTTTTTATAAATATGTACAAGAAAATAATAAGAATAAAAGTAAAAATAAGAATAGAAATATGCTTTATTTATAGACTAAGATATGCTAAATTTATGATAAGATATGCTAAATATACAATAAACCTTAAAAATAACATCTCTAATAAAGATATATTTTATACGAAATATACATAATTATAAGTAAATAATGAAAAAATTTCTCCGATTTCAATACAATATAAAAGTGCAAATAAAAATTAATTATATTAGTTATGCGCATATGCACTCTTTAACATGAACATTCTTCTGAAGGGATTCTATAATATATGTCGTATATAGGTTTGTAAATGTGTTTAGTTTTACATATGCATTGGTGTATTTTATAAACTCGTTTTGCAGATGACGATATTTAATGTAGTTTTCATTGACTGTACATATTTAACGTATTTAAAATCTATATGAAGAAACTTTAACCCTCTGGCTGCTCATCCCGCAGTTTTCTCGGGCATGTGTTTTTCTTCCTTTATTGAGGAGTGCATTCCACTTTTTCACCGTTTAATCAGTGAAATAAATTATATACAGTATTAGACGTTTAATTATGTAATAAATAAACTTATATGAATAGAACGATGGTTATATTAGGTCTAACTTAGAGAAAACTTCATTTATATTAGATATTATAATTATAATTATATTATGTAATAAATAGAAATTAATTGTAATTCAAATGAAGTTTATTAAAAAAGGTATTCTTATGATGCCATCTGGAATTGGTTTTTCTGACAGGTTAGTTTCTCAAGATAAAAATCTATATGAAAAATCTTTTCTAGAAAGAAAAAGTACATATTTCAATTCTTCAATATATATACCTTTAAACCATACAAAAAAGTTTGAATCGATTACGGTATACAAATTGAGCAGTCAGAGGGTTAATGTAAGTAGGATTATAAACTATATCTGCGTATTTCAAAAAGATATGAGGTAAACAATTAATAAACATATATTTTATTTTTGCAAATTTTATCTGAAAATCTCTTTATCAATTCCTGTAAGCTTTAAAGTATTCAAATATCTAAATATTTTCGAAAAAAACTGTATGTTTATGTACTAAAACACTTACATTGGTAGACCATTTTATCCCTTTTTAATGCGAGTAAATCTTATGATTGCATTCACTATAGAATTTGGTTGTTACTTTACATGTTCTGTTTTATCCAAAATTTGCCTAAAATATCATACTTTCGTACAAATGATGTCAAAAAATATTTAATAAATGAAACAGAACTGAGCTAAGGAAATGGTATAGAAATGGCATGGAAATTGAAAAGCGATTGGAGAGCGTTATTCATCTCTTATATTTACAGAGTACGTGCCACTGAATTTTAAACCCCAGACAGCAGGATATACGTGTCTGGATTTTTTTTCAGATTACATTCGGTGCTGTGAGCTATAGAAAACACTTCTCGAAAAGTTGTAAACATTGACTATATATTCATGGCTTGAAATCTGTATATATAAAAGACAAATTATTGTAAAATGACAGGAAATTTTTGTAATCCTAAAATTTTATATTTACTTATGTTGTCGATATGTAAATGTTTTTATAAAAAATACAGTTCCAAAAGAGATCGTAGTGCATATTTACGTCTAAAAAGGAAATAAAATTTCATAAAAAATTTAGGACATGAATGTAACTTCGAATCATAAAATTGGACAAAAATAGTAATATTTAAAACATAATGTAAAATATCAAATCCTTGGGAGGATTTCGGAGTTTTTAAGAAATCAAAGGAAATTACTTAGATAAATTATTATTTATTCGTTTAAGATCATCTCTAATGGTCTATAGCAGGGGTGGACAAACTCCTTGATAGTACGAGCCATTTTTCAAAAATTGAAATTTTTCGTTATCGGCAATTAAATACGTATTTACAGAAATTATATTTATTTAATTGTTATTTATAAGTTTTTTCGTCCTTTAATTTTTCAATCAAATTTTTGAATTGTTTTTGATTTTTAGCTTTGGTGCGAATGTAGTTTATAATGTGTTACACTGTTTTCATAACATCAGGATATTTGAAATATTTTGTAACTAGATGTTCTAGGTGAGTTATGCAGTGAATTGGTATGAATTGTAGAATTTGAGTATCATCTCTTAAAAGCCCAATAAGACCAATTTTTTATACCCAGCATTGCCGAAGCTCCATTAGTTAAAATATTTTTTTAAATATAATAACACAAAAATGAAAAGGGACATAGGGTACATTTATCCCGACCCACAACTAAGCCTTCAAAGAGCCGCATGTGCCTCGAGAGTCGCAGGTTGGCCACCCCTTGTCTATAATGTTATTTCATTCGTAAGTAAATATATAAATAAACTGTTATAAAGTACTAAACTAGTAGATGTTCATCAAAACTATAAATGATCAGTAATTAATTTTTATATTATTATTCATTGCATTCAGAATTTTAACATAAAATACATAATATCAAACATTTTACACTTCTAAAGTTATAAACTAAACAATAATAAATAGGTCCTTACTTCTTCAGTTTTCTGTAAAAATGCTTATTCGAATAACATAAACGCATATAACATGCATGTTTTTTTTATGATTTCTGTTAGTTTCCGACATAGTTTGCTCTCTATTACCGAAAATGTTTTTCTGATACTATAATAAACGAATTAACAATATACAAGTTTCATATTATAATAAACGAAAAGCACTCACATTTAAATTTCCATTCCTCCACATATTCTACGTAAAAGAAACGCCTCGTTGTACGGATTTTACTTCGATAAAACTTATAAAACAGTATATTTTTTTACTTGAAATTGAAAAAGGTTTGACAAAAAAGTTCTGACTCGTTATCTATTGAACGCACTATACTAGAATATGAACAACATTTGTTTAATATTAATGAATGGACCTTATAATTAAACATTTTTGTATGGATGAAAAAATGTTTTTATTAAAATAATAGGCTGTCATATGAATAATTACTTTGAAAAAGATGAATTACTTAAAAAATCTTAAATAAAATTCTTAGTTAAAATAAGGCTTAATTTAATATAAAAATTATGAACGTATGACACTGCTCCAAATTACTGACGATACAAACGATTATTATTTTTTAAATGACTGTCAAGGCTTCAATATATTATGGAATCATTTTAAAAATATTTAAATACTTAATGCTGTATTAATGATTCTGCATTTAAATATATATAATCAAATTTATAAAAAAAAGTCGTGTAGTAATATTTAGTTCACGATAAATGTATACTGTGTCTTTACCCAGAAAAATATGTTTACTAGTTCATTAGAGAAATAAAAAAATTAGCAAATAAAATGAATAGTAATAATTTACTAAATAAAATTATTTTACACTTAAATCATATTACTGTAAAAACCAATTCTGCACACAAACGGTAGCCGATTGGTTAGGGTACTGGCATACGGTACTGGAGTTCGCGGATTCGAATCCCACATCTTATACTATCAATTTGTATGATAATTTTAAGAACCAAATGACAACTTTTGAAACTTTTTAAAGCAGTAGTACACTTTTAACATTCTTCTAAAATTTTTGCAACTTTCTAGAGTCTGCCAAATGTTCATTTTAATATGTTCATTTAATTCAATCGTCCTAAAGGATAATTTTGCATATTTAATAACAACTAAAAGTATGTTTACTATCATGAATCATCCTCAACTTTCGTTCTCTATTTTGCAATTGATAAGGCAGATAAAACTCGAGATTCCTGATAAAAATCACGTTCTAACAAAAATATTTTATACGCGTTGTTTTAACGTAATTCAGAGTTAAAGGTAGAATTGTTTGAGTAATACTATATTACTAATTAGGATTATCTTTTAATAATGTTTTTTTAAAATAAAATTTTAATTATTTCATATTTTTAGGAAAATATATTATTGGAAAAATAGATGTAATTATCTGACAGACATACAAACAACTACGTAATTTATGATTTAAATATATTTAAATATTATTTAAAACTTTTTAATACACATAAACGGTCCACTCCCTTTCTATCTAACATGCCAACACATTTAATGTGTTAAAAGCATATTTTCAAGAACATATTTTTCATATTAGGAAATATAAAAATTTTGAAAGAAATAAAGGATATCCAATTCGGACGTCAAACATATTTGTTCCTATCAGAATACTTGCATTCCATCCTAAATATCTTCTATTTCAGAATGTGACAGTTTTTATAAATGGTTTGTATTCAAGCATAAACATCGAAATATTTAGCATCGAAGATTTTGTTTCATAGACATCTTTCAAAGACGATTAAAAAAATTATTAAAATAATTTATTAAAATTTATAGCTCACTTATTAATGGTATGAACTTCATTGTGTAAAAAATTCCTTTTCTGACTATTAAAAACTATTAAAATCATTCACTTCAATAGTTATGTTCCATTTAAAGTTTGAAATATGGAATTTCTTACAACTGTGCAGTAAAATGTGTTATTTTTTAAACACAAATTCCTACTCCACGGAAATGGAAGTGAAATTTCACAACTAATAATATATATTTGACGGACAATTTTTACTTACAGGTAAATTAATTATATATTATATATGTTTTAAACAACTATAACGCTTACTTGAACTAAATGTGACACTTTCATAAGATTTCTGTCACTGTGTGAAAAAGCAATCTCCTAATTCTGCAGTATTTAAGGTATCCGTCTAGTTTGAAAACGTCATTTTTTTCCCAAAAATCATAATTTCTTTTTATTTCTCTATTGTAAAATTTCAACTTTTAGGCTTCTAAATCTATTTTTGTTTTGTCTCTACGGCATTTTAAAGAACATTTACAGCTGTTTAAACATCGATGACAGCTTTTAAAGCAAAATGGAAGTAGCAGCTTCGAAGAATAACAGAAGTTGTGAATTTAAAGCCTTTTAAAAAGAGCATTTTTTGGACAAAACTTTTTAAATTTTCATGAAGATTAATTTAAACATTTTTCTAATATTTTTAATAATTTTCAACTTGGCAATAACAAAATTATGAAGCAAGAAAATGTGGGGAATTTTAAACATGTATTTTAATTTTTTAATAGTTAAAGTTGCTTTCATAAACTTCAAATGCGTTTTTCTCAGAACGGTATTTTTAATAAAATGTTGAAACTTGAAATGTGATTTCTCAAAAAGTTCTTAAAATATTTTGTTGAAAATTATTATGAATGCTTTTGATAGTATTTACTAGTAAATGACCTAAAAGCTTTAAATTTGGATAATTTTTAATGATGTTACACTCATAGTTAGATATAAAGGTAATGAAAATCCGTTAAAAATTCAACGTGTAGGAATTTGAAGGACCAACATTTTTTTTTACCACAAGTAAATTAAGCAAAAAGATTTTAGGTAATTCATTAGTGCAGTGTATAAAAAATGTGTTGCATCAAAAAATATTGAAATAATTTAATTTATTAAAATATTAGATCTTTTGAAAAGAAGTTAATAATCAGTGTTGCTAATACTGTCATATAAAAGAAGTGCAATAGGAATTAAATACAGATTCAGCAATACATCTATTGAGCAAGATAATGACATTTTTATTTTTCTTCACTAAATATTATTTATTATACATTATATATATTATTTGTTATACAGATATCACGTGCTTACTTGGAGCTGTAAAATTTGTTTCTTGTACGAGGAGTCACTTATATTCCTGCCTTATATTTTAAGAAAAATTGTAAGCGTTATACACGGTTTATCAGTTTTCTTTAAATTTGTACATCAAGTTTAACAAAACTAGTCTTTACACATGCATTCAATTCTATAATCCTATGCATGATATTAAAAACATCTTGTAATGGGTTTAGTGCTGTAATTTATGAAAAACGTGATATGTTCTTATATTTTTTGACGTTTTGAAAGAATGAAATACTGTATACGATAGTAATTTCAAAGTCTACTTCTTGAATGAGCGAATACCGTTTACCTTTATTCTTTGGAATCTAAAGTTCTACTTTAAAAGAGAACAAAAAGAAAAACGTTTTCGTATATGACCAATGGGTGTTTAAAGTAAAATGAGGTGATGGAGGTTAAGTGCCAGTTAAATCATTTTATTTTTAAACCAAAAGAAAGTTTGATCGTCCTCCATTTTTCCAGGTAATGCAGTTAGATTTGAAATAAAAATATAGAAATTCTGGTTTATATACTATTAAAAAATCTCATATATCAAAGTACTTTAATATATTTTACATTAGAAATAAGATGGAGCTACGTTTAGACGGTCCTTGGCAATATGAATATCATCGTGTAATACAGAACTTTAATATTAAAAAATCTATTTTATTTCAATTTGAAAAATTTCATTATATAAATCAATCTAACAAGAAATATTATACATAAATTGGTAATGTATTATTCAATCACATACAACAATAATAAAACATTTTAGAGCTTTGGGCTTGACTCATTCTCTTAAAATAATATTTCTTGAAAACAATATATAAATAAAACATCGTACTAATTTTAACTACTTTATAAACTATAACTTTTAAAAGTTAGTTATTAATACTTCAAAGATAATTTCTATAAAAACCTGACATTTGATACTGATTGGTTAGTTCCGTTTTATACTTTATTGTTTACAGAAAATATGTCGAAATGTTTTGAACTTTCAGAATTCTCCAGGAGTTACTCAAATCTGAAGATGAATATTACATTTTCAAGTAATTCTCTGGAGCGGTTTTATTTTTTAGATACGAAAGTAAATTAAATATTAAAGTGTATAAATTTACAATGCTTTTACTTTCGAGTCTTTTCTAAAAATAGATGTTAGAAAATAACACTCGTGTTTCAAAGTGAAAAGTTTTAATGGTAAAAAATTAAGAAATGTTTTTGAAATGCAATAACTATTCATAACTATTCCAGCTGTTTTGAAATTTTAGAAGAATTCATATTAGGAAAGTGGATTAAATTACTAATCACGCAATGGAAAACTAAATTTTGTAAAATGTAATTGAAAATTTTATTAAAGTAGGGGACGTAAAATTATATTCGCAATCACCCATTACAGCTTAATATAACACTGAGAAAAAGATGCATGCAGTTGAAAATTAAATTATGAAATATATTTAAAAATGGCCATCCAATATACTTAAAAACAAGGAATAGTAAAAATACTTAAACATTAGTAAAATGGGGAACTCTTCGTAATGATATATGCTTCTCGGAATCAACAAATTAGAGAAATATTACAGACCTTTGATTCTGTAAGTAAGTGATATTGATTTTTAAAACTAAGTGCCAAATGTTCTTCAAAGTGACACATAAAGTATTAAGTGAGTAAAGAGTATTTTCTTCTATATCAAAATATTTTGTATGCCATTCCAAGCATTTTCTGTCATGCGATTAAAGCCACGTGATTGATGTGACAAAAAATATATTTCAAAAATAGTTGCATGAGCTTTCCGTGATTTTTTTCATACATATGAGAAGTCAGATTATTACTTTTGAAGAGACTTTAAGCTACTTAGTGAAAAAATGTTATACAGGAATGCTGTCAGAAAAAAACATTCGTGCTTATAGTCAGAGATTTTTAGAGAATTTGGAAGATAAATATTAAGCTTCCAGGGATTATCAACTTAAAGATACATAGAACACATGAATCCACCGCTGATGCGAATTACCTAGGTTTTTCTAGCAGTTTCTCCCCTCAAGCATTCCTTTATTTGTGTACAGTAATTTACTATATTACGGATCTCAAATCTTCATGCATGTTCTGACAAATTTTTAGAAATCATGTTGAAACATAAAAATACTATAAATCAAGTTTACTATATACCATAGGTTAATTAATACACATCACCTTTAGAAGTCCTTCGAATATTCCATGAAAGGCCCTTATTTCTTCTGTTTTCTTATAACAGCCATCGTGTATATATAACTAGAATGTGCAACCATATTCTTATAAAGTTGCAGTAGTTGACGTTTTTGAATGATATTGAAACCTAAAACTTTATATATCAAAGATGTTATACACCGTAAGTGTATATATATGCTACATCTTTATAGGCCTTTGTACGTCCATTTAAAGGAAATCATTTCTTCAGTTTTTTATAGGAACTGTCCATTTCACAGAATTAGAATCGGCAATCATATCCTGGCAAAGTTGCAGAATCATGCCAAAACGTACAGATTTATACATAATAAATATCGTGTACTTAAAATGGCTAATAAATCTTCTTTGACATCTTTCTCCTGTTTGCTCATAGTGACGATTTAGTCTACAAAACTCGAATCTGCTTTCAAGCTTTAATGAAGTTTCATAATTATGTCGGAACCTAAAAATCTATATTGCTTGGGTATTGTGTAACATAGGTTATTAAAGAAATATTACTATTGAAATATCCTATTGTTCATGTTTGTGGGATCAACTGTATCAACAGCACCATTTCGTTAATGGCATGTTCGCAAAAATTAAGTAAATTCAATTTGTGGATTTTGTCAAAAGGTAGTGTATGTTTGAAAGCTTGATGGTACAACAAATTTTCTACAACTTAGTTTATACATTTTAACTGTTAATAGATAGAAATCTGAAGTTTTCCCTACTTTTTTTGTTTTACTTCGTATATTACTATACATATTGTATTGTGTAATTGAAAAGCATTTTACATGTATGTTTTATCTCTAAATAACTCTAAACTAATAGATATCTAATGCTTTGGGACAGGTAAAGCAAGCTAAGTTAAACAATAGCTTAAATCCTAAATTAGAAGTTATTAATTTCAGATACAAAAAGTATTGATGTCCAATAGTGTCTTTTCACCTTATCTAAAACCTTAAAGGCCAAACAGAGTAACTTAACATATGTCCAAAATATGTGACTTTCAGGCATATATTTAAAATTATGATATTCACACATTTATGAAAACATTTTCTAGCACATTATTTAGTTAAAAACTATAAGTTTAATTAGAAACTTTAAAGCAGATTAAATTTGAAAGTAAAAGAAAATCAATTTTCACTTTAACTATTACTATGCTTTGAAACGGCTACGAATAATTTGCATATAAAATGTTTTACAATGTTAAAGTAGAACGAAATATCTTGTAGGTAGAAAATAATATTTGTAAGTAGTTGTTAATATACAGATTGTCTAAATTATATAATTTAATTGTTTAATAAACTACGTTATTGTGTATGACTACAAACATTTTTTCAGACTCCCTAATGTCATTCATGAAATGAATTTTAAGGTTTTAAATTTAAATAAAGATCAAGAGCATATTTTAACGTTGTGATTGCTTGTATACGATCAAGGAGCTGTTTCTCAATTTGGGACTAGCGCAATACGGTGGGGGGGGGCGTTCTGATTGTTAGTAGAGAGGAATTTCAAAAATGGGATCATCTACTTTTTAAAATTAATCGTCTGATGTGGTTTAATTCGAGCAGTGGTTCTCGACGGGGATATACCATCCCCAAGGGGGAAGCAGAGAGAGGGTGCTAATGGTAATGGGCAGTGAAATTGTTCCGAGGGGTATGGGGCGAAGTGAACCGGCTTTGGTTTTCTAATCATTGTTATTTCTCTCGCCAACACAGTATGTCAGCTGTATCAGAAAACCAAAAGTTTAAGTTTTATATCATCTGCAAAAATTCAACTAATTTTATGACCTTAGACAACACAATTCCTAGCACACGTATCCAAAATAGAGGAACACTAGCACACATCATGAAGACATATAATTGAACCGATCGAGACTTGTTAGTTTTTAAACTTAGCATTTCAAGCTAATTTTTTTAACCAGGCATCATCATTATCCTAATTTCTATTAGTGCCCCGCAGCACATAAGGTCTTGCTTTACACTGTACCCTGTCCGCCATAACCACCCATGCTTTCTGCCAACTGGATCATCCATCTTCGTCTTCTTTTCTGTTATCGTGTGCCAGGTTTATTTTGGGCGACTTCCTGTACGTTTTCACTCCGGTGTACCCTCGAGGGCAATAACGAGATCTCATCTCATCTCATCTCTGTCCATTCTCAAGACGGCCAGCGAAACACCATCTTATTTTTATTTTATCATCTATTGGTTTCTTACCATAGCTTTCATTAGTTATTATATTAGAACAAAAAATCTTCAATAATGATTTAAGGCATTTGTTTCGCATTGGGAAGATCTTCTAAAGATGAGCATAATGTCTTTCATTTATTTTTTTAAGTGTTGGAGATCGGAGAAAAAAGAATGTGGCCCCAATTTCTAAAAAGCCAGAACTGATCTTATCTAGCATTCTTTTACTTTGTTCTTCTACGACTGTAGCTATATTATTTTAATTGAGATATACGTATAATTTTTTTATTTTATGATTTTGATATATTATTTATACCAGGGTTTTTCCATTTTAAAGGAAATATTATTTGGCATCTTACTTGGCGATGAAGTACCTATTTTGTGTTTTATGATATAAGGTAATTTGACGCAACGTCACGAACTACTATAATGCCCTTCTCATTCATTTTCATGTTTACAACACCAATAGAAAAAAATTAAACTGCCCTTCCGTTTTAAACTAAAGCCAGAATTGTCATAATTGGAGAATTTGCCCTACTGCGTGAAATCGATTTATTATACTAGGTAAAAAATGTGTATTTCTTTATAAAGAAAAGTTTTATCGTTTTAAAGCGAAGAATACCACGACAAATTGTAGCTCGACAAATTTTTTTGCATAACAGAGCTTTTAAGTTTTATGTTCCATCTTGTCAAAATAATGAGCAATTAAAATAAATAAAGAGTTATTTTGTATATGCAAGGCCGTAACTACGGCGGGGCAAAGGTGGCATTTACCACGAGCACTTCTGTCTTAGTTTGGTTGGTTGATTGGAATTTAGTGGCGCTAATTCCTGAAAGGACAAACTGCGCCAAACAAGACGAAATTAAAAACAAAGTAACAGATAAAAACAAAGCAAAAATCAATAGAGAAAGGAAATTTGAGGATGAAATAGAAGAAACAACAACTTGAACGTTAAAAGCACTTGAAGATGAAACAAATGGAGAGTAAAATAGATAATATATACAAGGTAGATTATTAGAGTATAAGAAAATATTTTTAAAAATTGAAAATTGATAAATCCTAAATCAAAAAATTGTTAAATTGAAAAATAATAATCAAAAATTGAAAATAAAGATAAGCGTACAAAATAAAATCACAGAATTATTCTTTCTTAGGGGCGCCGTCCTTGCATAGAATACTTACAAAATTAAAGTTGCTGAAACGGAATCCAAAACAGGATGCTTCACCAGAAATAGAAATAAGGCAAAATTGAAGAATAACTTTTCAAAATTCCAGTTAAAATGCAGGGTTAAAAACGATATACTAGAATTATAAAAAAATTAAGCTTGAAAAGCGTTCATAAATCGATGGAAAAGGGTGGATTTCTGCCCATTGCAAGTAATAATCCTGAAAAATGATATCCATAAAACAATTAGGATAAGCAGCCACTAGATTAGGAGTGGATTTGATTCCCATTGCAAGTAATAATCCTGAAAAATGATATCCATAAAACAATTAGGATAAGCAGCCACTAGATTAGGAGTGGATTGAAGTTTAACGCCCGAAGTTTAGTGCAACTGGCTGAAATTCAGGAGGGACTGAAATCAAGTGCGGGGCTCAGTGAAAGGGAATCTGTCACGATGTGATATACAACACAATGTAGCAGATATTTGTATAAGAAAAGGGAAAGATAGGTGGTGTCTTCATTCAAATTCGCATTTAAATGTTCTGTAAGTTAATAAACAACCAGTTGAATCCTTAATCAGCTTCCACTTTTTGATGATTATTTTCAGGTAAACTATCACCCAATTTAAAAAAAGAAAATTAATTTATACGTTGATAAGTAGCTTGGACGAAAATATCCCTTAAAACCACTCATAGCAACATTTCATAGCAAGGCCATTTCATAGCAAGGTACATTCGTGCCGCCCTAGAAACTTGACTGTCTGCACACCTACTAGTACAGGCCCTGGATATATATATATATATATATATATATATATATATATATATATATATATATATATATATATATATATATATGTATTAAACATAATATTCACTCCTAAAATTTTAATTTAAAAAATCCTATATTCAAAATGTTGCATTGAAATATTTAGATCCGGTAATGCATTTTCTTCAAACATTTTCCTTTGTGACATATTTAGTTTTTAACAGTTTTTGTGGAATGGAAATGTCAAAAATAATGCTAATATGAGATTTAACATTTTACATTCAGGTTAACGAATTAATTAAGATTCATTTTGCAAGACGAAAGCTAGTATCTCCTTTTCAGTTGTTCTTCCTTGATTATTTTGTATTCTTTGTCACAAAACTGTGTATTGGTTTGTAAACATACACATTACAAAATTCATTTGGGTATTTTTGAAAATATTAGTTAAGAGCACAACAATAATACTGATGAAATCCTATATTCAAAATGTTGCATTGAAATATTTAGATCCGGTAATGCATTTTCTTCAAACATTTTCCTTTGTGACATATTTAGTTTTTAACAGTTTTTGTGGAATGGAAATGTCAAAAATAATGCTAATATGAGATTTAACATTTTACATTCAGGTAACGAATTAATTAAGATTCATTTTGCAAGACGAAAGCTAGTTTCTCCTTTTCAGTTGTTCTTCCTTGATTATTTTGTATTCTTTGTCACAAAACTGTGTATTAGTTTGTAAACATACACATTACAAAATTCATTTGATATTTTTGAAAATATTAGTTAAGAGCACAACAATAATACTGATGAAACAATCGTACTCATTTTATCCTCTGCAATCTGACTCTTAAACCATTCTAACGGATGTTTTCAGCATTAAAAGTTTATTTGCAGAACCTTTTCTTCTTTGTTCTCTGATCAGTTGAGATAGCATCTTCTTCAAATGATACAAATATGTATTATTAAACCGACAATATCATTTCACACTGTGAAAAGTTGTTTGAAATATTATAATTGTTTTTTGGCTTATTAAGAAAATAAAAACTTGTAAACAGCTAAAAACGGACCGGTACATGCCAATACAAATAAAAATTTTTGAAATTTCATAGTTAACGTGCTATGTATTCAAACCACTAATTTCCCAATTTTTATTTGGCAACTGCAGGAAATCAAATTTTCGACGTTTGCACATGACCAAGATAACTTTCCCCTTGTTTCGTTCTAATTATATAGGTTGTGGCGTCACTCTTCAGTTGAACGGAAGAAGGAACCAAAGAAGGTCCGTTTCATTATACCGTAAAGTTGAATCGCTCGTCCCTCACTGGGGGATGCTCTTGTGGCGTCACTCTTCAATGCAAACGACTTTCACCATGGTCGCATGTTCTGCTGTGTGATATGCAGATTTCATCATGAGAGAAATGCAAATTTCGGGAGCGAAGAAGATGCCAGGACTTTCCAGACGGGTATAAATACCCAGCGCCAACCGCTAGTAGGGCGGAGGTTAGAAATGTCTAGGTTGGTTTGATGCCGCTGATGTAAATATCTTGTATATAAAAAGTGGTAGTCTGGTCTTTTTTCCACTTTAAGGTCTTATCCCGTATGTTTCAAACTGCAGTACTCATCCCGTAGATGTTCAGATTTTAGTAATTGCGGAGAGTTAATATAATGCTTATCTACCTCTGACAGTAGCTTGTGTTACTTAAGCCATGAAGTTTAAACACAACCAAGCCTCTAATTCTAAATTATCCAGGTGAGTGCTAGTGTTCTTCTTTCCTAAAGAAATGAGCTGAAAATCATGTACTTTGGATACGAAGATCTTATAATAATGAAACTATTCTTGCAAATGAATTTAATCTTTAAAACAGTTGGATTTCTGATACGGCTGTCATATGTTGTATATTCTAGATCATAACAGTGATGCTCGTCTTATATATTTTCACTTTCAGAGTGATAAAAATTATCTAAAGGGAATGAAAAAAGTTCTTAGTAGACATGCTTTTCCTAGAAGTGAACTGAATAACTGTGAATGATTCGTCGTGGAATTGATTATCCTTGTTAGACACTTCAAAATGTTCATTAGCATTACTTTGAAATCCTCACATCCATTCATTAGTCATTTCATTAGCATTTATAAAATGACTTTTTAACGATGAATGTGACGTTAAACTTATTGGAAACTATGTGGCTAGAGAACTTGTGAATAAAAAACCTTGTGAATGAAATTAGACTTACTAATGTGGCTGATGAAGTTAATAGCTTTAAACTCAAGTTGTAAATTTTAAGAATAGTTTACTTCCAAATAAGATTAAATCTATTTAGATTTTTAGGACTTAAGAATTTTGCAAGTACAATTCAATAAACAAATTTGTATACAAGTTATATAAATAAATTATGTATTTTATATTATGCAATTTAGAATTGCATTGATCTGGAACTTTAAACACTTTAAACAATTTAAAATGTTCCAAAATATATGAATATAAGTAAATTCATTACTTGTAAAATTATCGCAAGTAACGTAATTAAATTCAATGATTATACATGATTAGAATTTTAGTTGAAACTCGCCATTTAAAGAGGTGTGTGAAGCGGCATGTCCCTCTTGTTAGCCAGCTCTTAGCAAAACAGTCGACCGTAGCGTTCCAATTCCCTTTACTTATTGCTATGCATAAGCTCCATTTTTTTATGCATTTCATTCCTCTCAATTTACCCATTTATTGCATATTTAAGTATTGGAATCGTCATTGACTTAGTTTTTTTGAGTTTCAGAATCAATATCAACAACACTAATTCTGCTGTAGAATGTTACAATAGTTTAATTTAGGTAATTTGGGATTTGGAGTTGAGTCTAGTAGAAGCATACATTTAATCATTGAACCAACCTTTCCATGCGGTTTCGAATCTAATGTTTATTGCTACTTTAACTCTAATTCTTGCTAAGCAATTAATCAGTGATGTAGCATCAAAACTGCTGCTATCGACCCCATTTTTCAGGACTTAATTTTTTCTACAGATTGGAAAGTTTATGTATTCGATTAAATGAGAGAATTTCCTTCCAAAATTTCAAATGGAAAATTTGTTAGTTTTAATCTAAACGCCAGTCCTGTAAACAATCCACTACATTTTCAGATTCCTTCTATTACTTATAACTTTGTCTTTTACATTTGCATTTTATTTAATTTCAAACATCACTAAATATTTACTTTTTCGTCAGGTACATCTACTAAAATCATGACAACTAGTTTTGTCTACCATAAAGCTTTAGTTTACAGTATGTGTATGTGTTATACCAAATACATCTTTTCATGCATTTTTTATATGGCATTATGTGGTGTTTAAAATAATCACTAATGCAAATGGAATACTATGAAAGTCCGTACTCTGCCAGGTTGCTTACACTTCACATTTTTATATCCAGTTAAGTTATATTTGATGACTTCGCGATTACATATTTGCAGAAATGGTATGACATTTGGTATTAATGGGTTAAACAGGTTATAAAGTTTGCTTGGATTTAAAGTTAAAGTTTAATACATGTGTTAAAGACCACTTATTACTCGTCTTTAATGATGGCCGGAAATCTTCACCCACATTTGTTATATCAATACTAGCATTTGAAAGAGAATTTTCTACTGGAAATCTTTAATATCGGAATTTAGTACTTGAAAGTATATAAAATGTGAAAATATATAAACCATGTTTAGATTTGTAAATGTTTTCCCTTCGCTATTTAAATAATTCCCATATTCTATATCTTTCTCTATCTTTATTGTATTTAAAAAGCATTTGAAAATTTCTTATAAGATGATAGAATAAGCTATCATCGGAAGTCTAGGCTTTTTATATTTCCTATATATACTTTGCAATGAAACATTGCTGGAAACACTCCAGCAGAAGCTTTCAAATTTTCACGTGTTTTTCTTTAAATGTAGCTTTCAGATCTCTTGGATATCTATTGTTTCTGTTTAATTTCGATACTATTTTTCAAAGTAAAATTTTAAATATTTTCCTTCCGGTCGAACAAATTTTCTGGCCAAAAATTATAGTAATACGTGGTAATTAAGAATATCAATATTGTTAATTCTGTTCAATTTTTGTTTAAAATACCCTGCATAATATATTTAAAATGTTAGTCTAACGCTGAGTTTAAGTGAGGATGCCAGGTTTGACAGGTAAAAAAATTAGGTCAGCTACTAATTATGGCATATTCTCATTGGCACAGTATCTGTAAATGTGACTTATTACCAAATTTTGTCCTAATTTTTCAAATTTAGGATATAATTCCTCGATTTCGGCTGTTGAACTTATCTATTTTAGTTGGAGATTAACAGTAAACTTATTTTTCTCCTGTCCTACTTTTTCT
This sequence comes from Pardosa pseudoannulata, assembly GCA_032207245.1. NCBI lineage: Eukaryota > Metazoa > Arthropoda > Arachnida > Araneae > Lycosidae > Pardosa > Pardosa pseudoannulata. The sequence continues at coordinate 163,325,018 of CM063498.1, read as the reverse complement.
CTAAATTTCTTTCTATACAGCCGGAAACGAGAATCAAAATTCATAGGTTAAGGTAAATGAATAATATATATTAAATTCTGTCAGACCTGACATATTAATGATTCATCTAAGTAATATAGCTCCTAGACGAAGTTCGTGAGTTCAAATTGTACTGCTGGCATGGATATCGCAGCCATTAAGATCGGTCTTTAAGCAGTAGGTCCAGGTCCGATTGAGCCTCTTGTAGAAAGAATTCCATTGCGTTCCAAATCGACAAAGAGAAAATGGTATGGGTATGTGGCAGGATATATTAGGGGTTCACTTAGTCCCTACTAATTAATATTTAAGCTTCTAATTCTTAAAAATGAAAGTTTTTCGAATATCGGAGGATCACTTTATGCTAGTGATCATATAAATGCTAGAACCACGTCTCTTAAAACTAAATAGTCTTATTTTTATATTCTCGTTCCGATGTATAAATAATACAGCAAGTATATCATAAACTTCACTGCGTACTCGTTTAAAATGCCAAAAATGATCTTGATATAAAGCTCAAAACTCATCAGCCACAATTAAAATTTTATAGAAGGCGTGTTCTACCAATTAAAGTTACTTGTCTCCTACCACTGAGCAATACCATTAAATGTTAATGAAGCATAAAGATAATTTTGTATGATCTGTTTTGAAAAATGTTATCGAAAAGTCCTGAAATAATCATCGGGAACAAAATTGAATATTCCGTATAAAATATAAAACACTAGGCTACAGTAATGAGTAAAAAAATCTATTTTTAAAAAGACCTGTCTGCCGTGTAATAGTATAAAAACTATTGTAATCCGGACATTTTCACCTCAAGACTCAAGAAGAGGAAGAAAAGGCTATTTAGCACCTAGATAAATATTTTGTCTAGACCAAACAATCCAGGAAGGAAGTAACCACAAACTTCTATGAGTGAACGCAATCGAGGGGGACTGTCTTATCCTTAAGACCAAGAAATCGAGGAGTTTAGTTGTAGTAGTATGTTCGTGGAATCAACTGTTTTAGAAGGCTGGGGCTTACACTGGGCTTTCAAGCCATGACAATTTCCGATTTTTGAGAACTGTGTCCCCGTGTCTCAGAGTCTTTTCTCGGAAAATTTTTCTCGGAATCATACATGGATATGTATGAAGAAAATTCGTAGAAGAAACTGTTTTTCTACTTTTAAGTCTTTATGGAAATACCACCGAAACTGGATACTCGGGAGTTGTATGCACAGATATCCATTATGACATCTGTCTGTACAGAACATGGGCATCATCATTTTTGACAACACCTACGACTGGCATACGATGTTAAACTGGACTTTACAGTTTTCTGAAGTCCGCCCCGGATCTCCTCTGTAAAGGTAAGATATTTTACTAGCTTTTTAATAAAGTATTTGTGCTTTAACATGTCCTTGGTTTTCATACTATACTGTTTTGCTCCTGAAATAGAATATTTAAACAGGAATGTAAAACCTTCCTTAGTTTCTAGTGATAGAAATAAATCTTAAATGCAACTGGGGGATAACTGGTAACTAACTAGTATCGAAAACACTGCAAACACTTGAAAAATTTATTCTTTTTCAAGAATAATTTTATTTCAAAATCTTGCATGACCACCGTTATTTAAGACTACCATTTCCAATGTTAAAATTATTTCAATTATAAATTTCTCTCTACAGCATTGAAAGAGGAAAGCAGAAAAATACTAAAATTGTCTTTTTCCGAACCTAATTGTTATCCTTGTAAATTGAGTACGTTTAACAATTTACGCTCACTTTATTTTGCAAGGAATACAATGTCTATTTTGTCTTGGCACTGTGTTTATATTTCTGTTCCCACTTGTTTAACTCAAATATCAGTAAATTGACAATGTTTTAACTAGAATATCTGAAATAAGTTTAGAGCCCAATTCTTGAGATGCACCTAAACATCTGAACTAGTTAACAATTTCCCTGAACGCCTTTTGATTTTCACAAACAAGAAATTTTTTAATATCTTAAATATAATTTACTTGAAATTTTTTTTCTACTCGGTGACTAAATACTCTACTACATATATTCCAAATTAACTATTTTCAGTATATTCCATAACTGTAAATATGTAATAAAAATTTTTTGAAACATTTGTCTCGAAAAGTCTTGAATAAAGCATTGTCATGATACAAAGTTTACATTTGAAAATGAATTAAATTATCAATGTATTTAGATGAAAACTAACGATTAGATACTGGTAACATTTTTAAATTCTCCAATTCTATTTTATAGATAAACTGGATGACTTACGTTTTGTGAAAGCAAGTACTGGGAACCACCTGTTGATAGTACGAATGTCTTCTATTACGAGAATGTTATCAACGGATCATCTCGGATGCTCGCGCTCCAGTACTCATAAAGATACTCATAAAGAGATATAAAGATTTTTGTCTTTACGTAAAGTTTGCATAATGCATATCTACTTGTAGTAGTAATTTGTGTTACTAAAGACCATAGAAAGTTTAAATATAAACAAGCCTCGGTTTTATTTCAAAACTTTAAAAGTGAGTGCCACTGTACATCTGTTTTTGATAGATGTGCCTAAAATCCTGTAATTTGTTGTAGTCAAAGCTCGAAAAATAATCTAATACTTGAAAAAGAAAGTGTAAAAACCTTTAGATTTCTGATGAGGCTGACATGTTATAAAGATTACAAAATAACAGTAATGCTCTTGTTAAATAGCTTAAATTTCAGTTCGAAAGAAATTATTTGAACGAAACAAAAATTCTTGCTAGACTTCTATTTTCTAGAAGTGGACTAAATGCCTATGAAAGAAACCTTGGGGGAATTTATTACCCTTGCAACTATTTCAAAACATTCATTAAGAGTAATTTCATATAACATCCATGAATCCATTAGTCACTTCTTAAACATTCATAAAGACTTTATTCTAGAAGAATGTTTCGTTAAACTTACTGTAAACATGTACCTTGAGAACTTGTGAGGAAGAAAAAACTTGTCAATCAGATTAGACTTAAGTGGCTGAAGTTAAGTGTTAAACTCAAGATGTAATTTTTTAGAACATCCTTCCAAATAGGAAGTTTATGTTTTTAGGACTTAAGAATTTTTGAAGTATAATTATATAAACAAATTATATATACATAATTTAGAACTATATTGAACTAGAACTTTAAGCAATTTAAAATGTTCCGAAATCTTTAAATTCCAATAAATTCATTAAGTGTAAATTGATAGTAGAAATTAAATTTAGTAATTATACATGACTTGCATTTTAGTTGCACATCTCCAGTGATATAGGTGTTCGGAGCCGGAAATCCCGGTGTTTTTTAACGCTTGGCAAGAGTCGACCTTAATGTTCCAATTCACTATGTATTACTACGCATAAGCTCTATATTTATGTATTCTATTTCTCTCTATTTACTCATTTATTGCATACTAAAGAATTGGACTCATCATTTTAGTTCTACTTTTGGAATCAATATCAACAACATTGATTCTGGCGGTAGAATGTTTCAATAATTTTAATTTAGGCAATTTGTCATTTGGAGATGGATCCAGTAAAAGCATGCATTTAATTGCTGAACAACCTTTCCATGCGGTTTTCGAATCTAATATTTTATGCATCTTTAATTCGGCAACACGTGCCAAGCAACTACTCGGTGAAGCATCAAAACCGCTGTTATCATAAACTCAATTTTTCAGAACTTAATTTTCTTTTACCAATTGATTTTACAGAAGATGTAGATTGGTATGAATGCAGTCTTATTAATAATACAGCTGTAGTACACACGGATGATTGGAACTTTCATCTGAAGTCGTTCCTTTTGAAAATTTGATAAAGAAAATATTTCTTTTCAGTCAATCCTGTAACCAATCTACTACGTTTTCAGATATTTTCTTTTATTTATAACTTTTCTATTTGGATCTACTTTTTTTTATCAAGTTTTAAACATGGGTTTACTTTTCCGGCAGGTCTAACTAAAATCAGTAGTTTTAACTACTGCAAAGCTTAAATTTACGGTATTACGTGTACGTATTATGTCAAGTACCTCTTTTCATGAAGTTTTATTTTTATAAGTGGCATCCTGAAAGTGTTTAAAGTGATGATCACAATGAAGAGATAGCTATAGCTGTTAAAACTTCATATTTTAGTCTGCAGTTCATCTCAAGTTATATCTGAAAAAATTCATAAATATATATTTGGCTAGAATTGCTCTAATATAATTAAACATTTTATACATTTTGTTTAAATTAAAACATATCTAAGTAGAATGCAGGCTTAAAGACATTGCATTTATGTTTCTGATGATTAAAGGCAATCTTCATTTACTTTGATCTTATCAATACTAGCATTTGAAATATCTCCTGGTAGGCTTTCCTCTAATATCGAAATTAATACTGTAGAACAGCTAAAACTTTCATTATCAGCTTTATTTGGCCAAGTAGAATCCTAAATATAAAAGGGGAAGCTCGCCTCTATTTTTTCGATTTGTAGGATTGTCCTTCTCTATTGAAATAAATACCATATTCTATATTTATTTACTGCTCTTAGCGTATGTCAAAGATATTTATGACAGTTTCTGAGTGAATTGATGGAGTAAGCAATCAAAGGAAATTTCGGATTGTTTCTGTTTTCAGTATAAAATTTCACACTCCAGCAGAAGCTCTTTCAAATTTCCAGTTTTATGAATTTTGCTGTAAGATTATTGTACGACTGATTTTTTTAAACTTCTGTTTCGTTTGCTTCTATTGTTTTTCAGAATGACACTTTTAAACATCTTTTCTATCGAACACCTTTTTTGGCAGAAATAAGTGGTAATTATTAGAAATGTCAACACTGATATTTGATCCTGACGAAATTGTTCTAAAAGCTCGATATAATGTATTAAAGATGATAAACTTAGTGATGAGTTTAAGTGAGGAAGTATGCTAGGTTTGACAGGTTAAAATGATAGGTCAGCTAATAATCATGGTATATTCTCATTGGCACAGTCTATCCGTAAAAGTGTGACTTATTTCCAAATTCTATCCTAAATTTTTCAAATTTAGGGTATAATTCTTAGATTCCGGCCTTGGAACTTACCTATTTTAGTTTAAGATTAACAGTAAATTTATTTTTCTCCTGTCCTACTTTTACTCTAATTTTCTTTCTATACGGCCGGAAACGAGAATCAAAATTCATACATTTAAGGTAAATGAAAAATATATATAACTTCTGTCAAACCTGACATATTAATGATTCATCTAAGTAATATAGTTCCTAGACGAAGTTCGTGAGTTCAAATCGTACTGCTGGCATGAATATTGTAGCCTTTAAGATCAGTCGTTAACCAGTATGCCCAGGTCTAATTGAGCCTCGTGTAGAAAAGACCATTGCGTTCCAAATCGACCATCTAGAGAAACATGGATGGCATAGATATAAGGCAGAAGATATACTTTGAGCCCCTACTAAGTAATATTAAATTTTTAGTTTTTAACATGGAAAGGTTTTCGAACACATATCGGTGGATCCTTTATACTGATGATCTAAATGTTAGAACTAAGTCTCTTAAAACTCAATATGTGTTTTACTTTTGACATCCTCTTTCCGGTGTAAGAGTAATAAAAGTACAGCTAAAACTTTATTTCCAACTCTGCTAACAGGTCCAGAAATGTTCTTGATATAAAACACAAAATCATCAGCCACAATTAAAATGTTATAGAAGATTTGCTCTACCAATTAAAGCAAGTTGCTTGTGTCTCATACTACTGAGCAATATTGTTAAATGCTACTGAAGCATCAAGATATTTTTGTAAGATCTGTCTTTAAAAAGTCTTATCGAAAAGTTTTGAAATAATCCTCACAAAACAGAACTAAATATTTAGTGTTAAATCTAAAACGTGAGGCTACATTAATGAGCAATAAATCGATCATTTTTAAGAGCTCTTTCGTATAGTATTTATAGACTATTGTAAGCCGAAAAGTTTTCCATGAAGACTTCGAAGAGAAAGGCTGTTTTGAAAAACAAATATTTCGGGTATACAAACAATACACGAAAGTTACCCAAACTTCGATGGAGGAATGAAGTTGAGAACTATCTTCTCGTTAATAGCAAGAAATCGAGGAGTGTGGTTGTAAGTGGATGTGCCTGGTATCGCCTGCTTTAGAAGGCTATGGTCTATACTGGGCTCAGAGCCATGACTAATATTTCAGATTTCTTAGGCATTGTATACCTTGTCTTTTTGAGAGCAATGAGAGAATTCTTTTCCTTGCAAACTGCGTAGATATATTTGGAGAAAATTCATCAAAGAAACTGTTATTCGCTATTTTTGAGTTTTTATGAACACCAAAACAAGATGCTCAGGAGTGATATACATTGATATCAACATGCCTTCAGTTTGTACAGCACATTTGCACTTCCAACTTTGGCAACACTTTCGACAGACAGCCTAATGTGAAAGCAGACCTGAAAGTTCTGATAAGTACATCCCGGATCTCCTCTGCAAAGGTAAGGCATTTTACTGACAATTTTGATAGCATCATAATCGTGCTTAATAAGCCCTCCTTTGATTTCGTTCTGTAGTGGTTTGCTCCTCAATTCATAACGTTTTAAATGTCTTGTATACAATGACTTCGTTTTCTACGATAGAAATAAATTTTAAACCCAACTGGGTAAATGGTTAGTTAAATCTAGTATTGAAATTATTTACAAAGCATTCTAAACACTCGCAAAATTACTTTACAATAATCACTTATTTCGAGATCTTGCTTGACAACTGTTATTTAAAATCACTTCCATAGCTAAAAGTACTTTAATTTACAGATTCTACAGCACTTAATTGCATAGAAGCAATAGTATAATTGTGTTCTTGTCGAACCTAAATGTTGTAAATTATGTACGTATCGCATTTTACTCTCAATTTGTTTTGCAACTGATAAAATGCCGAACTTGGTTCGACACAGCATATAAGTTACTAGTTCCACTTATTGAATTCGGTTTCTTTCACTTTAACTGGAAATGCCAATAAATTAGTTCAACTCTAATGTTTAAACTAGTGTGTTGGGAATGATTAAATCTAGTTGCGAGCATAACTAGTTAAATTCTATTGATACAACAAAACCTCTTGAGTATTAAATATTCCTAGACAATTTAATACTCAGTTCGATCTTGATTTCCATAAACAAGACCTTTTTTATACATTTTACTTTCACTTTTCTACTATTTTTAAGTACTTTACTAGATATATTCCAAATTAACTTTTCACTTTTAGTTTATTCCGTAACTATAAATATGTAATATTTTAAACTTCTCAAACACATGAAGTCTTGAGTAAAATATGTTATAATAGTTTTTTATTTAAAATAATTTCTAAGATACTTAGGGTACTTTGAAAGCCAGGAATGACTTACAAGTAACATTTTAAAATTTAATCCTTTTTTTTTTTATAGGTAAACTGGGTGAAGTGAAAGCAAGTACTGGCGAATCACTTGTAGGTAATCCAAAAGTATTCTATTAAGAAAATGTCATCAATAAATCATGTAAGACTAGGAGGGATTAAAGTCTAGAAGCTAAGTAGAAGTGCGTGTCAACAATTGCATCTTCTTCAGATATCCATACATTGAGAAACTCAAATTGATGTTGAAGGTAAGGCATAAGTTTCTTATTCTGTATTCTAGCGTGACATATATACAATTTACAATGTTTAGAGTCAATGTAGGTTTTTGTTTGTTACTATCTAACAATACTGAATTAATAAAACTTGTTAGTGAAATCCTTAATAAATGTCAATTCTAAGTTTAACTTGACCAGTTTTGCTTAATTTCAAGGAATGATGTTCGAAGAGTATGTCGCTGCTCTTAGTTACCGGAGTTTGAAGGTTTGAATTGGGTCGTTGGAACGGATTTGCGTTGCCGTCCGGATTCGGTTTTAAGCAGTAGGTTTCAGTTTCATTAGCTTTTGTGTAGTGAAGCATCAGTAGCTCTTTAATCCAAATGTGGTATTTCTGTTCTGTAATATAGACTTAATTTAAACTGACCAGACTCTAAAAGCAATGGGTAAGATCATTTCATATTGGTTAAAATATAAACTATGCAAGTTTTGTACGAGTTCTGTAAATTTAGTCGTAGGTACGCTTAAAAAAGTGGCAGCAGAGTTTTAAATCTATTTTAAAGACATCATCGCGTATCAATCTGAACCTAAATATATAAATCAAAATTATCACTCGAGAAATTTGCACATTCTGCTTTGGGAAAAGGAATTTTGAACAAAATCATTGCTTTCAACATGTACATGTTCACATTAACTCATTGGCAATAATTTTATTTCGTCAAGCTAAGTGTTCTGAAAATCTAATGGCGTAGAGTTGCAATATGTAATGTTAAAATCTCAATTTTGATAATATAAAATTCTTTCCTATTTTTTAGGTATTAATATAATGGAAAACTTCTCAAATGCAATTTAAGTCTTTTACTCGTTTGTGTGATAGTAATTTATATATATTTCAATTTTGTAATATTTTTATCTTGCCATTTATAGTCTAGTATTTGGAATATTACCTAGGCATGCCCATGGGATCACTGAGCCCTTTGCAACCGATTTCGAAGATTGAATTTTACAGATATGGAATTATTCCTCTACCAGTCACTGGAATTTAAACAATGGAAGCCTTATCTACCTGGTGAATATTTATACAGAACAAGGCATGAAAATTAGATGAACCTTCTTCATTTAATTTTTGGGGTTGATCAAGTTTATTGAAAGTTTAATTCTTTTATTGTGAAAACTTTTTAAATGATCCGGAACTGACGCAATTTTGAAATTCACTACGTTTCCCTGTGTTTTTACGACTTCTTGATCTTTTTTGTATGCCATTATGTGTGGGGTTAAATTATTCTATCCTCAACCTGTATTTACCTATCGCAACACATTTCTGAATACAAGAATCGCTTATTAACATGAATCTTGGTAAATATTCCTTTTTACGATATCTGGTGTTTTCTTGAGATGCTTTGAAGATTTGTGGTAATTTAGGTTTAGATTTTAAGATTTTAACATGGCCATGTTTTTATTATATTTAGTTTAGCTATTAGTATATAGTATATATAGGATAGTAAAATAACTAGTATAGTATAAGTAGTTTGTAGAATAGTAAAAGATTTTGGAAAAGAGGTTTCTTGTATTTCAAATCCCTGTGTTGTAAAAATAATTCACAAGTCTGGAAACGGGGGACAATTCTGGCCCACTGTAAATAAATGGGAGAATATTCTGTGCATGTGTTTAAGATTACTCAAAACTTTAACGAGGTTTACACTTTGCAGGATTATAGGATATGGTACTGGTCAGTCTGAATAAATTAAGAGCGATTCGATTGGTGAGAACTTGGAAATAACGAAAACATTAATAGGAGTATGACTCAATTTCTTATGTAAAATATTTATTATACTGTGTTATATGTACCTGTCTGTCTTTAGCAATTATCTTAACAACAAAACTAAGATCGTGTTGATTCAAATCATTAAAGAATCAATTTTTATATTGTTTACAAATACTCATCTCCAGTTATACTAAACACTTTCATTATGCTGACACAATTATAGGAAGAGTGTATTGGAAAAGTAATTTTAAATTTTTTTATTCTATGTCTCACAACTGAATTTGTTGAATGCAAGATTCCCTTTAGAAGTATATGAAAGCATTTTTAAAACTATTGTTGTGTTGTATATGTATACGAACCAAACTATGCTTCCATTTGTATTCATGTGTAGAGACGAAAAAATAAAGTATTTAAACTTTAAAGTCGTTATTTTCTTTTACATTTGCTTTAAATTTAATTTTGTACGCTTTTTGTTTACCTCTATCGCAAGGCACATAAATTTTCGGATTAACATTTCTGGGCGGGTTTAGAGTAAATTTTACGCTCCCCGATAGACTTGGTATTTTGAAAAGATATTTAACATAACGCTTCAAAGTTTGTCTGTTATTGGCATCGAGGACTAACAATGTGAACCCATATTGTTAGACGGGTCTTCCAAGTTGACTTAGTGTGTATATCATTAATGATATTTTAGGTAAAACATTTAATTGGTATTTATTTCCACTAGGAGTAGCCATGTCTATTACAGGTGAACTTCTCTACTAGAGATCTGGTTAGTAGAGAATATGAATAGTATTTAACGGATGTTGCAGTCTTCAAAAGGTCAAAACAAAACTCAATGAGGGTTTAAAAAAAACTCTGTTCGTAGGAGGCCTGTTTGATTTGCCGATCATGCTCGTAATGCTGATTTATTATTTTTTTAATAGTTCCATGTACGACATGTTTTTGGAGCATATTCCTTTGGGGTTTTGTTTCAATTCATTAACAGTAGGTCTGAGGAATGAAGGTCAAGTCAAATTTAAAAGATTCACAAGAAAGTTGTAATTTTTTCCCTAATGGTTCGACATATTGGAGACGAAAACTTTTCAATATGAAGATAATCTCCTGCTAATCATATCGCATTAAAATTAGTATATTTTCTCGTAGATGTCCACTATACTTCAAAACTTATTTTAGCACTTACTCTGGTTAACGTAAGAGGTTGTGGCAAAGATTACTTTGATTGCTCTTTGTTAGTTAACTTCTAGGTTAGTGTGCATTATCGATTAATACAGTCAGTCAGACCAATCGGTGGAATCAGCTGGCAGTAGTGGTGAATAGCTGTCAAAGTCCAAATCAATGAAATAGTGTCCCAGGATCCGAGAGCCCCTGACTGGAAGTGAGATTGAGTTTGGAGTTCCATCGGATACAACTCTATCATCGAGAATCTCCCCCTCCCCCCTTGTTACTTCAACACAAAGAAAAGTTACAAATATCTTTATTAAAATATTGAATGATTCAGATCCTTATTTAAGGAATTAATCTTCATGAAAATTTAAAATTTTGTCCAAAATATGCTCTTTAAAAGGCTTTAAATTCGGAACTTTCGGTTCCGAAGTAGTTACTTCCGCTTTCTTTTGACAGTTGTCACTGATATTTAAACAGTTGTAACTTTTCTTTAAAATGGCGTAGAGACAAAACAAAAACAGATTTAGAAACCTAAGAGTTGAAATTTTACAATTAAGAAATAAAAAATTATGAGTTTTGGCAAAAAATGACGTTTTCAACGTAGACGGATACCTTAAATAAACACAACTCATCAAAATACCCAGTGTTCTAAATACATTTTTAAATACTTGCGACCTCTGAAAAGCTATTATAAAATATCTCGAGTACTATACTGTAATTGGTACACTTGACCTCAGACTTCCAACATTTTTTTCTGACTGATCTTCCGAGAGAATCTAAACTTAGTTGCTGTAAACTTTAAATTTTCTATTGGCCATGATCTTCTAAATACAAATGTATCTGAGGGGACCAAAATGGTTGAATATCTGGCACTACAGTACTTTACTAATTTTTAATTCACACGAAGTCCCTTCAGAAGTGGAAAATTCCAATATATTCAGCATATATATGCATGTGTGGTGTAAATGTAGTAACTACTTTGAGAAACTCTCTGTGCCTCCCTATAACGGTAGCTTAGTGTGAACATTCTTTTAGCTGGCTGGAATTGGTTAAATCATATTTACGCTCCTTATTGCGACAAGAAAGGGAATATGTCCAAACTGTACATTGAAAAAGAAATCGCAAATAACTTCAACTACGATGAAATCGTTAATTTATTCGTGAAAGATAAATTTAGGAAAGTAAAGTTATTAATGCCTTATCTCTTTATATAAGGCATAAAATAAAGTTAGTCTTTTTTATTTTGTGAGTAGAGAAATCATTTTGAGTGTATGCTACAGATATAAAACTTGTATATTTTTTTCTAGACTTGGCGGTAGGGGGGCTTAAGTGCCTAGCTTGGGCCCTGTGTATATGTCTTTATTAGTGCGTAATAATCATTGGCATTCTTTAGCATTTTAAGACATCTAAATAAGCTTGAAACTTTACGATTAGGAAATTATAGATAATTTTTAGGTAATAAGGCAGCCTTGCAATAACTGGAAATCTATGAAACCACTCTTTAACGATTGCTTCGTCAACATTTATGTTTATTCGTATGAAATATATTTTTAAAAATAAGAAAATAAATAAAAAAAATTATCTTTGAATTTTTCAAAAACATGTTAATTTACAAATAATCCACAGTTAATTTTTGCTTTATACAAATCGCCACACTGTCTAATTCCTTCTTCCTGAATTTATATTGTGAGAATCCTCCCAATTTTTTTTTGTCATTAGATAAAGAACTGTTCGTCGAATAACAGCAGGCGATCACAGTTGGATTCTCGATTGTCGTAAGAGATCATCAAGATCCACTTACCAAAATATCGGTTAGTAGTACAGTGTCAATGGATTGTATTTCTTTTCTTACTGAATGTGCTTCCAACAAATCGATTGCGAAAGTTTTTTACTAGAATGTTTTGGATGATTTCTTTTTCTACAGCTATTTCATCAGTAATGTTATTTTAGTGTTTTTATTTGCTGTTTCTTGGTCCCAAAACTTATATATATTTATTTGATTTATTATAGAGGTGGCCAATCTCTTATACTTTGGAGGTGACTTTTTTTATAAAAGTATATTTGAAATAGACTGCGTACCTTTAGAACGCATTTACAAATTGCTGTTTTATAGAAACACTTTTTATGTAATCATATACATAAGAGTTTAGTAGCTATTTACAAAATTGAATTAATTTTTCTATATGATACAAATGACACATTAATACCTACATGTGAGGAATTCAAAATACCTGTAACAAATTGTATTCTGAATAGTCTCTAAAATTAAACAATTGGAAAACTCTAGAAATAAAAAAGGTAATCGCTTAGAACGGACTTGGAATAAATTTAATGTAAAATTTTTGCGAGAAAAGTATAAACCTAAAAATTAAGAAATTGACGTTTAGTTTGATACATCGCAATGCATATTTTCGCAAATGTTTCCAAATTTGGATTGTAAGAGTTAATCATCAAACAGGACTCATTGTAAAAATGTATTATTTGCGAAGTTTAAATTAAAATTTTACTAATTTAGTTTTTATGTTTAAATCAGCTGTTTATACATTTCTTATGAATATTAATCTTATGTTCACAGGAATCCCCAAAGGCCATGGGGTAAAGCTCTCAAGTTTTTCCTTTGTTTTACAGCTTGACAGCTTGTACACGTGCGCACACACACACACACACACACACACACACACAAAGAGAGAGAGAGAGAGATAGAGAGATAGTAATAGATATAGATACATATTAATAGAAAGAGATGGTATTAGTTATTGATATAGATAGATATAGATAGTGATAGATATTGATAGTGATATAGTTATAGATATTAATAGGTAGGTATAGAGATAGATATTAATAGGTAGGTATAGAGATAGATATTAATAGGTAGGTATAGAGATAGATATTAATAGGTAGGTATAGAGATAGATATTAATAGGTAGGTATAGAGATAGATATTAATAGGTAGGTATAGAGATAGATAAATTATTCCTCCTAAAATTCTTTAAATTTCTCCCAATTCAAGTTTCATTTTCCTTAAACTTAGTTTTCTAAGCCATCTAAGTTGAAACTAGGGCGTGGTTCATTGAGATTCCATTCTTTCTTCACTTCTGAAAACCAATGTCTGAATTGATAAATGGTACGTGTGAACCTTTTTATGCGTAATCAAACCCAGCTGACATTTCTGCCAGGACAAATACCACATCTTTAGTATGCCGTTGTATTCCGGTGTATGCATCTTTCTCTGAACGAACTTTTTTTACCAAACCGAGAAAGAACAGCTGAAATCGTCAGATGCTCTTTAGTCTCTTACCAGTTTCAGACTTCTCCATGAGTTCTCCAACCTTAAGCTAAAAGGAAATAATTTTAGCTTACTGCATCGTCATTTCACAGCATGACTGTGTCCAAGTTGCGTTGACCACCAAACCCTAGCAACAAAAACAATATGAGCTTCATTTCATGCTTAAACGTTCAAAATGTATTTTATCAGTTACATATATATATATATATATATATATATATATATATATATATATATATATATATATTTATTTATTTATTAAAATCCCTTATTTACATATTTTAATAATAATGCAATAATTTTTGTTTATAAAGTATGTTGGGGTTTACGCGGTAACTCTGATTTTTCCCTCCGGAAACGCTAGACTTAATTTGCCGAACGATGGCCGAATGGTTAGGGTGCTGGCTTTCGGAACTGGAGTTCGTGGGTTCGAATCCCACTATGGCATGGATGTTCGTAGCCGTTCGGAATCGGCTTTAAGCAGTAGGTCCCGGTCTCATTAGCCCTCGTGTTGCAAAAAGTAGACCGTAGCGCTCCAAACCAAAAAACCTAGACTTAATTCAGCCTTCGTCTGTACTATTTTAGCCAATAGTTAGAGCGTTCTCTTTAAAAATTGATATTTTTATCACGTGATCAAGTATGTTTAGGGATTTTTCATAGTATTTTTACCTGAGAAATCCCTACTTGAAAAGTTTGTATGCACGATTTCTTTTGTCTGTGTTTCATGATGTTGTAAAAGTGCTTGCTTGTTGTATGGATTTTATGTATCTCACCAGAATTAAACTGTGTTGGGATTTTGAATGAGTCTCGCCCATATTACATATATATGCATATATATATATATATATATATATATATATATATATATATATATATATATATATATATATATATATATGTGTGTGTGTGTATATATATATATAAAATTAAATGCACATATGTTTAATATATGTGTGTATTACATATATTTCATGCCTTACATAAGTATCTTCCTTCTCATTAGTAAATAATTGAAACTTAACACATGCTAATTTTATCATATATTTAATGAGCTATTATATATTATGTAGTTTTATTTTAAATAACATTCTCAGTAAAGATTACCTAATTACCCTGACCTTAAGATATATATTTCATAATATATATTTAGTAATATAAATAATTTTTGATAAACATATGCTTTGTCTACTGCCTATTACTAATGCCTATTGTACTCATGGATTTATAAGATTTATTATTGTTTTATTTAACACTGGATAGTAAATGTTAAAGATTCAGTTCTTATGACTTCCAGATTAATGAAAATACCTGAATGAAACAACAATATAACTTAACTTCCGGAGTATTGTTTAGTAGGAAACTAACTGTTCGACAAGAATAATGGACTCTCGCATTTGTTGTCCATTCTCATTATTGTTTGTGCTCACTATCCATTCAAGGTGTCAGAAATATAGCTTCGACTCTTTTGATGGTTTTTTGGAGATTTATGCCTCTAGCTAAGACAGTATTCTTTCATATTTGTTACAATTTCTACCTAAGAATTAATATTAATAGATTTTTTTCAAAATAAAAATCAGAAAAGCTAAAAAATATCTGTCAATTCTACATACACACAGTTAACTATAAAAAAACCCCGCTTATTTTCACAATTATTTTCAATTATTGTTAAAAAGAAACAACTTTATAAAAAATAACTGTCAATTTTACATAAACACAGACATATTAACACTTCAATAGTGCTTATATCGATTTCTTCTATGCAGTTTAAATTTCTCTTTAATCTAACTCAATTTCATGTTAAGTTTTTGGTAAAATCCCAGTTCTGGGGACCGGCCGCCATGTTTTTGGATCTATTTTTTACAACTGATCGCCAAATTGTAGCCAAGTGATGTTTACAATTTCTGCTACGTTTAGTATTAAGTTTATACTCAATTTCAAATCATATTTTGAACAAAAAAGGTTTGAGATTTTGTTAAGATGAATACGAATTTAAAAATATATATAAAATAAAAAAATAGAGCAAGGTTTACCAGAAAACTATGCTCTAGAATTTGGCGACATCGCCCACTCTTGGCGTGCCCATTCTACTTGTTCGGTGGATCCCCCGAACTGGGATACAGCCAAGTTTTTATGTGTGATCTGTACATACATAAAGGACAATTTTCGTTTCTATGATTTTTTATACATGCGTACAATTTATTGTATAGTCCCCAATTTTTTAACAGGAAGTCTTTAAGAGGATAATTTCTATAGGTATTAAAATCTCTTCCCTCCTATCAAGTAAGATTTATACAAGGTTACACAAGTACAAACCAAAGTATATATGTAAGGATATGCTCTCACGCTGAACACAGAGACGCGTTCAAAGAGTAGTACCCAAATATAAAATTATAAAATTGAATTCGTTTGTTCTTTTAATCCATACTTTACCATCGTCCTATACGAAAAACAGCTGATCTTCAATGCAATTTTTAAAAGTATACAACTTTAATTTCTTTTTTTTTTTTCACAACTATTATAAATATTATGTTTAATAAGAAATGTAACCTGTTTGGTTAAATTTTTGAAATTTAAAATATTTTTTCAACTCCTCTTCTTAGCCCACTCTCCTGTTTCTAATCATGGATCTTGTTGGTGCTTCAAACCACATTTGGCGAAATTAGCGTGCTTGCAGCTTGCGTGCGTGGCATGCTTGCAGCGTGGCGTTTGAAATCTGGCGAGGGGATCGTAACTCAACAAATTGATACATAAACAAAAACAACATTTTGAGGAAATATTTTACAAAAATTGAATATTTAAAATCTAATTAAATTAACAAAGAAAACACTTTGTTAACTCTTTGACTTAAGTACACTGTCTTTGACTTAAGTCAAAAGCCGTCTACAAGTTTGGTAGGCGGGATCTCATCCAGCAAAAAACTCTTTGACTTAAAAGAAACTGTATTTTGAGTGGAGGTTGAAGAGGAGTTGTAAAATTGAAATTTTTTTTTCAAATCTCTTATATAGATTTGAATTTGGTTATTACTTACTATTTTATCTGGCATGATTTGTTTTGTTAAATTAACTATTTGTGCAAAATATATACTAAATTTCATTTCAGATATAATAAAGACATGCCTTGGATGTTATTAGTAAAAATAAATAGATTAAAATCGCTTCTGGAGAATAAAAAAGTCCTTCAAAATTGCAGTTTTAATTTTTTCTTTCATTTTTCGTCTAATGTTTTATCGAGGTTTTATTTAAGGAATTTTTATTGTTTACTAATTGTTAGAAGTTATCGTAATTTGTAATTAGTGCGTATAATTTTGTTTTTATTAATACGAAATTGCATATTTAAAAATTTAGAACTGTATGCATCTGTTTAACTATTTAAATTAGCTGCTGTTACGTGTTCTTGTCTCCTGAAAAGAGAATGTTGGGTATGTATCAAGATTATCCGAGTAACACTAGACTATAGAGGTAGTAAGTTTTAAATTTTTATATTAGATATTTGATAAAGATACATATGTTAAGATATATAACTTATTATTTGTGCAAAATTATTAGAGTTTATCAAGTGGAAAGTGTTTCTCTTCATTATTTTAAATGTTTATACCATATACAACAAATATATAATGAATAACACATTATTTCTATTCAAGAAATGGACTGCGGATAATCTTTCACCTTTGCTTTCACATTTATCTTCAATCGATTTTATCCTAAACACATATTCCCTACATTTCGCTGGCTACGGCCTTTCAATAGCTGAGTAGGGGAAATAGCTAACAATAGGTATCATAATGTCCTTTATTTCTGAAAATAGATAGAGCCATTCAATGCCCATAGATTATCTAGAATATGTAATATTTGTAAGGATACTGTTTGAATTAATCTTTCTTTTAGAAGTGAGAAGAATTGACTTAGAACATCTGTCAAATAAGAAGTCAAATTCATTAAATGCAGCTATTGTCATCGGTTCAGATATATAAAAATATCTTTATTTCTTCATTTATGCTTAGCAATAGTGCCTATAAATAATTTAAACAACACATATTTAAGGGCTGTAGAATTAAAAGATAATATAATTTCATGATAATACCATGAAAATATGTATTCCCTGTTGCGAGAAAAACTTAATACTGTCTTCGTTAAAAATAGAAATTTTTTTTTGATTTTAAATCATGAAATGAGACGTTATTGTTTCGGGCAATAACAATCAGGCGTATAATCCTCGAATGTTTGCTTCTCTTTCGTACAATAATCACAAAGATTTAAGAAGAATACAAACTTATATATAATTAAAAATTTGATTCTACTGGCAACAAACAACACTCGGCTCTGACATAAGAGAAATTTAATGACTACGTGTTGAGTTCAGGAGTTTAACATTTTAATGATCAAAATAACGATACAAGTAATATTTTCTCTTTTTAATATGCTCCTTTGCATTTTTTAAAGTACTTGCAAGATTTCTTTATTTATATCTTTGATATAAGAAATTGGTTGTTAAAAAAGCATTGAAATAATTGGTACATATGAGAATTTCCATAAATTGTTAATATTTTATATTCAAAATGGATTTTAAATTAGCCTTTTAGCTATTGTTTAGATGGCCGTTCTATTAAACGTCTGGTATGTGTCGTGTAGTCCTCGTTATATATTTAAGTATCAACCTGTGATCAAATGTATAGTGGGATTTATTTTAAATTGCGTTGTGTTAAATATTTTTTTTTACAATTTAACCACAAGTTCTGAGAAACTACAGACATAAATATGAAGAATCAACTAACCGCTACTAGACTAGATTAATATAAAAAAGTAAATTTATTATAAAATATTTATACATCTATTTACAAAACCAGCAATAATTAATAAGTAATAAGTAAGCTTAGTCAATATCTTCAGGATCAGTTCTGACAAAATTTTATACACTTAGGTAAATTTTGTAAGTAGAGAGAGGACCTAATCTCGATTTCAAAATGTAATTCAAAATGGGTACCTTTGTGGGTCTAAAATGTTGGGCCCGGAACACTTCTAGTTGAAGGGTATCAATAGCTGATCATTAGAGAGAATCTTTACATCATCCGTTGATCTGTTACAGACATCGTCAGATGCTTTCTCCTGAGACTTTGGGATGCGGCCGTACTACTTTGTACAGGAACACTTTCTGGCGGACTTGGCTGGACTCTCCTAGTCTGGACTATCGAGCACCTACTTTTTGGGACCTCCGAACCAAACTCTGGGACCTTCTAATCCATCTCTTCCTTTTTAGATTTTTCATATTTTATTATCTCAAAGTTTGTCCCCTCCTCCTTTTTGTCTTCCAATCTGGATAGTTGCCAGAATTTCATTGGTTTGACCAAACCCCGCCCTGAGACCACCAACGTGAACAACCTTATCCCTTCTACTTGGGCACTGTCCCTTAGGGACTCATAAACACTCCACAAAGGTACATTCTTATTTAATGTTAAGTACGGAGACGGGATTCTTATCTGGGACTGGAATCAGAACCCCGCCCGAGACAACCGTACAAGACTACAATATCCGTTAAATTATGGTCCTCTATCTCCTTACAAAGATGTGATAAGGTCAGATTTAGATCCCGAACATTTTACTTCTTTTATGAATGAAACAAATCAGATCTAAATCACCTCATCACAGTATGAAATAAAAGAAAATGGACATATAGGAAGTTCAAATATCAATGAATTAAATTGAGATATGTTGATGAGAATTTGGCATATCTTGTTGCCTTCAGGGGTGATATCGAATCAGTTATATCTTCAGACATTCCACAGAAGGCGTAAAGATGATCCACAATTATAAGAGGTACTGACACTTATCTTACAAAAAGATATTTCAGTGTGGTATAATGATGGTACAATGAAAACAACATTAAATATCGTCATCTGTAATACGAGCTTATGAAACACGAAAATGCATAAGTAAAACTAAAGGCATTTAAAAATCTATATACGACATGAATAATAGAATCTCTGAAGAAGCATATTCATTTTAAGAAGTGTATATCCGTATAACCAATATTGTAAATTTTTATTTGCACTTTTATATTGTATTAAAGACGGAGAACTGTTTTAATTAGTTACTTAAAATTATGATCTCTCTCATAAAATATATCTTTATTAGAGATGTTATTCTTAGGCTTTATCATATATTTAGCATATCTTAGTATATAGATAAAGCATATTTTTATTCTTATTGTTTGTAATATTGTGATTTTCTCGTAGATATTTATAAAAAAATGTAAAAAAGTAATAATTCTCCAAAATTTTTAAACGAACGTTATGCATTAAATATTTGTCTGAATGCATTTTGTGTCTATTTTAATTTCGGACTCCACTTAACTTCGTTAAGAAATCATTTTAGGATATCCTAAATTATTTTACTTTTTATTAAATTTCCAAATAATATAATTCCAAATTACAATATGATGGCAGGTAATAAAATGGTACCTAACATGAAACAGTAAAATTGTTCATTTATTCTCATTTTTGAGAAATATTTATTAGTTTCAGTTTCCTCCAGCTTCAGTCTCTCAAAAGAAAAATCGAAAGAATAATATTTTATATATGGAATGTGTTTTTTATTACACTAATCCTCCTAGTCGGGATGGCAGAAGTTCGAGGGTTCGAATCCCGCTGTGATTATAATCGGCTTTACAAAGCAGGTCGTGAGCAAAATACTACACATAAATATTGTAGTCTACACATAAATGTTGTTGTTGCTCTCTGCACACCCTGCATGAACACCTACCGTACGCCACTGACATTACCATAAAAATAAATAATATTCTGAATCAATGTCATATGTATTTCTATTTTACAGATTTTTTTCACTGTCAAATGTTTTACCTGCTGCAGTATCATACGATATTAATAAAAAATGAAGAGTAAAGACATTTTTTGCTTCACTAAATTTACAAAATAACGTTTCGGCCAGCAGTTAAAATATTCATTTACTTTCAATATCATCAATTTTTATTACCTGCTATACTGAACATCGAAATGATCTAGCCCAAGGAATTATAGAAATTAAAATTTCCTCACTGAAATTTATGGTCATGAAGACATGCTTCTTAAATTTTTTAAGTATAATCTAGTTTGAAATTTCTTTATCATTACTTTCAACATTCCGGATATATAGTCTGTTAAGTATAGTCTTAATGATTTACGCTTCCTCTTATCGTGTTTTTAAGCAATAATCATTTTATGAGGAATTCATTTTATGAGGAACATATAAGTTTTGACACCCAAAATTCAGAAAAATGAAAATCTAATTGAAAAGTATGTATACTGTTAAGAAGAAAAATAAATGTGCACGTGCATGATTCTCTGCTCATGTGCGAGTGTGCATAAAACGATATGTTTATAATATAATATTACATATAAAAGCTTTGATAACTATATAGTATCTTGCAATAATTTATCATATAAAATTTTGTAAAATTCTGTATCATATTATGTAAAATATGTTTTATACATATTCTAGAGAAAAATGCCATATTAAAAGTTCAAAATTTCATTATCGAAAATATTTTATTTAGTAACATACTTAATATAAATTTTCTTATATTGTGAAAATCGCATTGAAATTGTTCAATTTACATAACATGTGCATCGTAACCTCTGTCCGAACAAGATAATCTTTGAGAACTTCGATAATACATGTAGAGTAATCCATCATGCTATGAATAGAATTTGTCCAGCAAAGATGAAATTCGCTGATATAATTATTAATGAGCCATCGTGTTTGACAGAATATACTGCCATAATCATTTGACCTATAAGGAAAATACTCAATGAATGAGAAGTTTGTTTATTTGATATTTATAAGTGAAATATAAGCAAATATTTAGAAACAAATATTAAAAATAAGTACCTTTTTAGAGATGCAGTTACATTGCATTTAATCATAAAAATACATTATGCTGGTAAAAATAAATGTCTTAAGTTTTGATTTTGACAGAGATTGTTCATTTTTATTGATTGAGAAAATAAATAATATTTAACAACTTTTAAATAAAAACACTATCTTTCTAGGATAAAGTTTGTCACACCGGGATATTCAATGTATTTAAAAACCTGTATTTGCATATTTATATTTTAAAAAAAAACATGAATAGAAAAAAATGTATGTGCAAAGAAACGAAAGCGCTTTTACAGCTTGCACAATTATATTTTTCTTTTTAAGCCCTTATCCCAGTTAAAATTTTTAAACACGAAAATAAAATCTTAACCTAGTATTAATAACAATATTCGAAATTTTAACTCAAATCCCATTTACATACTTAAATTTACAACCATGTATTATTTTAGATTTACTCAAGCATTATTTTGAAACTATCTAAACAAATTATTAAATAATAATAAAAATGATATTAATTTTGAAAGAAAAGTTTCTAAACTTCAAACTATTTCAGATACAGTGATTTGTATATCCTTAAAAAGTGTTATCACCTTTTGTAATTGATTTTATTGTTAGAATTATATTTAAAATATTTTAGCATAAAATTATCTCATTGAATTATGAACATTAACATTAAAGCTGTAAAAAATTAAAATTTCATTATTATTGTTATTATTAGTAATACTATAAATATTTAATGTCTTTTATGAGGGATATTTCAAATCAATATTAATATTTTTCCCTAAAACTACATTGCAAAATATTTCGGTTACACCAGATTCAATAGAAATCAGTGTTGCAAAGAATTAAAAATAGTTATGTGGTGAACAATTAAAATATACGGAATGTAGGCACTTCAGTAAGTATATTATATTTGGAAAATGGAAAATATAGATATATCATGTTAAAAATGATTCAAGAGTAATTTTTAATATATTGAATTATCAGTTGTAGAGTAAAAGATAAACGTTTATGTATAGTGGTATATTTTTACGTTTCAATTGGGTTTTTCTATTTTTATATGTAACTATCTAGTAGAATTAGGAAGGTGATGACTTTTTTTACAAAAGTTTAGACGCATTTCAAACTCCTTTCGAATCATCAGCAAAGAAAATAAACATTTAAAAGATATTCAAGGTATTTTATTAATCTACTATAATTATAAATAATAATTATTTTTTATAGATAAAAACAATTAATGAAACTATGTTGTTGTAAGTCTGTCAGTGTGTCAAAAAACTATAAAAAATTAAACAATTTCTCATTTTTCCCTTTTCATAAAAAGTTTCTACTTTTTAGAAACAAAGTATATTCAGGAAAACTAATTAAATAAAAGCAGATAGCAGAGGCTTAAAAATCCCCTATATATAGGAAAATAATTATAAAAGATGTAAGGTGAAAAATACGGAAAGATCTTCGATTTGAAGTTATTTAAAGGTAATGCGTCTCCTTAAATATCCATTATATCTTCCCAATTTATTGCAATATAACTTTAATAAATTGTGAATGTTTCGTAGTACATGAAAAAAAAATTCCGCAACAAATATTTACTTCCATAAAGTAAAAACTTCAAAGGAACATACACTATATAACAAAAATGTTTGATATTTTTCGGATAAAATCATTTTAGAATAAGCTGTTCGTCGCTCGAAAACTAATGACAGCATAAAAATGAGTGATGCTGTTCTTAACCAATCATGTGGAAAAAGTTTGTTTCATTACACTGTCATAAAATATCAAAATTTCTTTGGATAGATACTTATTTTTACTTTGATGTGCCACCAGTCTATTACCCAAGGATTTATTCTATATTCTAAAATTTATTTTATATTACGTCGTCAAACATGGTTTATTATTACTAAATAAAGTGAAAAATATTTATGATGGGTCGCAAGTTTGTTTAATGGATCTTTTTATTATAAATCGTCATGTATGGTTTAAACTATTATGATGTTTCTTAATTTTAATGATGCAAATAATAATATATTTCTATGTACATAACTCTATAAGATAAAATAGAACAATACATAGAAATCTACAATCAACAGGATGTTTTATATCAAATTAAATAAGTATTCCTTATTTTAAAATTAGCACTAAGCTTTGTAATTTTTTACAGTACATATTTTGAGCCGCAGCTGCTTAGTCAATCTCAAAACCCAATTGGTTCGAGTCTGCCAAATCCGCCATCATCATTAATATTGGTTGGGTGGTGTAAAATAGATTCCTGGACGCAGTATAATCCAAGATCCCAAATGATACCTCTGATGGTTGCAGGTCAATCCCGTGTGTTTTCAGGTACAGATCTCCTTCTGAATTATGAGAAACTCCTTTGTGGAAATAATGTTACTAGACTCTGTAACATTCGTCAAGCTAAATGTCTTACTCTTTTTAATTGAGTAAGTTCTCAGGCAAAATCAGTTAACCGTATAGATCGATAGACAGCTATCCACGTAAGGTGTGCCACATTAGGTGTTACGAAAGGTATCTTTTTTTTACCTTCTTCATTGAAAAAATAATAATGTTAGTTCTAAATTAAAGCATCATCACTGTTAAATCTTCTTACTTTTAAAAAGAATAAAACTGCTTAAATTAAAAATTCTATCAATGCTTGCAATGTTTTGTAGAAAATTTGAAAATTCCATAACAATATGAGAAAATCTCTTTTGTAAATTTCATGGTTGGTTGGTTGGTTGGTTTAGGTTTAGTGGCTCAAGATCCAAGTTAGTATAAGCTTCACCAAACAGAAGAGCACATATTAAAACAAATTTATAATTTAAATCTAAGAAAAAATAAAACTAAAAATTTATGAAAAAATACAGCAAAAACGAGGTAAATACTCGCATTAAAACATTAAAAAAATTTAAATGAGGTTTAAAACATTTGTGCCAAAGAGAAATTCAAACAGTTTGAGATGAGGAGTTTCACCCAACAGTTCATTGAAACTAGGATGAAAAGTTTTAAAATATATATAATAAAAACCTTTTAAAGCAGTGCATGAAGTTAAAATATGATGAACAGTGAGATGAGTATGACAAATGGAACATTGTAAATTTCATGAGAGATTAGGTTTGTAACCTTTGATTTGTGAAAGATATAATTGAGTTTCACTCTTTTATTTCTCTCAGAAGCTTCTTAAAACACCGACAGATACAGTGCGATAACAAAAGTCCAGATATTTGTTAGATATATTGATTGTATCGTAAATTCATTTTCCATACACACTCCTTTAAAACTTCTTGCCCGTTTATTTTAAAAACATTCTCACAGTATGTTGTATCCATTTAATTGTAGGGTGGTTAAGATAAGCTACTCCTCTTGGTCACTTCAGAGTTATGGTCCGATACTTATTTCATCTCAGGAAAATGTTAGTGTAAAATAAAACTTTGACTAGAATTAGGTTGATACAATTTCTCTCTTCCCATATTTGTTCTATTGTATCTCTCTGCATAGTGTTGTAGGGTTATTCAAACATAAAATCCCTCGACTAAATAACTCTGATATTTTATGTTAATAGTGTATTTGGTTTTACTTAGTGGTTATAGCTCACTGCAACGACAGTTTCTACAAATAATTAACAAAATAGTACCCTTAATGTCCCATAAATCAAGAATAACTATTCCTTCGTTACAAAGAGCACTTGTATTTTATAGGGACGAGTGAGTTGGTATTTTCCATGTCATTTAGTTCAACTAAATCACTAGCGTGAAACCCATGTTTCATGGTTTGTTATGGTTATATACTGATTTACACTAGAATGTGCTGAAGCACACCATTCTCTTACTTTCTTCCGTTAGTCTCCAACTTTCACTCCACCCATCTAAAATTCTAAGATGTTCTATAGTCAGTGTGCTTTTATTCTTTATAAAGTAATTTATTTGTGAAATACAAGAATAAAACTTGTCTTTCAAAAACACCGCTTTTAGGTGTATAATGAATACAGTATAAATTTCAGACTTAATTATAAATGAATATATATATATATATATATATATATATATATATATATATATATTTACTTCCTAAAAATAATTGTAGATTTAAAACACATTTATCTAAACTTAGATCTATGTTTTCTAAAAATTAGTGTCATTAAATATTTGTTAATCTAAGAACAAAGTGGTAAAAAATAAAATTCTCGTATTAATTCCGTATTGCATAAAACATGCTCCTTTTATTCGTTTCACTTAATAATATATTTTTATATCATGATGTATCCTTAAATTATGCTACTTCTATTAATAAAAAATGCCAGGTGTCTCTCAATATAGAGAAAACATGAAATGGCC
>CM063498.1:163282598-163296420 GCA_032207245.1 Pardosa pseudoannulata | reverse complement strand
TAAAAATGTTACAAGCATAAAATTCAAATAAAAACAAATAGTTAGCTAAAATAGAATAATTTGAGAAGTTAAAATGTTTATCATTTGGTTTAATGTTTTAATTCTTACTTATGTCTATCTGCAAAAGGGAAGTAAAAAAAAATCTTAGTTTAATAATAAATTAGTACATATATTTTGTTGGACTTTATTAATTGAAAAATTTATTAACTTTTTAATAAATAAAAGCATATATTAAGATAATTTAGGTAAAGTAAAGAAAAGCATGAGTTTTTACTCTCAAAATCTCTAAAAATTTTTTAAATATTTTTTAGATGAGCTTTATAAGTTTATTTAATTCAGTATTCAAATTTCTTTCTGAAAGTTAATTAAATTTATTTTTAAACTAAGTAGATATGCATTATATTATGTGTTATCCCAATTATCTGCTATCCCAATATTTGATGTGCTTTTAAAAGCTTCCAATTCATTTATGCTAAAATGGCCATCGTTAAACTGTTGAATTAGATAAAAATTATGTATTCTTTATACATTTATAATACATATGTATATTTGCTTTTAATAATAAGCTTGATTTATTTTTAACAATTTGCATTGGACTAGGACACTTAGGCGAAAATAACTGCTAGAGTGATTTAAAAAGTAAATTTATGGAAGTATAATAAAATGTATAAAAATAAAGGTATATATATTATTTTAGTAATAATCGGGATGCAAACTCAAATTTTCGGGGGGCGAAACAGTTAAAACTTTCTAGGTTTCCATTACAGTTCTTTTCATGATACAAAACAAACACACACATATATATGTAAATATACATGTGTTTATGGTTTGTATCACAAAGAAAACTGCAATTGAAGCTTGGAGAAATATTTTTTTTTGCCTCGAAAAAATCGAAGAATATTATGAGTTAGCACCCTGATTATTACCTTAATATAAATACCGTAATTTTTTATACATTTTGTTATACTTCTGTAAATTTACTTTTATTTTTAAAATCACCGTAGCAGTTATTTTTGCGTAAGTGTTCTAATAGACTGCAAATTATTCAAATTAAATTAAGCTAATTTATTAAGAACAAATAAACAACGTTTTGCAGGGGAATAGCACGTCCTTTTAAGATCTAAAAACATCTAAATCGCGTACCCTCCAAGTCGAAATTGTCGCTCTTATAGACGTGCTATAGAGCGGCGCGTGGATTTCATCGACGTCTTATAGATCTCAAGGAGAGCACACCTCGGAACTCCTATAGAGCTCCATAAGACGCGATCTCGATATTTTTCGACGTCTTATAGAGGAAGGCGTTTTTATGAGGTGACGTATTATAGACGTCTGATAGAGATCGGTGTGTTGTTTGGGTATAATATTTACACCACACATATATTTTGTGTATGCAAATTTTATCCAAAACTATTTTTATATTTCTTTTATTATAAGAAAATTGTATTGTTTTCATATCGTTAACACATTTTTTGTATTTTTGAAATTGCCTTTTCTATTATTTTAAAATTTTGTTTGCTTATATATATAAAACCTTATATATGATAGTTTTAAAAATATATTCTTTAATTTTAAAGTCCGGTGAAAAATATAATCTTATTCAAAACGATAGTCGTCTAATGAGCTCATAAAAAAAATTTAATTTACTCAACCAAAGAAGTTGCTTTTGGGATTTTATCCATTTTTCCCATCCTAATTCCTGAAAAGCTTATATATTTACATATCTACATCAGAGATGGGCGCACGGATGTTAGCAGTAAAATATACATTCGTTTTTATTTTTTGGTGCATATAAACTTGAGAAAAAGTGCGAACATGGATGATTTTTGTAGCCGTTGAATCGGTTTTAAGAAGCATAGATTCCTGTCTCGTTAACCCTCCCTGTATCAAAAACTAGACCGTAGTGCTCCAAAGCAAGCGAAACAATAAGCATTAATCGGATAGGCACTGATAGTATTTTCATTAAGTCAGACGATATAATTTCATTTGCTTAAACTTCAACAATTAATCATTCCTTTAGAATAAATTTTTTGAGAAATAAATTCATTATTCATAACATAAAATATTGATTAATGCAAATTTCTACAAATCGAGTAAAAAAAAGTAAAAAAATAATCATGCAATCTTTTACCGATGAAGCACTTTTTTATATTATATAACACAATAATTATTTTTAAACGGAAACTCAAGTTTATTACCGACTTATAAGGGAAAAATAATATAAAATACTTATTTTTGTGCTGAACAGTGCCTGTAATTTGATAATTTTATAGTAGACAAATACCATTAACTAGTCTTAGAGTAGACTGATATACATTCTCAGTCTGAACATGAATAATAAATCTTGGACATAGCTAGTTTTTGTTTCTTTCAGTAAAGTTTTCTTCCATAAAGCATCAGCAGCTGCTTATAGTTGGGATTATTCATATAAAATTATCTAATCAGTATTTATAAGAATCTGTGAATAATATGAATATTATTCGAATTTCTGAAAAAAATTACAGATTTATAATTTTGTGCTCTCTATTATTAAATAAGAAATCTATTACCATTTTGGTATTATAATCTATAGAAGCAAAAGAATATTTTGCTTGTGTAAACAAATAGATATTATATGTTATTGTACTTAAACTTAATTTCAGATAGTTTTTTGTTAATGTGAGATGTTAAGAATTAGTGGAATGTACAATTAAATATATAGACTAAAATAAAGACTGAGACTGATTGAGAAATGACCAAATGGAAGGGATTTGCTAACAGTTTATTGTAGATTAGGATTTGACATTACAAAGCAAATATACTACTATCAATAGAGAATTAATGACTACTAACATTTAAGAATTTAACACAGTACAATACATAAGGATAATACGAACGAGGGGAATACATAATACATAAACACGAACAAATAGAATTAAATGTATATGGATTGGATTAGCGTTGGAAAAATGAAAACCCAATAAGATTTATGATTAAAGGAATTAAGAATTTACTTACTACAATGACTATGAATATTTTCACTCCAAACGTCGTCCAAACCATCCACTTTAAAGAAACATCAAGAAAAAACAGAGTATATTGGTTCGTAGCCGATCTAATCCCTCCGCTCCGCGATCTCAGCAAACACTATGATTTTTTCATTTTTTTTTTTCAGATGGTGCTAAGCTCAAAGGTAACAAAATAAACACACTTTGCACAAAATAAACACACTTTACAAAACTATTAGCCAATTGCTGCCGCTGATCCAGCATCATGGCTGCTGGACGGAACAGTTAATTTAATTCTAGATTTTATAATTTCAAATGGAAGAATATGAATATGAATATAAAATATTTCATCAAGAATATATCATTGTACAATCATAATTAGTAGAATTAGAATCATTGTCATATTTTCTTCTTCATCTGGAAGTTCAATTTAGGAATCATGTATTACAATGGAACAAATTTCTTTAAAAATGTTTCATTAAATTAGTATAAACTGTAAATACTTTCATAGCTACTATAAAACTATATCAGCAATAAAACTCTTTTTAAATTTTTTTAAAAATCCTTTTAGAGTTATATTAAATTAGTAGTCTTCAAACACATAAAATGAGCTTTAACACTAGAATTACGGAAGGGGTCATTTTGACACCTAGCGAACTTTTATCTCTGACAGCTCTTCTATATTTTTGCAAATATCTTAATCCTTTCTTGACTTTTCCTAAATCATTGTGATTTACGAAATAGTAAAAATTTCAAGAAAATCGTATTTTTATTTTAGCCCTAACAAATGATTATAGAAATATGATATGCTATATACTGATGTTGAAGACAAGTGTAAACTTTATAATGACTCTTTCACTATTTTATTAGCAGAACTGGAAGCATTCATAATGTTGTTGTACGGAAGGGGGCATTAGCCGCCAAGGGCTTACCAGTTCTTAGTTTGTGGTCCAAGACTTGGGGACCAAAGATAGGTCTCCGGAAGTTATGAAATTTCTTCGTTTTGAAAATAAACTAACCAGGTCTTCACGTTTGCAGTGTGATACATTTACAATAATATCCGATGTATGGAATGCTTTTGTAGAAAGCTATAAGCTTTGCTACAAACCAAATGAAAATATTACGTTTGATGAACAGTTATTCCCTGCAAAAAACAAGATGCCGTTTTTTGCAGTATATGCCTAACAAGCTTGATAAATTAGGAATAAAATGTTTTGCTAGAAGTAGAAATGAGTACAAAATACTTATTGAACGGATTTCCCTATTTAGGAAAAGATGAAAGAGACCAAGTGATCAAAGTTTAGAAGAGAAAGTAGTTAATCGTTTAATTGATCCTACATACCTGCAAAGTCTGTATATTTTTAAAAACAAACTGTAGTTGTCATAATTTGCGTTATCTTAATTTATTTTTCACAAATATATTATATCATATAGAGAAATATGCAGATATCTTATCAAGGGGTCAAAATGACACCCGCGGTAATTCTAGGTATACAAAGACCACCGTAATTCTAGTGTTAATATATAAATTCCAATTGCATTTGATAGATAACATTTTATTATGTGTTTACATACGTAAAATGTTTTTTTAAATTCAACTTATAGCATACTGAAAATTTTAAAAGTGGTACATACATTGTCCATATTAATGAAAAGAACAGTTGAAATGTTTATATCATGCAAATATCGGAACCCCACATTTAATTATACGGTCAATGAATTTGAAAATGAAAATAGTTGTATTAAGACAAAAGAGTCTGATAGTTTAACCTAGATAAAACAACTGTACATGTACAAATGAAGATAATACTTTACGAAGTATTCAATTGTTACCTAATTGGGAATAATACGTAACCGAATTTACTCTTAGAAATACAACGATAAATTTGCAACCGTCTGAGATCCTATATTTATTATTTTAGTTTATCTCTCCGCTACCACAGCTAATGACTTTAGGTAGTTTCATTCGATCCCTCAACTGTATAATCATTGCATAACATATCGTAGTCGATTCACTTGGTATAATAAAAGAGGCAGATGAAAAGGCAATAAAGGAGTTATATCTCTCACAAATTGATTGTTGTAGATAGCTTGGATAATTGCGTTTAGTTATTTAGGTAAAGTCGACTTGACTTCGGTTGATTATACAAAGGTCTATGTATACGGAATCCAGATTAAAGCCAAACTAGCAATATGCTGATTAGAGAAATACTGTGAAATATTTTATGTTTAAGTATACCAAGGTAAATTACTAGTTGAGACGTGAAGTAAAACTGTACTTGGTAAATAACATAAATACTATCGAAATTAAGTATTTAGTATAAAAACTGTATCTTTTAAAATACTTGAAACAATTCAAAATTATAGTCATTGAACTTTTATAATTGAATTTTAAAAGTAAACATAATTGTTGCTACATATTTTTTAGTTACAAAGACCAATTAAAAATACTGACATAAAATTAAGGTAAATTAAAACTGTGCCGTATATGTGTATTTAATCTTTTAAAATTATTATTCAAAATATATATAAATACATATCGAAATTAAGTATTTATTAAAAACTGTATCTTTCAAAATACTTGAAACAATTCAAAACTATATTCATTGCTTTTATTGAAAAGTAAATTTGAAAAGTAACATAATCGTTGATACATATTTTTTAGTTACAAGGAGCAAATAAAAATACTTACATAAAATTAAGATAAATTAAAATTGGGCCGTATATGTGTATTTAATTTATTCAAATTGTTATTCGAAATAAGCATAAATACATATCGAAATTAAGTATTTAGTAAAAACTATGTTTTTAAAATACTTGAAACAATTCAAAACTATATTCATCGAACTTTTATAATTGAATTTTAAAAGTAAACATAATCGTTGATATATATTTTTTAGTTACAAAAACCAATTAAAAATACTGACATAAAAGTAAGATAAATTAAAACTGGGCCATATATGTGTATTTAATCTTTTAAAATTATTATTCAAAATATGCATAAATACATATCGAAATTAAATATTTATTAAAAACTGTATCTTTTAAAATACTTGAAACAATTCAAAATTATTGTCATTGAACTTTTATAATTGAATTTTAAAAGTAAACATAACCGTTGATACATACTTTTTAGTAACAAAGACTAATTAAAAATTCTGACATGAAATTAAGATAAATTAAAACTGAGCCGTATATGTGTATTTAATCTTTCCGAATTATTATTCTAAAGTTACAAATCTGATTGTTTTAAAATGTATTCGAAACTTTTATACGTTAAGAATTTTCTTAATGTTCAGACCTTTATTTCATAATTTATACATCTACTACTAATGTATTATTTTATGAGGCATTTTTTTTAAAAAATTCATGTATTTGACAAATATTATTTTGAAATGTATGA
Source organism: Pardosa pseudoannulata (assembly GCA_032207245.1). Lineage (NCBI taxonomy): Eukaryota > Metazoa > Arthropoda > Arachnida > Araneae > Lycosidae > Pardosa > Pardosa pseudoannulata. Next base: position 163,290,033 of record CM063498.1, on the reverse strand, counting down.
AATATTTAATATCGTAAACTATAGGATTTTGAATTTCTAAATTAGCTGAAGCTTTTTTTACAGTATAAAAGTCATTAATATTATTTTGAAAGTTTTGTGAATTATTTTACTGTTTTTTGGCAACATAAATATCAGTAAACATTAATGATGCGTAAATTTTAATAAATATAATCGAGTAATAATAAAAGAGGAAAAGATTTTTTTTAAGTACTGACTCAAAATTTAAATAAAATTTACATGTCTCTGTTCAACCTAACAATCACAGTTTACTTTAAATGTGTTATAACTAAAGTCACTCAAACGTCAAATTTAATGGCTACAAATGTGAAAAAGATAGAAATTTTAATTTTTAAATATTGAATAACATCAAATGGAGTTTCAAAAACTTTTTATCCTAAACGATAAGGAACGGCAAAAAAAATTTCTACCACGTAAAATCATACAAGGTTTGAAAAAAAATTAAAAATAAACTTGAGGTATTCTACTAAACTTTAGGCTATTATTATAAAATAAAGTATCTTTTTTCTTTTCTTATATAAACTGTGGCATTAAGAAGAACTAACATTAATACTACTTGAAAAAAATAAAAAAGGCTATTATAAATTTTTTTGTATTACATTTATTTGACTTTTCTTTTAAAGTTGAACTGGAAAGTTAATTTATCATCATATTACTTTCTTATATAAGTACTATAAAATTATCGTACAGGTAAGAAAAAGTTATATAAAATTTATAAGTAGTTCTACTTATTGTTTGACAGCAGACTTTGTTTGGTTCTTTATTTAGATTTAAAACATGAAAATCAAATTTTAATAGTCCTTTTATGGAACACATGGGATAAAAAATCAAAATAATAGATAATTCAAGAAAATAACGTTGGAAGAACTCGTAGAAAAAAAACTAAATGTTCTTTGACATTCAGAAAGTTTTATTCTAGAATTTGGGTACAAAATTCTTTTGAATCCATTTGTTTCCATTAGGATATGAGCTAAAGTCCCTTAAAAAAAAGCATTTTCAACTAGATAGCGGAACTTCATTTCCTATTTAGCGTATTTGTTTTTTCTTTGCACGATTAAAAAAATTTTAAAAATGCTCGACTGGTGCACACTGTTGGAACGTTTCAAAGGGATGAGAGAGGGAAAATAATGTAGACGTACAACAAGGGAGGTACTTTAAATAGCCGCAAACCTAAAAATTTTCTGCATAGTGAATTCATTTATAATATTAATTTCATTTGTATTAATTACTTATTAATTATATTATATCTATATTAATTTCATTTTATTCAAACAAAATTGAAGTATACACTGTTGTAGAGTAAAAAAAATAATGAACATTAAAATATAGATTTAAAATAACATGCCTTATAAAAAGAATTTATTCTTTTCACCACTAAGTGTCAACAGGAGATCGAGCCAGGTGAGATAGGGGAATTTACACTTCTTAGACACAACTGAATAGGTAAGGACATCTATGTAATATAGGGTGTTTAGCTACACAAGCAGATAAATACAATCCACCAAAATATAAGTAATTTCATAGATTAAAATAAATACCTATAACGCCATACTTAGAAGCAAAGGAATTTTGAAGCAACAAGACTAAAGTAAATTAATTTTCTATCTACAGTTATCAAAAACAACTGCAATAAAAGTTAGTATTTTATGAGGCATTTTAAAAAAATGTCATATCTTTGACAAATGTTATTTTCGATTAACATATGAAATGTGTATTATTATAAACTATAGACTTTTACATTTCTAAAGTGGCTGAAACTTTTTTTACAGCATAACTCTCATTAATATTATTTTTAAAGTTATGTGAATTATTTTACAGTTTTTTGCAACATAAGTGTCAGTAGACATTAATGATGCGTAAATTTTAATAAATATAATAGAGTAATAATAAAAGAGCAAATGATGTTTTTTAAAGTATAGAATCAAAACTTAAATAAAATTCACATGCCTCAGTTCAACCGAACAATCGCAGTTTAATTTAAATATGTTATAACTAAAGTCAATCAAATGTCAAATTTAATGGACTCAAATGTGAAAAAGAGAAATTTTAATTTTTATATCTTAAATAACATCATATGGTGTTTCAAAAAATTTTTATCCTAAACTATAATGAACGATAAAAAAAGGTTTCCACCAAGTAAAGTCATACAAGGTTTGAAAAAAATAACTAAATGCGAAACTTGAGGTATTTTATTAAACTTTAGGCTATTATTATAAAATAAAGTATATTTTTTGTTTCTTATATAAACTGTTACATTAAGAAGAACTGACTTTAATATTACTCCAATAAAATATATAAGACTATTATAAATTATTTTTTGTATTACATTTATTTGACTTTTCTTTTAAAGTTGAACTGGAAAGTTAATTGATCATCATATTACTTTCTTATATAAGTACTATGAAATTTATCGTAAAGGAAAGAAAATTTAAATAAAATTTATAAGTAGTTTCTACTTATTGTTTGACAGCAGACTTTGATGTTTCATTCTATATTTAGATTTAAATCATGAAAATCAAATTTTAAAAGTCCTTTTATGGACCACTTGGGAAAAATAATCAAAATAATAGATAATTCAAGAAAATAATGTTGGAAAAACTCGTAGAAAAAACTAAATATTCTTTGACATTCAGAAAGTTTTATTCTAGAATTTAAGTACAAATTTCTTTTGAAACCATTTGTTTCCATTAGGATATGAGCTACAGTCCCTTAAAAAAAAGCATTTTCAACTAGATAGCAGAACTTCATTTCTTATTTATCGTATTTGTTTTTTCCAACCTAACAATCGCAGTTTACTTTAAATATATTATAACTAAAATCCCTCAAATGTCCCATTTAATGAACGCGAATGTGAAAAAAATAGAAATTTTAATTTTTATATCTTGAATAACATCAAATGGTGTTTCAAAAACTTTTTATCCTAAACGATGATAAGCAATAAAAATATTTCTACCAATTAAAAAAAAATAAAAATTAAACTTGAGGTATGTTAGTAAACTTTTGGCCTTTATTATAAAATAAATTATAGGTTTTCTTTTCTTATATAAACTGTGACATTATTATTACTTGAATAAAATAAATAAGACTACTATAAATTATTTTTTGTATTAAATTTATTTGACTTCTCTTTTAAAGTTGAACTGGAAAGTTAATTGATCATCATATTACTTTCTTATATAAGTACTATGAAATTATCGTACAGGTAAGAAAAAGTTATATAAAATTTATAAGTAGTTCTACTCATTGTTTGACAGCAGACTTTGATGCTTGGTTCTTCAATTAGATTTAAAACATGAAAATCAAATTTTAAAAGTCCTTTTATGAACCACTTAGGATGAGTAATCAAAATAATAGATAATTCAAGAAAATAATGTTGGAAACAATCGTAGAAAAAAAATAAATGTTCTTTGACATTCAGAAAGTTTTATTCTAGAATTTAGGTACAAAATTCTTTTGAAACCATTTGTTTCCATTAGGATCAGAGCTAAAGTCCCTTAAAAAAAAGCATTTCCAACTAGATAGCGGAACTTCATTTCCTATTTAGCGTATTTGTTTTTCCACTGCATGAATAAAAACTTTTATAAAGGCTCGACTAGTGCAAACTTTTGGAACATTTCAAAGGGATGAAAGAGGGAAAATAATGTAGACATACAACTAAAAGGGAGGTACTTTAAATAGTCGCAGACCTACAAATTTTCTGCATGGTGAATTAATTTATAATATTAATTTCATTTATATTAATTATTTATTAATTATACTATTTTCATCTACATTAATTTCATTTTATTCAAACAAAATTGAAGTATACACTGATGTAGAGTAAAAAAACGTAATGAACATTAAAATGTAGATATAAAATTACATTTCTTATATAAAGAATTCATTCTTTTCACCACTAAGTGTCAACAGGAGATCGAGACAGGTGAAATAGGGGAATTTACACTCCTTAAACACAAGTGAGTAAATAAGGACATCAACGTACTATACAGTGTTTAGCTACGCAAGCAGATAAACACAATCCACCAAAATATAAGTAATTTCACAGATTAAAATAAATATCTATAACGTCATACTTAGAAGCAAAGAAATTTTGAAGCAACAAGACTAAAGTAAATTAATTTCCTATCTACAGTAAGCAAAAACAACTGTAATAACAGTTATTATTTTATGAGGCATTTTAAAAAATGTCATTACTTTGACAAATGTTATTTTCGTTTAACATATGAAATATTTATTATTATAAACTATAGACTTTTACATTTCTAAAGTGGTTGAAACTTTTTTAAAGTATAAAACTCATTAATGTTATTTCGAAAGTTCTGTGAATTATTTTACTAATTTTTGCAACATAAGTAACCGTAGATATTAATGATGCGTAAATTTTATTAAATATAATAGAGTAATAATAAAAGAGCAAATGGTGTTTTTTAAAGTATTGAATCAAAATTTAAATCAAGTTCACATGCCTCAGTTCAACCGAACAATCGCAATTTAATTTAAATATGTTATAACTGAAGTTACTTTAATATCAAATTTAATGAACTCAAATGTAAAAAAGAGAAATTATAATTTTTAAATCGAATAACATCAAAAGGTGTTTCAAAAACTTTTTATCCTAAACGATAATGAACGATAAAAAAATGTTTCTACCAAGTAAAGGCATACAAAGTTTGAAAAAAATAACTAAACGCGAAACTTGAGATATTTTACTAAACTTTAGGCTATTATTATAAAATAAAGTATCATTTTCTTTTATTATATAAACTGTAACATTAAGAAGAACTGACATTAATATTACTCCAATAAAATATATAAGACTATTATAAATTATTTTTTGTATTACATTTATTTGACTTTTCTTTTAAAGTTGAACTGGAAAGTTAATTGATCATCATATTACTTTCTTATATAAGTACTATGAAATTTATCGTAAAGGAAAGACAAAGTTATATAAAATGTATAAATAGTACTACTTATTGTTTGACAGCAGACTTTGATGTTTGGTTCTACATTTAGATTTAAATCATGAAAATCAAATATTAAAAGTCCTTTTATGGACCACTTGGGATAAATAATCGAAATAATAGATAATTCAAGGGAATAAGGTTAGAAGAACTTGTAGAAAAAAAAACAAAATGTTCTTTGACATTCGGAAAGTTTTATTCTAGAATTTGGGTACAAAATTCTTTTGAAACCATTTGTTTCCATTAGGATATGAGCTAAAGTCCCTTAAAAAAGCATTTTCAACTAGATAGCGGAACTTCATTTCCTATTTAGCGTATTTGTTTTTCCATTGCATGAATAAAAACTTTTAAAAAGGCTCGACTAGTGCAAACTGTTGGCCGTTTCAAAGGGATGAGAGACGGAAAATAATGTAGACGTACAACTAAAAGGGAGGTACTTTAAATAGCCGCAGACCTACAAATTTTCTGCAGGGTGAATTAATTTATAATATTGATTTCATTTGTATTAATTACTTATTAATTATACTATATCTATATTAATTTCATTTTATTTAAACAAAATTGAAGTATACACTGATGTAGAGTAAAAAAACGTAATGAACATTATAAAAAGAATTTGTTCTTTTCACCATTAAGTGTCAACATTAGATCGAGTTAGGTGAGATAGGGGAATTTACACTTCTTAAACACAACTGAATAGGAAAAATAACTATGTAATAGTTATAGATTTTAGCTACACAAGCAGATAAACACAATCTACCAAAATATAAGTAATTTCATAGATTAAAATAAATATCTATAATGTCATACTTAGAAGCAACAAGACTAAAGTAAATTAATTTTCGGTCTACGATAAGCAAAAGATCTTTAATATTTTTTTTTCATCCTAAATACTTAATACCTCAGCTAAATGTTATATCTGAAAATATTCAAATGAATTTTTAAAATATACTTGAAATTGGATATTAGAGGTCTAAAATGTTGTTCCAAAGTTATCTTCTTAAGGTATGTATATTTTATAAATATTTACTGTACAATGTAGGTTCTTACCTTAATAGGTAAATACCTCTTCTTATTAGACAAAGATTTGTTTAACTTACATCTCATTATACACTTTTTGTTTTTCTTTTGTTCATGTACGATTCAATATTTTCTATAACAGAACTGGCCTATATTATAGCTTATGTCCAGAAATTATTAAAATTGCAAATTTAGAATAGCAGTAATGCAGTTTTCCACAGCGTTATCAAAATTACCTAATGGCGTTATGGTAGGTCACTTTGTATAATATCTACCTCTCATGCAAGGCTCTTTCGACTAATAACTGTTGTGGAAGAAAACAAAAGATGGGACACATACTCAAATGTCTGTTATTTATATATTTAATATCCAGAACGCATCAGCATCCATATACTGACTAGTTTACGCGGATATGGTGGAAATATTTTTACTTAACAAAAGATAATCCTTACTTGTCATTTTTTATGTGTTTGAATTTTTACGAAAATGAAAGTTAAGATTAATGAGATTATTAAATGAATAAAAGTACTAAGAATATATAATAATTTATATGCTTAAGCAATTTAAAAGGAAGATAACCAAGAAAATTAAGATTTAAATAGCCAGTTTATTTTTCATTATAAATTTAGCTATTTAATATTTGTAAGCGTCACGTCCCTCTCTGTCGGTGCTCAAGACGAGCTTTTGTTAAAGCGGACTTTTATTCATAGTAAGAAGCCGAACAATTGAAAACGAGAGTATTATGCCAGTATTGTACCAGTTGAAAACTAGTTGAAAAAAAGTATTAAGAATATATAATAATTTATATACATATGAAATTTAAAAGGAAGATAACCAAGAAAATTAAGCTTAAAATAGCCAATTTATTTATTATTATAAACTTAGCTATTTAATATTTTTAAGCGTCGAGTCTCACTCTGTCGGCGCTCAAGACGAACTTTTGTTAAAGCGGACTTTTGTTCATATTAAGACGCCGAACAGTTGAAAACGAGAGTATTGTGCCAAAATTGTGCCAGTGGAAAATGAATAAAAGTATTAAGAATATATAATAATTTATATGCTTATGCAATTCAAAGGAAGATTTCCAAGAAAATTAAGTTTAAAATAGCCAATTTATTTTTCATTATATACTTAGTTATTTAATATTTACAAAATATTTTATATAAAATCATGCTACAGATGATAAAGCAAACTCTAATGCTTTTGTGAATAACGAAGAAATACTACTTATCATCAACCAATATTAGCATAAAATACTAAGAAGTTCTAATAAAAAAAAAGATATTTTAGAGCATTAAAAATGTGCAGAAAAGATTTCCAGATTCTTTGGCTAAGTAGATATAATTTCTTTTCTGCTTACTTCGTCGATTCATTGGGATATCTCAAAATGAGGTATTAAATTAATTGAAAATTGATAAACCAAAAGATGTTTA
>CM063498.1:163270098-163275098 GCA_032207245.1 Pardosa pseudoannulata | reverse complement strand
ATTTTCATAATAATTAAAAATTTATATCATTCAAAATAATACCAACTTTTTTATAATTGTAAAAATAAGCTAATTAACTTATAAACAATCTCTACGAAAAAATATGATTAATTATAATATTGAATATTTTAAAACACTATCACTGCTTAAAAAAACAATGATACTCTTTGACTTAGCTTTAATTGAAGAGAAACCATTATTAATGCAAGATGAAAAAAAATATATTAAAATCTATTGAATGGTTAAAAAAATATTATATTTTTTCTAATTGGCTAAAAAATGAAGTAAAAGATAAAAAAAATATTCTTTTAAAAATGTTATAAATAATATACTATTATTTCATTTTTTATTTTAAAAGATTTAATGAATCATATATTTTTTTTAACGGCTTAATTAGAGTTTATTTTAATAATAACTCTTAAATTCATAATTAACATCAATATGTTTTTTTATATATATTCAATTAAAATATATTTATTCTAATATGTTTTTTATAAGTTGTTGTCAGTTCATTTAATTAAAAAAAGTCTTTTGTGTTGATTTTTAAAACTATTTTTAAAAAAGTTCTAATTGGTTATCTATTTTTGTAGCAGGTAAAATTAGTCCCTTCTCCTTTTATGGTAGGTGGCGCTAAGAAGACCATCTAGTTTGTTCTCTCTGGGATAGGATTTTGCGATCATATCCCAGATATGAGCTTTGATAAACTTTTCAAACTTATTAAATTTTGAAAATTAAAAGTATTTTTTAATTAGTTGTATTCATATGGGACAAAAATCAGTGTCAGATAGTTTAAAGAATCTTTCAAATTAATTTTTTTATCTATAATGTGTAATCGAAATTTTCGATTTCCTATTCCATATGCACTAAGGTTAAACTTCAATTCAGAGAACTCTTTTCTTGCTATTTACTGGAAATCGACTTCATTCCAATTAATTTTTGTGATTTCTCGAGCATTCGTTGAAACAGTTGAGTGTTAATCGAATATCTAATGAAATGGAACGTTCTGTCTTTCAGAAATTTGTTGTCTTTGTATGGCCAGAAAAAAATGTATTAAATTGAATTCCAATAAAATTTTCCTCCCTTCATAATGGCTGATTTAGATTTCCATCTTAAAGCTGTGCTTTAAATTCATCTTAATGAAGAAATCTCAATTATCGCTGTAAAAAGAAAAAGGATGAAGAATTTCCTGAAGACTGCCGTTGGAATGATAACAATGATAAATTATATATTTAATGAATGCTTGTCTTGCATTATTTTTATAATGATAACAATAAGACTAATTATAATTAAAAAAGATAAGCCTTTAAAAATTTACAAATATTTATTTTAATGGCAATGCGCGGTTTTTTGTATTCTCAAAATTATATGAATAATGGAAACGAAAAATCTCAAATACTGAACTGTAAAAATATTTAATAATTATCACTATTATACTGATACTACTATAGTATTTAAATATTCTTGTTACAGTATACACAATTTCATTTTGAAAAGAATTTGAATGTAAAATAATTACAGTATCTATCTTGTGAATATCATGTTTAATCAGAGTGCCGATGTGGTAATATAGAGAATTATTTCGTGTTGTACCAAAAAGAAATTTATCCTAAATATTATAATGTGTTTAGTAGTAGAAATGAATACCTACTTTCATTATTAATAACTATATTATTAAAATATTTTATATAGTTTTTATTTTGTCCCAAAAAGAAATTTAACCTTAAAACTGTAATGTGTTTTATAGTAGAAATGGATATCTAATTTCATTATTAATATTTATATTATTAAAATATTTTGCATAGTTTTTTTCATTTTGTCCCAAAAAAATTTATCCTAAATTGTGCTATGTGTTTAATAGTAGAAATGGATATCTAATTTCATTATTAATAACTATATTATTAAAATATTTTATATGGTTTTGCAATCCTATCTCAGATGCAAGCTTTGATAAACTTTTTAACAAACTTTATTAAACTTTGAAATTTAAAAGTATTTTTACACTAGTTATATTCGTATGGGACAAAAATCAGTGTAAGATAGTTTAAAGAATCTTTTAAATTAATTTTTTATCTATAATGTTTAATCGAAATTTTCGATTTCCTATTCCATATGCACTGAGGTTACACTTCAATTCAGAAAACTCTTTTCTTGGTATTTACTAGAAATAGACTTCATTCCAGTTTATTTTTGTGATTTCTCGAGCATTCGTTGAAACAGTTGAGTGTTAATCGAATATCTAATGAAATGGAACGTTCTTTCTTTCAGAAATTTGTTGTCTTTGTATGGCCAGAAAAAAATGTATTAAATTGAATTCCAATAAAATTTTCCTCCCTTCATAATGGCTGATTTAGATTTCCATCTTAAAGCTGTGCTTTAAATTCATCTTAATGAAGAAATCTCAATTATCGCTGTAAAAAGAAAAAGGATGAAGAATTTCCTGAAGACTGCCGTTGGAATGATAACAATGATAAATTATATATTTAATGAATGCTTGTCTTGCATTATTTTTATAATGATAACAATAAGACTAATTATAATTAAAAAAGATAAGCCTTTAAAAATTTACAAATATTTATTTTAATGGCAATGCGCGGTTTTTTGTATTCTCAAAATTATATGAATAATGGAAACGAAAAATCTCAAATACTGAACTGTAAAAATATTTAATAATTATCACTATTATACTGATACTACTATAGTATTTAAATATTCTTGTTACAGTATACACAATTTCATTTTGAAAAGAATTTGAATGTAAAATAATTACAGTATCTATCTTGTGAATATCATGTTTAATCAGAGTGCCGATGCGGTAATATAGAGCATTATAACGTGTTGTCCCAAAAAGAAATTTATCCTAATATTATAATGTGTTTAGTAGTTAGAAATGGAATACCTACTTTCATTTATTAATAACTATATTATTAAAATATTTTATATAGTTTTTTCATTTTTGTCCCAAAAGAAATTTAATCTCTAAATACTGTAATGTGTTTTAATAGTAGAAATGAATATCTAATATTCATTATTAAATTACTATATTTTAAAATTATTTTGCATAATTTTCATTTTGTCCCAAAATAATTTATCCTAAATTGTGCTATGTGTTTAATAGAAATGGATATCTAATTTCATTATTAATAACTATATTATTAAAATATTTTATATGGTTTTGCAATCCTATCTCAGATGCAAGCTTTGATAAACTGTTCAACAAACTTTATTAAACTTTGAAAACTAAGAGTATTTTTTAATTAGTTGTATTCGTATGGGACAAAAATCAGTGTCAGATAGCTTAAAGAATTTTTCAAATTAATTTTTTTTATCTATAATGTGTAATCGAAATTTTCGATTTCCTATTCCATATGCACTGAGGTTACACTTCAATTCAGAGAACTCTTTTCTTGGTATTTACTAGAGATAGACTTCATTCCAGTTTATTTTTGTGATTTCTCGAGCATTCTTTGAAACAGTTGAGTGTTAATCGAGTATCTAATGAAATGCAACGTTCTTTCATTCAGAAATTTGTTGTCTTTGTATGGCTGGAAAAAAAATTGTATTAAATTGACTTCCAATAAAATTTTCTTCCCTTCATAATGGCTGATTTAGATTTCCATCTTAAAGCTGTACTTTAATTTCATTCTACTGAAGAAATCTCAATTATCTCTGTAAAAAGAAAAATGATGAAGAATTTCTTAAAGACTGCCGTTAGAATGATAACAATAATAAATTATATTTTCAATGAATGCTTGTCTTGCATTATTTTTATAATGATAACAATAAGACTAATTATAATTAAAAAAGATAAGCCTTTAAAAATTTACAAACATTTATTTTAATGGCAATACACGGCTTTTTGTATTCTCAAAATTATATGAATGATGGAAACGATAAAGCTCAAATAGTGACCTGTAAATATATGTAATAATTATTACTATTAAACTGATACTACTACTAGTATTTAAATATACTTGTTACAGTATACACTTTCATTTTCAAAAAAAAAATTAAAATGTAAAATAATTACAATATCAATCCTCTAAATATCATGTCTAATCAGAGTGCCGATGTGGTAATATAAAGCATTATTACGTTTTGTCCCAAAAAGAAATTTATCCTAAATACTATAATATGTTTATTAGTAGAAATGGTTACTTACTTTCATTATTAATAACTATATTATTAAAATATTTTATATAGTTTTTATTTTGTCCCAAAAAGAAATTTAACCTTAAAACTGTAATGTGTTTTATAGTAGAAATGGATATCTAATTTCATTATTAATAACTATATTATTAAAATATTTAGTACTGTTTTTCATTTTTTCCCAAAGAGAAATTTATCCTAAATACTGTAATGTGTTTATAAGTAGAAATGGATAACTATTTTCATTATTAATAATTATATTATTAAAATATTTTATATGGTGTTATGTTCCTATACCCTATATGAGCTTGGATAAACTTTTTAACAAACTTTATTAAACTTTGAAATTAAAAGTATTTTTAAATTACTTATATTCGTATGGGACAAAAATCAATGTAAGATAGTTTAAAGATTCTTTTAAATTAATTTTTTATCTATAATGTTTAATCGAAATTTTCGATTTCCTATTCCATATGCACTGAGGTTACACTTCAATTCAGAAAACTCTTTTCTTGGTATTTATTAGAAATAGACTTCATTCCAGTTTATTTTTGTGATTTCTTGAGCATTCGTTGAAACAGATGAGTGTTAATCGAATACGTAATGAAATGGAAAGTTCTTTCTTTCAGAAATTTGTTGTCTTTGTATGGCTGGAGAAAAAATTGTATTAAATTGAATTCCAATAAAATTTTCTTCCCTTCATAATGGCTGATTTAGATTTCCATCTTAAAGCTGTACTTTAATTTCATCTTACTGAAGAAATCGCAATTGTTGCTGTAAAACGAAAAAGGATGAAGGATTTCTTAAAGACTGCCGTTGGAGTGATAACAATAATAAATTATATTTTTAATTAA
>CM063498.1:163260098-163265098 GCA_032207245.1 Pardosa pseudoannulata | reverse complement strand
ATAAAAAGGAAAAAAAAATATTCTTTGTTTAAAAAAATCGTGTTCTTTTTTGAATATTTTATTTGACTCTTCAAACTGCTAGATATATGTGGAATCAATGAAAATGTCATATGTTTTTCTAAATGAAATCACACATTACTGATAATAAAGTCTTTTAAGACACAATTTCTCTTTCCGTCAAAATGCCGAATGATGGCGGAATGATAGGGTGCTGCCCTTCGGAACCGAAACGCAGGTTCTAATCCATCGCCTGGCGTTTATTAGAATTCGTAGCCGTATGGAATCTGCTTTAATCAGTAGGTCTTGGACTCATTAACCTTCTCCTGCATAACAGTAGACCAAACCAAACCAAACCTTTCTGTCAAAAACTTTTTGAGGTCACTGAAATATTCAATCAAATAACAAATTTAAATCACAAAATATGCAATGAATATAATACCGTTCTATAAATAATATTGAGACCAGAGATAGAATATTTTTAGTAACCTAGATATTTCAGGTAATGATAGCACTACAAGGAAAACTTTTACTTAGTATACGTTATTGGTAAACTAAAAGTTAGTTTTTTTTAAACACCCGAGGAACTTCTGAAAGTAACGGTTGTATTTAAATACCATCTATTACATTCTAATGAATCTGTTATTGTCTAGTCTTGTTCCAATAAATCTTTCCTGCTTTAAGTAATTTTTTTTTTAAATCTGCTGGTTGTTGACACAGGTTGTCATTTCTTTGCATGAATGTACGTGCAGGTCTGATTTTTTACGTTCTTTTGCTAGGACATTACTTTTAGCATTTAAATTTGTTATGTTCTCATTGATAATGTGTATCTTAAGTATTATAATGTGTATCTACATGCTAATGTGTACATTAATGTGTTCTCTTTTCCCTCATCAGTAATAAAAGAGTTTTGATTACAGTAAGTTTTGAAGGCACTGTCTTGTGGAACGCAGGATGCATGTAGAGACTGAGGTTGCTAATGAGTTCTTCAATTTCTGCCAGGGACATGTATGCAATTGGCTTGAGAGCATGAAAAATAATCTTCAATTATCATTTTCTCCGTAACAGTCAAAACATTTGACAGTGATCTTCGGCATGAGTTGTATGACGGTATACTACTGTAGTAACTCACTTTAGACATAACCGTTTTAGAGAGAGGTAGTCAATTGCAGATAGTTCTAAAATGTATGTTCCAAATCTGCACAAAAATTTGGGCTGCATTTTGGATTACTCTGGAAGAGTAGAAGTAAAAGAAGTAAAAGAGTTTTTCAATTGCTAATGATATTTTTATCATATTTTTACAGTGTGTCTCAACAAGACCAGATACGCTCTGCATAGCCAGATACATTGTTTGGAAAACATAACATTTGCCCAAAGAATAGTACATCTACGACCCACAGTTTTTTAGCAAAATGAGAGAAATGATTTGGCGTCATATCCGGATTACAAAAAATAAAAACCTTTATTCTAAACAGTAGCATCAATATTTGCAAAATTTGAAATAGAAATGTTTTTGAAATGTTCCCCCGCATATGGCAGCATGCGTTGTGGAATTGTTGACTGTACATATTCCAGCCTCGCAGTGTCTACTAAAGTACACGCATCGTAGAAACGAGCAATGGCCTCTATTTTTAAAGTAATTGGGACTTTATAAGCCAGTTCGTTTAAATTGCTCAACAGGAAAAAATTTAAATGGTCAGATCAGAAAATTATGGTGGTCATAAAACAGGACTACCACGCAATCAGCGATGCTCATATTTCTAATGATAGTTTTGTTCACAAACCGGATATAATGTCATAATATTCTTTCACATTGTTCTAAAAAATTATATGTCGTAGAATTACAGTTCCCTGGACATTTCTTTTTCGTATTCCAAAGAAAGAATTTAGGTGTATAGAGTTAGCCGATCTTGTTGAGATACTCTGTACACTTATGAAAATAATTCTCTACTAAATAAAACAATAGTTTTGCACAAAATGCACAGAATTGTCTAAATGAATAATCCAAAAATATTAAAATTGTAACAGATTTTATTGAACTTAATGCCATACAGACAAGTTTACAGAAAATAAGAATAAAATCTATTCTACATTAAAATCATTTTACCACATTTACTCGTATTTGTCTTGAAAGAGCCACAATAACGCAGGAAAATATAGAAAATGATTTTGCAAATAATGTAAACAACAAACATATTGTCCAAAATATAAAAATAATATGAGCGGCAAATCAGTGTTTGCCTAGAGAGAGCACCGTTTGTTTAATTGCTAAATAAAATGCAGATAAAACTTACAAACTGCTTCTAGTAACCAGATTCGAGCTCGTTCAATATAATAAGACATAAATTTGTAAACTTCAAAAACATTTTATATTGATTTCTTCTGTTAGAATAGTTCTCTTTTTTACTGTATAATTTATTGAAGAATTGCAGTAAATAGAAAGATAAAGAGATCAAAACATCATAGAACATTGTTGAAAAAGCCTGCTAACAATATAGGTTGGAAGAAAATATTTTATGTTATATAAAGACAGATTGATAAGTAGCATATTTTATATACAATATTTATTTCTCAATATATATATAGACGATATATATTTCTTAATATAGGATATATATTTTTTATATTTTAACACGTACCATCGTAAAATTTTCAAAAATCATATTTTTAAATTTGAGCTCACGGGATTTTGCTAAGTTTCTCAAAATTTTGATGAATTTGTCATGGACATACATGTGTTAAACATGTGTTTAACAAACTTAAATAAACGTACATTGTCAGAAGAATAATTATTTCAGTTTGAATACCCGTCTAAAGATAAAGATTTAAACAGAGATAAAGGATATGTCTTAATATGTTTAATGATACAATGTAATAATGTGTGGTTAATATTATTATTTTTTTATATACAAACAGAAAGTATGTTCTTCCTATAGTTTGATTCAACACAAATAACAAGAGGATTTTAAAAAATGTTTAAGATTTCTAAATTATTTTTCAAAATTCAATCTAATTGTTTAGTAATCATAACATAAATCATCTAAATACAACGGTTATGCAATGGACAGTATTTCGAGAAAATTTACTAAACTAAATATTGTTAAATATCGTAATAATATTTTTTAGATCGTCAAACAGTCATATTTTATTAATTTTTTGAATTTAGGGTTCTAATGGTAATAAATAATGTTAATGTTTCATAATTTATACTTTAATAATGTATTTTAATAATTTAATGAGTTCCAAATGAAAAGAAATTCACTCAGTAAGAAGTTAAATCCTTACCGACTAATGTTTACATAGATAAATAATTGTTTATATGGATAAATAAACAAGAAAAAAGCATACTTTATATAGTTTGATGTAGTCATGTGAAAAGAAAGCAAGTGAAATAGCTTTAGTCAGGAAAAATATAAACTTAACACATTTTATTAATTAATAAAACTCGTAATCAATTTTAGAAATGCGTTACAGTTTTAGTTTTTAATTTTTATATAATTTGAATTAATTTTAAATTCAATTGAATTAATTTTAACATATTTTTCTGATTAATGGAAGTCGTAAAAATTAATTTTAGAAACGTGTTACAATGTAGGCTTTTCATTTTGAATTAATAATTTCAATTTTAAAATGTAAAGTATATAAATGCCTGCTAAAATCAAATACTGAATTATTCAATATTTTCTACCGAAATAATTGTTTAAACTATATTAAATAATTAAGTAAAATATTTTGTAGTGTCAGTATTTTTGAATATTTCTTTGCATGTTTTACCGATAAATTAAAAGCTAGATTTTTTAAACACTTAAGTACTTGTTAATATTTAATGCATTTTTATTTATATCATTTCTTAAAATAATCACATTTAATCTATTGTAATCAATAAGTGTTTGTAACAGTCATGTGCTATTATTAGTTAATAAATATCATACGCAGAATAATTTCAAATTTTCCTACACATATGAATTGCCTTTAGAAATCTCATACCCATTGAAAGTGTCTTAGTACATTTTGAAAATATATCTGTTTCGATAGACAAGAAAAACTTCAATCAATTATATAATACAAATATTTGTAAGGCGTTTTAAGTCTGTTCTAAATCTAATGAAATCATGAAATAATTCGTGTTAGTAATTTTTAAAAAGTATATAGAATCATTAATGAAAATTTTTTGGAAAATAAATTCACGTGTTATATTACTCAAAGCCACTAAATTTTACAATATAGTTATTAAGTTAGGAAATGTCTTAAAGCGATCTCAAAACATCGTTTTACAGAATAAATTTTTAATACAGAATTCTTTTTGATCAAAGAAATTGAATTATATATAATAATACAATACGCACTGAAATAAGTGCTTATACATCCCGCGAGGACGCGCGCTCCCCGGAGTTACACGGGAAAGCTCGCCGGGCGTCGGAAGCCCGGTGTAACTAAACTCAGCCAAATATCAACAAATTTGCTTCTGATGATGAGTAGAAAATTTGTATAACTAAAGATACTTTATTAAAAGTTTCAAATATATTTCGGATTATTTGAAGAAATAATCTTGTGCTGTAGATCTTTTTTTATTAGCATATCGAAGGAAGAAACATAAAACACACACAAGTTTAAAACTTGGACCACATCTTTATATTTCCTCTTTATATTTTGCCGTTTTAGTCAAATAATGATGTATTTTTGACAACATCTCGCTTCCGACCACAATCACTAAATGAAAATGCAAAAGTGTATGCGCATGTACTGGGTTTTTGATAGCTGAATAAATTTAAGTATCTTTTTCTGAGAAAATATATTCAGAGAAAATTGCGGAAATAACTTTATTGTGTCTTGAACACCCATATGAACAGTACCTAAAATTTGGGAAGTTTATTAACATTGGGTGATTTATGTGATATGTTTATATAACGCAGGGGCCTTAGATAACCGGCCTAGCGAGATATTTAAGTAGAAATATAAAATCTTCCTGGCCATGATAAAGTATACAATTTTAAATTTATCCA
>CM063498.1:163220631-163254998 GCA_032207245.1 Pardosa pseudoannulata | reverse complement strand
TATATATATATATATATATAGTGAGAAAGAGAGGGACAAAAAGAGAGAGAGATATATAAATACTCATTGCTTGAATCTACAGAAATCTAGAGTTTCTCAAACCTTAGCTCACCTGTTCATTGCAAACTGCCAAAAGAGTAGTGTCGGAAAAAAAAGTCCACAAAGCTCCGCCTAGTTTGTTTTGATATCGCCAACTTACACTATGCAAATAAAGAAAGTGCTTTTCTGATATTAATCTCAAAAATTGTTATTATTATGGTAATGTAATAATTTATGTAATAACAATCCTTTGTGATCGATCTTTTTACATTTATATGTATTGCATGGGATCTTGTTTAGTTCTCTTATTTCGAAAATAAATCGCAGGAAATACAGAAAATAATAATTTTTTTATGTTGAAAACCGTTTTGTCAGAACTTCTAGTTTACAAAATTGTGTATATTGGACAGGTGAGAAAGTATAAATATGTTTTCCACTGTCAAATATATTTCCCTCTCTTATTTGACACAGTTCAATTACGATGCATTGTGTATGTAAAAGTTGGAAAAAAATCAATTTCTTTATAATATATTTTTCTCGGCTCATATTTCCTTGTAAACGCATTTGTACTCTATAGATATGATAATAGAGGCGAGAAGGAAATTTATGATTTGTAAAGCATAAATAAATGGAATGGTAAAATTTCACAAGTTTAAAATGTGTAGGTTGTGTTTGCACAAATTTATACATCCAATAAAAATTAATGTATAGATAAATAAATTTCTTTCCTTGTCTTTATTTTTATTTCTTCAACTTTTCTGCTTGCAGTTAGGTGTTTAATAGAACACCAGGTGGTAATGCATTGCATCGCATATATTTAAAAAAACAAACTGAAAAAAAGTTTAGAAGCAACCAGAATATATGTACTTATAACCTGGTTTCAGATTGTTCTGGCAATGTTTCACTATGAAGATTTTTAGAGCTTTGAAAATTATACTTGTAGTTATAGTTTTAGAAGCATCAACTTCTAAAGTAGCTTATAAATTTTACTATGATTGCCTTGTTCAGAATTTGTGTTTATGCAGTAAGTTTTATTTTTAATTGTAATGGCATATGTAAGAACATAAGAAATGCCAGTTCTTTCTTAAAGCGTTATATAAGCTTCTTTTTAAACATTTTGGGAAAATTTCTATTCCATTTAATAAGTTAATGTAAATACAAAGTGAAAAGATGCCCTATATATATATATATATATATATATATATATATATATATATATATATATATATATATATATATATATATATATATAATTTTCATTCTTTTTAAATATGAATGAACGCTCTTGTGATAAGTATTAAAATATACATTTTTCATTTATATTTCTTAATTGTACACATTAAGTACTGTTTATTATTAATATAGAATATTCTTAGATTCCATTGATAACTTACGTACCACCTTCCCTGACGGGTGTATGGCGTATTAGATGCTATGTTATAGTTTTTCCTAAAATTTCATCATCTTTAGCAGGGGGAAATTTGCTTTTCGTTCTTATTTTGCATCCTTTCCCCATATTCTTCCATCCCAGCCATAGGGCATACATACATATTCCTTGGCTATACAGGGATATGCATATGGCTGTTCTGAGTTCGAACGCGAATCCTCTACATCCAGAAGTTTATTAATTTCTGATCAGATTTTAAATATAAATATGATAAAAATTTGATAAAAGAAATAATTTTTATCATACTGAAATGACTTTATGAATTTATCATTTATGGTCGGAAAATTTATTGCATTTTCTTATCAGTTAGGATATTTATTTGTCAATTTTTTCAGATACCAAACTTATTCTATCAATCATAAATTAGCCTCGGCGTCTAAAAGCTTTTCATTTCTGTGATGCTGCTTTTTCTGTTTTTCATTATTATAGTACGTCGATAGACACATGTTATACTTTTTCTCAATTTGTTCTAGTTTCCTTCCACCTAATGTTTATACGTTTATCGGATTTTCGAATATTTTATTATGAAGTCTAAAAGTGTTTAGAAATGTCTCTGATTATATATATATATATATATATATATATATATATATATATATATATATATATATATATATATATATATATATATATATATATATATATATATATATATATATATATATATATATATATATATATATATATATATATATACATATATATATATATATATATATATATATATATATACATATATACATATATATATATATATACATATATATATATATACATATATATATATATACATATATATATACATATACATATATATATATATACATATATATATACATATATACATATATACATATACTAGCATATATCCCATCATATGACGAGATCAGTACAATTTTTAATTTTCCAGAATCATAAAGTACCCTATGAGGCAGATAAAAAAGTGGTTTGTTTTTTGGCTGAGAATTATCTTGCTACAAAAATAATTAAATTTAAATTTGTAATCTTGCAAGTTCCATGATTAAATTTAAAATTATCACATATATACGTAATCTACTATTTAAGCCAAATATAAAAGAAAATTATTTGTGTAATATCTAAGTTCAGTGATAAAACGTATGAAAATGCATACTATATTTAAATAATTTAAAATAAGGAATGATTAAATGAAATGGTTAAAGAAATAACGTCATAATGCTTGGAAAACATATTTTTTTTATCTGTTTATTATGGGATAAATTGATAAATTTAATCGCCTGCTCATAGTCGGGGAAAATAAGGTTTGAAATAATGGCATTAAATGCTTGAAAAGGGGGGAAAGGGGGGATTTCGAACGTTTTAAAGACGACAGTATATTTTGCCATGATATTAAACATATATACCAATTTATTTTAGAATCGGATCGATAGTTTAGGAGAAGATAAACTTTACTCGCTTTGAATTTTGCTAACCCTGACTCATCAAGAATTCAATATGGCTGCCTCTATCCATTCCAGGTCCAACCGCTTCATAAATTGGAAGACAGACAACTTAGGCTATTATTATATAGGGGATATATAATATATATATATATATATATATATATATATATATATATATATATATATATATATATATATATATATATATATATATATATATATATATATATATATATATATATATTTATATGTGTGTGTGTATAATACAATTTTCCTTGTTTTTTGACCATATTTCTTTGACTTTTCTCAATTTATAATTTTTAAATTCAATATTCCTCTGATTATGAAATCAAATGCAGAATTTTACGTCCAATTTTTAGACGTCTATCTCATTTTGATTTTTTCGTTAACATAAAATATATCTTTAATTATTGGCAAATATAATTATTTTATGTTCTAGATTATATTTTTTACATTCATAATGATAATTAAATTTTAATGAACGTCTTATTCGTTTTATGGAAATATAAGGATTTATTTTATTTTCGAAATTACTTAAATTGTTAATGTAACGTAACCTAAAAACTAATTTGAAGTTTGACTAAAATAAAACCTTTATTGGGAACCTAATTACTCAACCGAAGTAAGTATTAATTTCTACATTTAAATTAAGAGACATGTATATTATTCAAAATTAGTTTAAAATAGTAGTTTACAAAATAGTTTAGAAAGTAAATTGCTTGAATAAGTAAGCAAAGTTCTTCATTTATTTACACCAAAATAGTCCAACGAGAAAAATTTTTGATGAGTCCAAGCAATTTTAAAATCATGCAAAGCTTCTAGTCAAATATTGGAAGAAACCATTACGAAAAACTTTGTGAAATTTTTTGAAGTAATGCAAAAGAGTCCACGAAAGCGGTTCTAAGGCTTTTCAAGTATTAAATTACTGCATTTATCTTTTAAATAGCTAAAACTCTTTATAAACCGCAAGTTAGAAAATAAAGCAGCTGTGTGTCACATTTTCTGCAATTCAAAGTTTTGGTTCTTGTATTTTTTTTTCTTTTTTCTTTTTGAATATTTTGTCTCTATTTGAAAAGGTTTGTGATTTAAAATTTTTGTATTTAAGATTAATAATTATGATAATACATTGATATTTTGTATGCTATAAAAATATATTTTAATATACTTGTTGCCATAATGTCTTTATAGATATGGCAATAAGTTATGCAAGTAATTGTGCATAATGACTATGTGTTATATTCTAAATGGTTGCTTGGTTTTCATGCTGGTATTTTTTTAAATACAACCAATAATTATATAAACTAGCGGTGTCCCAAAAATTTAGGTGTTTCTTGTATTTTGTTTCATTTGAAATATTTTATTTCTATTGGAGGGTATTGCATCTAAAAGTTTCATATTCTAGAAAAATAATTTCGATAATACATTGACATTTTACGTACCCAAAAGAAATATATTTTAATTATCTCGTCAAATAAATTGATACATATATAGGGAAGTTAGAGATGTTATTATGCAAGATGATTGTAAGTTTGACTCTAAATAGTTGAGTTTTATTCTTTTTGTAAAAATAATCTATAAGTAAATAAACTTTCTGTGTTTCAAACTGTAGAAGTCTCTTGTATTTTCATATCTGTTTAGTTTATACTATTTTGTCTACATTTATGGATATTTTCCTTTTATAATCTTTGTTCTCTAGTAAAATAGTTCAGATATTATATTGATATTGTATATGCCAAAACTAAATATATTTTAACATGTTCACATACATGGCTACACTAATAAATTATGTAATGTAAATAATGTTTATCCTTATGCATATTGATTGTGAAAAATTAATTGATTGATATTGGTTTACTTAATACAGAGTTTATATAAAATCCAGAAAAAATATTGAAATTATTGATGCAAAAGTTTAAAATTCTTTAAAATATGAACATTGGATGTCGACATACTTCTGCCAACAAATTTTGTGTCATGAAAATTTGCGACATGAAAGATCAAGAAGCAAGCGTCATGAAAGATCTTTTCCTTAATGTCCTACCAGCTACCCGTAGAAGCTACTTTCACCTCTCTTGCAGTTCCATGGTGGTGTGTCCTTTGAAGTCATCTTCACTAGGAGTGACAAGAAAATACTATCGGGTTCAGATAGAGTCTTTAGGGAACTGGAGAAGTGTTTCAATGTTGTTTAAAGCCATCTAGTTGTAGACAATGAATCAGGTGTTGCAAAGTCATGACGAAGCTTTGCTGATAATCCTCTATCATCTGAAAATCTTTTGTAATGTTGTATTCACGTCTATTTCAACAATTCTTCCGAGGTTTGGGATCATTCAAACACTTAAATAGAGGTCCGAGTTCAATACATTAAGTACACCTTGCATATTGTTCTAGTTTCTAGTCATGGATGTATGTTCTCCGAGGAATTTTTCTACCACACGTTTTAAATTGACTTAAGCTTTCTACTTTCTTCAAAAGGCAACTTTTGATAGTTTTTAACTCTTGATGAATTTAAGGAATCATGGACAACATCTTTACAGCCACTTTCCAACCAAATTTAATGGTTTACTATTCTTTGGCTGAGTGTTGTATTTTTAAATTTCGATTAAGAAAATGTCATGCACTAAAAGCTGACTTTTTACCATTTGAACCCGCTTTTAGCCAGCTCCCTTCATCATAAAATCGCTTTAAAAATTAGGTCCAATACATTTTGTATCGACTTCTATGTATTTAATTTCCTATTAAACATTTTATTCTTAAATAAAATATAATTATTTACAATTTTTACAATATATTCAATGTTATAAAAACTGTTTCGATACATTTGTTTACGATTGGAAAAAATAGTTTTTATTGGCCCTTTTATTTTAAATTTATGAATAAAGAAATATTTGAGGTTAATGTGCAGTCTAAAACCAATTTGATAAAACATTCATCGACAAAAATGTATTTGAATGTCTTGTTAAAAGTAAATCTTAACGCAAATAAATGTACTTTTTCTTCCAATTTAGATTTAAAAGGTATTTTTGGAGACCATTTTTTTTTAAATATTTTCTTTGGTAATTAATTGCACTTCATTTTTCGATACTAATAAAAAAGAAAATTTTCTGTATTTCTCGTTGCATTTGTTTTTCACTTTGTGTGTTCATTAAAAATAAATATTTAATAATAATCTTTATTGTTTTCTTTTTCGTATAATAATTAAGGAATGTCTAGATGTCATCAATCATTCTTGTTAATAATTTTTAAATGTAGTAAATGTACTTATTAAATTTCCAAGCATTTGATAACAAAATTGAAATTGATAATACTTATTGGAATGAGTGAAGTATATTACTTCATTATTACTACACATAATTAATCTTAATGTGTATTAGATAGTGCTCAATAGCATTTCAGTTTTACTTGCACTTATTAATGCTTAATAAAATAGTACTTTAGTTAATTTATTTTTTCATGAAACAGAAGATAATATGGAGTGCTGTTAACTGCGATACTTATCATTTTTCTTAGATATAGAGGGGTACTGCATTACAGTAAATTTCATTCAACTTCATTTCGTATTATTTAACTATTCTATTAATAATTATGGTTTAAACATAACTTTAAGGGGTAATACGACTCTTAAATCGACAAAAAAATTCAATTTTTCAGAAAAAATGTATCTAAAAAGAAATACATTACTGAACATTATAAAACTGTACAAGTAAAAAAAAATTCTAATATTAAAAGTTTTTAAGAATAGAAACATGTCATCTACTTACTGTAAACAAATTTAAATTTATAACACTTTAACTTCGTTTTTCTCAAATTGTGGTTTGTTAATGTAACGCTCTCATTATCGCAAAAAGTTTTTAATATTTTTTAGTTTTTATAGGTTGTATACAATATAATTTTTAACCTATTGAACTTAAATGTTATTGTATATTCCCCAAAATATATTTTTTTATACAGTATATATACCTTTTTTTATATATTTTTTTCAAATATATATTTATCTTAAATATATACATATATAGATTCTAAGTTTTTTTGAGATGTTATAGCATGTTTGAAAACACTTTTGTCTTAAACTTAATTATATTTTTAGTAATCATGCGCGTTAGCCTTAATATCAGTTTTTTCAAAAACAAAGTGTATCTAAATTAAAAATTTCTAACAGAAATATTTTTTTATGTTTTAAATATAAATGAGATATCTTTTTAAAGGTAATAATTTTGCTATGTTAAAAATTATGCTTGTAAAATTGGTAGTTTTCAAGGTATGAGAAGTCGAAAATGATAATTACTTTATATTTTTCACTTTTAAGGAATTGTATAACACCTTAATATATATCACATTTTTATATAGGAACTGTACTAACGTTCAGTGGCAGTACAATCCTCTTTGGACGCAAGGTTTACCTCAGGATATCATTTATTACAGTCCGAATCGGATTATTATTATCTTACTAGTAATACTTCAAGTCCTTGAAACATAATTTCAGTTTTGCTATTCATAAAAGATTAAAAATTTCAATTTTATTAGATTTTATGAGGTTATTCGGAATTTTTGTTTGTCTTAAACTTAATTATATTTTTATTAATATTATATTTATATATAAATATAAATATATAATTATATATAAATATATATATATATATACATAATTAAATATAATATTAATTATTATATTTAATAATATTTTTGTATATAATGTTTTGGTTGGGTGAATTGATTTTTTTTTGGGGGGGGGAATTGGTGGTTTTACTGCTAGAGCTCTCTTTTTTTATAAGAATCTCCGATAGAATGTTTTCACTGCCACTAAGAAAGTTTATATGAATAAATTTAAAGATTAAAAACATTAAAAATACAACCATAAAAAGAAGTGAATTTATACGTCCTAAGTAATTAAACATTTCTCTTTTAAACTGGTTTAATCCTTCTTAATACATTATTTTGATGTAAAAAATAAAGACTATATTTCATCTTTACACGATATATAAATCAGAATTTAATTAAAATAACAATTATTAATTTTCAATTTTCGAGTTTAATCAAGATATGTTTGGGGTTGGTTGTTCACACAAACATACATACTTGCTTAATTAAATTTATATGTGCTTTTATGAGTACTTTTGTCATTAATACTATATAAAGTACTAAAATATTTAGAGTGACTACCTGAAGATATAATTTCTTTCATAGAACTGGAAGACATGAAAGATTGTTGGGATAACGCTCCGGTTGAGGTAAATACAAGTTTTATTATTTTAAAATTACATTTACTACTGTAGTGTTAAAAATTATAATTGTTAGCAGGAATATGGTAAATCACTTATATATTTTGTCTACAGAGTTGTAGACTGTAAAATACTCATAAGAAGTTTGTTTCTGGTATTTGTACTTTTTCGGATGTAATTTTTTAACACTAGATTTACGGACCGAGCCAATTTGACTCATTAAAAATTGATCCCTATATATATATATAAAACTTTAATGTCACTTTTCAAAAACATACTTAGCCGAACAATGGCCGATTAGTTAGGGTGCTGGCCTTCGGCACCGGTTGGTTGGTTTGGGAGCGCTACGGTCTATTTTTTGCAACACGAGGGCTTACGAGACCGGGACCTACTGCATAAAGCCGATTCCGAACGGCTACGAAAATCCATGCTATAGTTTGATTCGAACCCACGAACTCCGGTTCCGAAGGCTACCACCCTAACCATTCGGCCATTGTTCGGCCCTTCGGTACCGGAGTTCGTGGGTTCGAATCCCACACTGGCATGGATGTTCTTAGCCGTTCGGAATCGGCTTTAAGCTGTAGGTCCCGGTCTCATTAGCCGTCGTGTTGCAAAAAGTAGACCGTAGCACTCCAAACCAAACCAAAAACATACGTTGGTTTTTATTTAATAAAATATATGTAAACTTTCATTCCTCTTCCTCTCAGACCTCTTCATATCGCATTATCAAATATGGCATACCTATTTTCCCAGTTGAGAGCCAGTTTGACTCATAGGATGTTTTAACATTTAATCGTATAACACGAAATTTATTGGTCGACTCAAGTAATATTTCACGAAAAGATCTCATTTCCAATATGCTGAAGCAAATATAAAGAAGTAGTCGAGAACACTTCCATTCCAATGACACAAATTCATGTTACTGACGCACGGAAGAATTGTCAAGATAACAATCATGTAAAAGAAACAGATGTAGAAGCCATTGTGCTAAATGTAATAGAAATGTTTGTTTAAAATGTGTTTCAAAAACAGATTTTATATGTAAAAAATGTTTTCTATGAATTTTTTGATAATGAACATTTTATTTAAGTTAATTTAAAACTATTTTCATTGCAAAAAACTTCAATTTTTTTTTTGTATCAGTCAAATTGGCTCACTTCAGAAAAAATAGGTATATGATCAACATCCGTAAATCTAGTGTTAAAATCCTTAATTTTTTTAAACTATGAAAAATGCATATAAGTTTTAAATATTTGTCTAAATATGTAAGTAGATAAGGAAATACATGTCCTAAAATTAACAATACGCTAGACACAATAACTCAAAAAGTCAATCTATCACTATTTTGTAAGTTAAATAATGTTTCTAATTATATATTTCATGGAATATACTATTATAATGGTAGTCACAAATACATTTGTGGAATTATAGGAACTCGGGAACAATAACATTGGAAATTTCTCAAAATTTTTTTAAGGAAATTATGAATTGATTAACTTCAAGATCGAAAATAACTAATACTTAATCAGTTAGTACAAATGGATACAGAAGTATTTATTGCTCCAACATGCTTTCCTTTTTCATATACTAAAAGATTAAATGTGGTAACCAAATTAATATTAAGAATTTTATATTATTAAAACCTAAATCTTCATTTCGTTTTAGATGAGAGAAGTTTGTATTGGAACAGCAAATGCTTGTATGAGAACAAATATGAGTATTGATTTTCATGATTTTGTTTCGATAGCATGCAGTGTACCTGAAGAAAAAGCGGTAAATTTTAATTTCATAACTCTTTATAAATATTGCTTATTTTCTAAACTACTAAGGACTATTGGATATTAAATGTTCAGCAAAATTAACCAAATTCAAAATTTCTACTATGTTTTTTAACATAAAATCAACAACAAAATTCCAAAATTTACAGTTAAAATCAAGAAGTAATATATATATATATATATATATATATATATATATATATATATATATATATATATATATATAATATATATATAGATAGATAGATATATAGATAGATATATATATATATATAGATAGATAGATAGATAGATAGATAGATAGA
Source organism: Pardosa pseudoannulata (assembly GCA_032207245.1). Lineage (NCBI taxonomy): Eukaryota > Metazoa > Arthropoda > Arachnida > Araneae > Lycosidae > Pardosa > Pardosa pseudoannulata. The sequence continues at coordinate 163,244,771 of CM063498.1, read as the reverse complement.
TAGATAGATAGATAGATAATACATATATATATATAATACACACACACACACACATATATATATATATATATATATATATATATGTGTGTATATATATATATGTATTATATATATCTATCTATCTATCTATCTATATATATATATATATATATATATATATATATATATATATATATATATATATATTAGATATTTGAAGTGTAATAATTTTCAGTAAACATCATTAGAAGTAGTACAATCTACATTTCTATCTGATGTGAATATCAATCTAAATCTTGTAGCAAAATATGGAAGACAATTTTTCATATAACGTATCAGTAACTATGTAATGAGGATAATAAGTTCAATACAATTACCACAAATTACATTGACTCCCCAAAAGTTAAGCACAAATATGTAAATGCTAATTTCTGGAAGCCAATCAGAATTGAAGAGGATGCAATTCGCTGCAGAGGTTGATGAAAGTATGTAAATATGTTAGTTAACAGCCAATTGCGCTTTCATGTCAAGAAATATGAAAAAAAGGTTAATATTATAAGATGCCAGCTTTATGAAGGGTTACAGAAGTTGATTGTAAGTGCTGATAGAAGGTGTTTAAAACTTTCGTACAATTTGTTTTCAAGACATAGTGTTTCTATGACTTCCAGAAGACAAGACAGTCGATAACAGATGTTGCTTTTTTCTTCGCCGTTCATCATTCTGTAATTTCACGTTTTAGAAACAATTCCAAACCACACAGACAGTTGTCCGAAGACCCGTAACCGGTCGCAAAAGGGTTACATGCCCCGCGGAAGATCAATATATTGGTATTTTAGCCTAGCGGAATCCCAGAGCGACCTCCACACGGGTGGCATCTGTGGTTACAGTATCCATTGATAAGGCGATATCTACAGCTACTGTACGCCGAAAATTACATATGAGTGGACTAAACGCCCGGGTACCTCGAGTTTGTGTTTTTCTATCCGCCCAATCTAGAGGGGCACAACTAAAGTGGTGCATGTCAACTGGACTGTGTCTTAGTGGGCAAATGACATGTTTACTGATTAGTCAAGGTTTGCTCTGGAGCAAGATGACAAGCATATAAGGATATAAGCATTATGGTGTGTGCAGGGATTTCATTAGGATACCGCACCGACCTGCACTTCTTCCAACGGGGTTCTGTGAGGGATGTACGGTATCGAGATGAATTTCTAGAACCCATTGTAAGATTTTACGCTGCAGCAGTTGGCCTTAGTTTTGTTTTAATGAATGATAACGCACGTCCGCATAGAGGTGACATCGTCGATGGCTAACTGGAGAGTGAAGGGATTGCGCGTATGGCATGGCCAGCATATTCGCCCGACCTTAATCCCATAGAAAATCTTTGGGATGCTCTCGGCCGTGCTGTATCTTCACGTTTCCCAACCCCAGCCACTCTTATTGATCTGGAAGCTGCTCTACAAGAAGATAAGCGATTGCTTAATCCTGCAAGGGTTAGCCCCCTAATTGAAAGCATGGTCACAAGGTGTAAACTTTGTATACAAGTGAGAGGGATCACATACCCTATTAATGGCTTTTTTTACATTTTATGTTGTTTATTTTCACTTTCTACATAATTCTGCTTAAGTCTCCAGTATGTCATTATCTGATAACTTACAAAAATTGAATATTGTTTTCATATCTGTATATAATTATTGATTTTGTTTTATGTCTAAATATATATGCTACTTTCCTGCCAAATTGTGTGTCGATCAAAGCAGTATTTGTTGATTTTTTTGTATTTTACATCTTCGTGATTAACTTTCGGAAGTGAGTGTATTTACTAAATAAATATATAAAAATATTAAATTCATTTACAAATATTTTTCAGACTTACTTATAAAAACATCAGAGATAACTTAAAATATTTTACTTCTGTTTAAGATTCCTTGTTGGAAAGAAACTTTGGATAGCTCAATGGAATACGAAGTAAGGATTTTATCATTACTTTTTCAAGTGGAGCAATTTTCATTACAGCTGTCCATTCTCGCACATAACTTACCAGTTATGAGTACACTTTATAATTGTATTTTTCTGTAAGTTAAAATTAGTAAGGTTAATTTTAAATTATTTAGCTGAGTAAAGAGGAAATTATGTTTTTGCGTAAAATAATTTCTAGATATTTTTTAGGAATATCAAGTTTTTAAGAATAATGAATGGTTTTGAAATCATGTCATTTTTAATATGGTTGTATTTATGTTTTGGGACAGGGAATAAAATCTATTTAAAACTTTGCACATTTAAAAATATCTTCTTCTTCTATAGCACTATAGCCTTCTACAAACCAAGGCTGTCTCAAAAAGTTTCTTCAATCTACTCGGATTCAATGAGTGTCCTTGAAAGCTTCAAAACTGACTCGAGTACTCATAGTTATGTGTCTCTTGTTACCCAATTGCACAAAAATCTTGCTCGTTGGGGATTTCATATAATTTTCTGTTGGGTTCCAAGTCACGTCGGTATTTGCGGCAACGAAATAGCTGACGCCTTAGCGAAACAGGCAACTTTATTTTACACTGGTCCTCTGCCTTATAGAGATATTAAAAAAGAAATCGCTCGTATTAGAAATGTCCACTGGAATGCTGAATGGAACACTGAAACTCTAAACAAATTTCACTCCATTAAGCCATCCATCTCATTTTGGCTCAAATGTCGATAAATGACGTCATTTTAACACGTCTTCGTATTGGTCATAGCCGATTCATAAACATTTACTATGTGCAGAGCCTACTCCACAATGTTCTATTTGTCATACTCACCTCACTGTCCATCATATTTTAACTTCATGCACTGCTTTAAAACATTTTTATAATATATATTTTAAAACTTTTAATCCTAGTTTGAGTGAACTTCTGGGTGAAACTCCTCATCCCAAATTGTTTGAGTTTCTCTATCGTACTAGTGTTTAAAACTTCATTTAAATGATTTTTAATGTTTTAATGTGAGTCTTTACCTCGTCTTTGCTGTATTTATTTTTATAAATTTTTAGTATTTTCTCCTATATTTAAATTATAATTTTGTTTTAATATATGCTCTTTTGTTTGGCGCAGCATATCCTAACTTGGATCTTGCGCCAATAAACCATAACCAACCAATCAACTAAAAGTTCCTTCCATCGGGAACCATCCGTCGCCACAGTTCTCCACTCGTTGACTCCAATTTCATGTAGCATATTCTCAACCAAATCATTCCACCTGGTGTTTGGTCTACCTCTTTTCTTTTTTCTATCAACTTTTTAAAATGCAACTTTATTTATTGGGTTTAATTCCTTGCATAAATGTGTGCCAAAAACCTTAATTGATAGATCTTTAAAGTTTTCACAATATTTTGTGGCCTGAATTTAGAGTGTAGTTCATGATTATAACGGATTATCCATGAAATATTTTATCTAACAGCCCCAAATATTTTTCGTTCAAATATTATTAGCTTATTTTCCTCAATTTGTTCATAGTCCCACACTCGCTTCCATAAATAATTATTGGCTTTATTAAAATTATGTAAAGATTAATTTTTTTTTTTATGCCTAAGTGTTTTGATTTAAAGTGATTTCTTAGCCCGTAATAACATTTGTTTGCCATATTTAATCTGTTCCTAATTTCAATTTTAATATCATTATTTTTTGTTATAATTTAGCCTAGATATTTCAACTGTTCAATATTTTCAAAGCTGTAATCTCCAATTGTCATTGGCATTTAAAAATATATTGCTGTTAATTATTGAAATGGTTAACTTTACTTAATTTTTTAAATATTTAATTTCGCCCCATTTTCCAGTCATTCAAAAAAATTAATAGTTTTATTAAGATTCTAAATAGGATATACTTTAAACAATTATAAATAATTTTAGTTTGAAGCTTTATATAAAAATGTACATATCAATTAATTAATTTTGTTACAATAAAACTTTATCTACTATACTAATAATTATCAAAATCTTCAACTAAATTTACGGCTCTACTATCCGGCTTTCAATTTTATGGCTATATGCTAATTTCATACACAAATGATTAATATTTTATATTTTAATAAATAATCCTTCATATAATAAATATAAATAACTTATAATTTCATAAAAATTCTAAATATTTTATTCTAAATATACAGTACATTTCGCTTTGTCATGAATAAAAAATAGTCCGTTTTACCTTAGATTAGTACCTAAAATATCTGCTTTAAAGGTAAAATTATTAGATAAAAGTTTTGATCATATTTGATCAAAGCAAAATTTTGCATGAATACTAAGTTTCTTTTGTTAGACGTTAAATACATTCTATTTACTAATAAAACTTTATAACCTGTAGACTTAAGAAGTTACAAATATTTGGTTTAAAGTGAAAATTCATAATTTCTACAATTATTTCAGAAAAAGACTTCAATTGATATAACAAAATATGAAGACACTACTAACATTCAGGAGGCAAAAGTAAGTAACGTTGTTAGCAACACTTTCCATGCATTACAAAAACCTTCATATATAAAAGTATTTCATTTGATTAAAGCATATAAAAGTACCAGTGACCACTGAAGTATTTTATAAGGGTAGTAATAAGGTCAAAGAGAAAGGGAGGACAGCTAAAGCAGTCAACGGAGTGACCAGTAGATATAAAATACATAAAATTATGTGTGGTATCTATAAAGTATTAAATCTCTTGAATTACACCGCATTACCATTATAATTTTGACATTTTGATTTTCAAATATATAAGATCTGTGAATTTCAGTACGTACTAAGTTATGGCCACCCCTGGGCTTGAATGCAACATATTTAACTGTATTTCAATCTTTGTATTTCGCTGAATGTAAGCTCAGTTCAGTATTTAGATGACTGTTTAAGGGAAATTAGTATAATGTTGATTGGAAAACGACATTAACAGATTGTTAAAACTCTACCAGCTTCAAACAATTAATTAAAAAAACTTTTATTGCCCTTTTGCTTATATTTATGTTTTAAATTAACAATATTTACTACATTTCATAGCTGTTTTAATTAATTGATGCTTTGTGATTTATAAGATATAGTTCGACAGATTAAATTATTGTAAAAGAAAACATACAAAGATGGATAAATAATTGAAATAATTAGTTAATATGCATACATTTTTTCTTGCAAAGGAGACGATGGTGCCAAGAAATGTTGGGAAAGTATGACTTAGAGGCTATAAATATTATTTATTGTAATCAATTTTCGAATATTACTAAATAAATCTTTAAACTATTCGAAATCCGTTTCAAAATCTCAGAATCAGTATAAGAAATATTTTGCTGAAAGTATAAATACTCTTGTCGATTAAACTACAGTTATCCTGAAAACAGAAAGCAAGCAATTTGTGCTCAGGTCAGTGCTCTACCTTAATGGAATCAGTCTGCTTAATGTTACTCCGTATCTTCTTTTAATCACTGGATAAAAATCACAATTTAATCTAGGTATTCAATTAAAAAGAAATCTAGATAATCTAGGTATGCTATAATGGGTATGACAGTTATAATTGTCACACCCGTAACAGCTTATTTATATTTTTTAAACATGTAAAAAAACTGAAATTCTTTATTATTTTTTTTCAAAAACCCTCCCTTGGTCGTTATAATTACTCCACAAAAAATATAATTTGAATTATTATATTCATTATAGAAAATATTGCTAAAAGTATTCGTATGTATTACACTTGTTTCTATGGAATGGCCGATAAAAAACGAAACTAAACTCCTCGATGCACCAACCCCTAGTGGGCCAGGGCTTACGGTGCTGATCTCCGTTTATGTGACAAAGGGTCCTGGGGTAAGAAGCATATGTTCCGGTTAGGTGGTTCATCTTACGCGGAACCCTCACTGTTTAGTTCCCAAGCACGCTTGGTCCTCAGTTCATCTACCCGCTTGAGGGATGAAATGCTGAGTCAACCTTGCCTAGACCGGGAATCGAAACTCGGACTTGTGTTGTGGGAGCGCGAAGCGCTACACCAAAACCACTGGGCTTCAATGGCATATATATATATATATATATATATATATATATATATATATATATATATATATATATATATATATATATATATAATATATATATATATATATATATATATATATATTGTGAACAAAGCTTCCAAACCGAATTGCTGAAAAAAATCTCTAAACCACACAAAATTTGGCAAGCAATATCTTCCTCAAGACGGGAACCACCAGACAAGAAAGAGATCTGGACTGATTCCTATTAAAAATGTTTTAATAGGAATAAAATAATGAATTTAGGGTGAGGTTAGAGTGGACAATAACAATACGAAAAATATTCTTCAAGCCTTTCCTAGGAAGTATCAATTGGTCTTTGTAGATTATGTTGAGGCTCTCTCGATTGCACTCTACAAACACCTTGATCTCAATTTCCTTAGCAGCACTTGCTTTTTTGGTGGTGCTAAATGAGTAAGAACTTTGAAGCGATGTATTGTGAAAAGGGTGTATGAGCCTGTATTGCCAGCTCAATTAGAAAACAAAGAAACAAACTTGATCTCAATATCTGCAAACAATTATTTCTCCATGCCTACAGAAAATAACTGTAAATATACAATTAAATTCATAGAATTGTAATTTTGAAAAACTTGTCATGTGAAATATAATATTTCACGAGGTAAAATTTCGATACTTCATTTACTCCTTTTTTAATTTCAGATATGTATGTTTCCTGCTGTAGCTCGGTGCCGAGATTATCCTGGAGTTTGTTTTTAATCTTTTATTTTCTTCCTAAGCATTAATCTAGGTACTATGAATTAAAATGGAAGACAAATGTGTTTGGCATTTGTATCAAAAACAAATGTTATAAAGTTGTAAATTAAATTTTTTGCAAAGAATGAAATGCATTAATTTTTTTTCGTACATTTTGTAGCTATATCTAGTCAAATTTCGAATGGTTATAGGGTGAATATCTAGTCCAATCAAGAATGCTGGAACAATTCTAACATACGCAACTAAAATAAGTTTTCCATTAATTTGAAAAATATGTAATTTGTTTTAACCCATTACGTCAGGTCTATCACCAAATACACGGAATATGCACATATACAGATGCATAGAGACTGTTAGATAGATAGGGAAACAGTTAGACAGAAAAAAAAGACAGGTACATAAAATGAGACAGCTGTTGATCATTTGCACCCAGAAGAAGAAATTTAGATAGACTTTAAATTGTCTATGACTATTAAAAAATACCTGACATTCCACGTCAATATCCAAACTCATCAAAAGCTTTAGTTAAAACAGATCTTCTTAAAAATTGTTTTCTATTTTAAAGCGATTTGACTAAACAGTATGGTTTTTATTGTTATTAAGACTATGTGCTAGAAGGCTTTAAAAGGCAATATAATGATAATCAATGCCACAGTTCCACTTAGAATCACTTGGCATAACTATGCAAATATTATTTCTATTATCTTATTTTTATTACTTTATTAATAAAAAAAAGATTTATATTAGATATTTAAAAGAGCGTCATAATGTTCCACCCTACTAAATTTACTTTAATTGCATTTCACTATAACATTCCCTGTTTGAAGTATCTAAAGATAAGCAATAATATACTCATATTTTATGTTACTAATTAAATTTTACCTGAAAATAAACTTATAATATGTGATAAATATTTATAGGGAATCCCGTCGATTTAACGATTTTTGTATCAAGTGCAAACACTCTGTAATTAAAAATGACTTGTATAATTTCATTCATAGCAATGATATATTTACCTATTAATAGAAGTTTAGAGGAAATAATTTTTAAATTAACGTAAATGGTAAGTTTTTAAGGAAAAATGTTTAATCTACAAAAAAAAAAAAAAAAAAAAATCTACTAGCTCAAATTTTTAAATAGATTTTATTTTTCAAATGTTATGAAACACTTAATTTCCTCTATTTGCGAAAATCTAAGTCTAAAACAAATGCTTGAATCGTCCATGCATATACATTTCATTTGCTTTGAAGGAAGGAAAGCTTTTTTCGCAAATTTCATTGATCCTATTCATGTTTTATCCTCCTGTGAACATGTTAAAATGAAGAAAAGATGATTATCAGTTTATAACTTTAGGGGAAAATATTATAGCGCTTATTTGCCTTGATAAGGATGAGCTAATATAACACAACAGGAAATTGTAAAAATTATTTCCCCAAACTTGAAGTGTCTTTAATTAGTATAAAAGAAACCTATAAAATAATAAATGTAGTTGTGTTAATCTAGTACAATTATATCAAACATGCCTAGCCACTAACGGATATTTATAAAAAAGAGCAGTATGTGTAATTCCACGGAAAGAGTTGATTTTACATAAGATATTGTAGGGGTTAAAGTGCAAGTAGAAGAATGAATTTGCAAGATATATGATTATTAAATGAAGACATTTCAATCTATTAATGTTTGCAAACATTTAAACAGTATGCAGACGGTATGGATAAATAGTTGAAAGGCTTCCTGTAATAAAGTAAAATTTCATATAACAACTGCATTTAAATGTCCTCCTAAGAAAAAGTTCACAGAAGTTTGATTTGTTGAACCTGGTGACCTCACAACAGAATCACTATGTTAATTTATTTAAAGTTTATTTAAAATTAAATGCATTTTATATCAGAGTGTTTTTCAAGTATTTCTGGACCTATGGGTCATCGGTTAATTCTATTATTCTAGCCAAATATATTCACTTGCAATATTAATGCAATCTAGTTCAAACACTGCATGATATTCCTACTAACCCTTTCGCAACCAATATCTTGTACACGCGACGCAGCGATTTCCCTCTTACCAGTTCAGCGTCACCTCCACGCGATGATCTCCTGTTAATATTGAGATACCAGGGTCGCCTATCCCTAATAGGAAATCTGAACGTTTTATTTTATATTTTAAATGCTAGATTCAATTACTAGATGACGTGAATGGTAACAGTTTTCGCAACGGTCGACTCGTATAACATTCACGTTCTGGTCCTCTAGGATCTAAAGGACAAACTTGCTTACAAACATTTATAGTTCAACAGTGTTAAGAAAGAACTAAACATAAATGTTTTAGTGTTTTCTCTAACACATTATATCTAACGAGAATTACAAGTCTTTGAAGCTTGAACAATTTATCTTCCCATAATTTGGTTCAATTAAATGCATGTATTTTAAAAACCAACATACCACTATTGTAGCAGACTAAAAGTAGAAGTCAAATTTTGTGTCTGTGAAATATACAATTTAATAAAAATCGAAAAATTAGATTCATTTGCTAATATGTCAATTAATGTATCTAAATACAATATTTCTACTAAAATAATATTTTACAGAAATATATATATATTGCTAAATGTGGAATTAATTCTTAATATGAATCATATACAGGTAGGTAACTGGATAACTGCATCTCAATAAGTACTGATATATATGATTTTAATAGCTTCTTGACTTAAAAAAACCCAAATAAGCAAAAATAGTAAATTACTTAAAGTAGTTGAAGAAATCCTGACTGGATATCTTTTAATGATTTCTTCATTTGTTTCTGGAATAACATTATATTAAATTATAAAATTAAGAAAATTTAGTAATATAGATTAGTAATTCTTATTATGGATTATATGCAAGTATGTAACTGCATCTCAATACGTACTATATGATTTTAATATCTTCTTGACTTAAAAAAGTCTAAATAAGCAAAGAGAATAAATTACGTAAATTAGTTGAAGACATTCACTGGATATCTTGACAATTTCTTCATTTGTTTCTGTGAGAACATTATATCCAATTATAAATTTAAGAACAATTTAGCAATATAAATTAGTAATTATTAATATAAATTATATACAGGTATGTAACTGCATACCAATAAGTACTAATATATGATTCTAATATCTACTTGCCTTAAAAAAACCTAAATATGCAAAGAGAGTAAATTACGTAAATTAGTTGACATTAGAGACATTCTCTGGATATCTTTTGAAAATTCTTCATTTGTTTCTGCCATAACATTATATCAAATTATGAAATTAACAACATTTTAGTAATATAGATTAGTAATTCTTAATATGAATTATATACAGGTATGTTACTGCATCTCAATAAGTTCTAATATATAAATTTTAATATCATCTTAACTTAAAAAACCCTAATAAAGCAAAGAAAGTAAATTAGGTAAATTAGTTGAAGAGACATTCACTGGATATCTATTGATAATTTCTTCATTGTTTCTGCAATAACATTATATCAAATTATAAAATTAAGAACAATTTACTAATATAGATTAGAATATGATACAGAGTGTTTCAATGATAATGAAGTGAGACTGTAATTAATTATACGATATGAGGAATTCCCATTAAAAAGATTTATTGTACGTAAAGAGACAGAACGTTTTTCTTATTTCTAAATAAACTTAATGAAAAGTTGAAAATTTCACGCATGAAGTTTAATGAGATACTTATTGTTGGGAACATTTTCTATAATTTGTGATTGTTGAAATTTTCATTACATTAATGAGATTATCTTTTTTTAAATTTCCAAACAATTTATTTGTGTGGGTGTGTTAATAATAGTTTAACATTTCGAGCTCATATGTTTTTTTCCGATATAGTTTATTATGAAATTAAATTTTTGTTTGTAGCATTGATAAAATTTCAATTACTTTTGATTCTTTGACATTTTATGTCAAAGGATGATTCAATTTTCTTTAAAAGATGCAAAGAAATTTGTTTCCAACTAAGCAAACAAAACTTTAATATATTTGTAACGTAAAATATATTTCATTTTTAAGAGGATTTCTGATATCTCTAAAGGAAAATAATTCATAATGAAGACTTTTTATATAACTATGATTTAAAAAATTAGACTATATTTGTATTTCATATTCGAAACAAACTATTTTAGATCTTGTGTTAAAAATAATTTAATATTTGGATTATAAATTTCTATAGAATATATTTACTTATATGTATTTTATATATGTATTTTTTACAGTTCAATATCAAAATTAAACTTTTGTTTGCAGTATTACTAAAATTCCTATTTTTTATGATATTGACATTAAATAGCATCAAATGTAAAATAATGGTTTAATCCCTTTAAAAATTGAACGGAATTTTGTTGTAAGTTAAAAAAAATGCTTTATTTTTAAAAACATTTCAGAAACCTCTAAAAGTTTATAGATAAGTTAGAATCTATTCCTTTTATATAACTAGAATTTAGAAAATTAATTTCGTATCCTCCTGTTTTTAAAATTAATTTAGGGTCTCACTTCGGAAACAAATTGGATTTCCCTAGTAAACAATCTTCTAACAACGAGGTAAAGTTTAACTAGAAATTTGTTGGTGTCTAGAGACTACTATTTCATAACCACACTATAGCTTGTGATTGTAAAAAGCATAAAGTGAGATATACCTCTTTATTTATTTTTCCCCGCTTGCTCATTTTAATAAAGTCCTGAGAAAATTGTTTTAGTAGAATCTCAGTGTTTTAATTAACACCTATCCCTGCGGCTTAGCTTAACATTTTACAAAAATAATGATTGCTAATGCGACATATAAGACAAAGTTTTTCTTGAAAATAACTACCTAGAAGTATAAGAAATTTAGTTTTCGTAGTACTTAATAATAAATGAGGCTTTATTATGTTCTTAACTTACGACTGTGTACCGCATTGTAAATGAACTCCGTCAAAAGTCTTGCCTAGTGTTTAATTATCAGGTATCATAGGACTAAAATATTGATAATGTAGATAAACAAATACTAAAACTCTATTGAAATCAAAATGAATGAAATAAGTAATACCTCAAAGTTCATCAGAATATTTATAGAAAAAATATAATTATCTTAATCCTTAAGAGGTAGTAGATCCGTTGTCAAGAATTGTGTTGGAACCGTCTTGTTTTAATTAACACTTTCCCTTGCTTAAACATTTCTTAAAAATAATTATTAATAACGCAAAATGTTGTAGATATTTTTCTGGAATGAATTACCTAGAAGACTATGAGATTTATTATGGAATGTATTTAATTAAGACCTTTGTTGATATATTTTAATGTCATGAGTGCTTAATTCACTGCAATTGAACCCAGACTTAAATACTATGCGTGATGATTGTTGCTTAAGATTTCGTTAACTAGATTTAAAAACATTAAAAGGAATGTACATACATAGTGATTCACTGTCAGTGCGACAAATATGCAGATTGTAGAAAGCACAAAGACGATTAGCATGATATAGCTTTGCAATGACTCAAAATTTTTAGCCCTGTTTTACACGGCATTAACCGATAAGATGTTTGAAAATCGATCCCATTGGAGTCAGCATATGAAAATGTTTAATTATGGTCTAAAATGAAATGCAAACAATCAGTTCTACAAGACCTATTTTTGAGAAATTTGAGTATATATAAAGGCGGGGAAAAAGCAGTTAGGAGTGAATATTTTTAGGTACAGCTCATGATGTAGTCGCTTGTAGCCTTCTCTAACGATACGATCCAGAGAAAGACCGTGCAAGATCACTCATATAGTCAACCTTTTCGTTACGTTTCGTCTTACTTCAATGTTTGTCCCTGTCGCTACCTCACCAATATGCGATGTTTGCAGAGTTTCTATATATTTAGCCTATATATAGCTTATAGGTTCTCTTGATAAAATATTTTCATGAATAAAATATTTCCGTTACTATATTCCAACTATATTATTTACATTATGTTATTATTTAGATTTAACCATAAAATAAACTAGCGTTTAAAAAATCGTTATCATAATTTAACAATCATATCTCCTCACAATCTTTCTTCATATTTCCAAATAGATACTATGTAAATCCTTTAGTATAACACTTTGAAGAATTATTTGTACTTATTCCACTTGACAATCCGTACAACCGATTTTTGGAAAGTGTTCACTTCTACAGGAATAAACTTCTATTGCATGTTAAAACTGTTTAAACACTTACATTGCTATGTATATCCGAGTTGTTTTTCCGAACCTTCTATTAGTTTCTCGTAGTTTTAATGAATTACCCTGTGTAGTTAAAGTGAACTCTCTAAAAGAATGGGTAGATTGGGACGAAGTAAAACAAATACATGTATACATACAGAAATATAACTATAAATAAATGAATGTATAATTATTTATAGTGATGATAATAATTTTTCTTCTTGTTTTGTTTTACCTTATTTTTCTTGTTATTTGCTCTTTATAAAACATTTTGTAGATTTGTTGCAAAAATGTGGCTAACTCGATTGAAAATAATTATTTATTCTCATGCATAGTCCTAGTACTGTATCCATATTTTTGCTTTTATGCATCTAATGTTACTCCTCTGGTTTTCCACTGCTTTTATTTCATTTTACTTGTGTGTAACTTGAAATTTTGAAATAAATTTTAAGCTACTTTCTTTCCTAGCTAGATATTTGGAATTTTGCATATAAATTCATTTTTGGTGACAGTACCATGCATTCAATCATAAACAAAATTAGACTGAAGAAAAAAAATTACATTTCGAAAACGCTTAAAAAATGTTCAGAATACTTCCAATCCAGAGATTTCAAACTAGTATAACCCTCTATTTGTAAGCAGTATAAATAAAAGATTTGGGGTATATTTTAAAGAATGTTTTAATATTTTATGGTATACTTATTTTCCGCATAGAGTTAAGATAAAACAATATTGAGGATAAAAATGGACTAGAAACTAAAAAATAATTTCCAAACATAGCATGAAAGATCTGAAAATTGTGTGAAAAGCTCCTTTATTAAATTTTCAATGTGTTCAATTTTTAATATGGTGAAATTGAGCTAGGAGCGTCTACGGTAAAAAAGGCAGTTCTCATGATAAGTGAAATAAAATAAATGCGTGGGCGATATCGGAATCAGTATCAAAGTCGCATGTTTTCATTACAGATATACTTGTAGGGGAATATTTATATGAAATTACGATCTGATATTTAATTATTATACTTTGCTTTTATATATAGTCGTCACATAAACCATCATAACTGGCCCTCGCTCAATTTCTCTATACAGAGGCTATTCCACCGTTTTTTAGACGATATATAAAGATGATTATGTAATCACAAAACTTAATTACATAAAATTCTTGTGTTTGAAATGTTCTATTTGATAGCCCTTATTCTAAACTATCTTGCAACACCGTAATTTCGAGGTTAATAAGGCATAAGTGTCAGAAAGGTATTCTATCCCATTGCTCCTGAACAGCTTTCCAGAGTCCTGTAAGGATTGTGGGACGATGTTTGGATAATGCAGATTCTAAAAGTACGAAAGCACAAAATTCCATAGGTGAAACAGCGGGAGATTTAGTAGGGATATCAGTGAAGGGAAATGAATAAAAGGAATTATGAATGATATTGAGAATTATAAATAGCCTTGATATCGGTTTTTTCTTCCATTTCTTTTAGGACATTTACAGTGGATTTTAAAGTGTGACTGATAGATTTGTCTTGATGGAATTTTCCAGGTTGATGGCACTGCGGGTAAAGCAATGGTATTTCATTCAGAAAAAATTGGCGATGAAATATATTCCTAATAGTATTTGGAGTTAATCTTCACATTTTTTCAACTATCTTTATTTTTAACTTGCCATTTTATGAAAAACAAGCAACAACCATGAATCCTTTACAAAAAACTTTCTTTCGATTCTTTGAACTATGTAGTTAATTTTTTTTCTTCCTTTTTATGATAATAAATGCATCTTTTTCTGTTACAATAATTTAAATACACCCATGATTCATCTATTGTGACTTTTTTTTCCATTTTTCTTTGGATAAATGTTTTTCATACAGAATTCTGCAGCGTGTCCTGCGTTCAGCGATATGCTTTAGAGAAAGACCATGTACATTGAGTTTTTTCGCTTTCTTAAGATTTAAATCAATATTTATCATTTTGTTTACAGTGGACACCTAGCATTTTGATGATTTTGTGTCTGTCCTTTAACTAAGAAGATTTTCGTTTAACATTAAACAACGTACGTGTTCGTTTGTCCTTGGATACTTGTTTAAAATTTTTGTCCCACTTGAAGCTCCAATTTGAAGTTTTTTTTCCTTTCTTTTTGACGCTATTGTCTATCAACGCTTTAAATATTACAAAACCATGACTATCACATCGTTTTTGGATAACGGAATATGAATACTTCTCTTCGAAAAGAGCATAAATACAGCCTACGAACCTACTGCTTCGTTAAAACCGCCATTTTGAATAAAAACAAACCTCTCAAGCAGTAAACGATAATTTTGATTTTTAAAAACATAGTACAATTGCAGTTATTTAATTTCCAACAAACGATTTTTTAATACTTTCAACTAAAATCGTCTAAATAATGTGTGAACAGCCAGTATATGCCAGCAAAATGAGTGAACAGACAGTATGTGTGATCAGCCAGTGTATTAGTACATTGTAAATTTCATATAGAAGATTTTCACACAATTTCTCTTCTACGTGCTGTTTTTAAAAGAATTTTGAAATTTTTAATGAATTTTTATCACTTTTTTGTTAAATAATAGTAAGTAAAAATTATTTTATTCACTTAGTCATTAATATTTCATTTTTTCATCTTATTTTGACTTATGATCTATTACCTCTATATACATGTCGGTCTCGGTATGTATTACTGAGTTAGGTGATGGACAGATGATGATTAAACTGATTGAATATATATATTAATATGTAACATAAGAATTTATATCCGCTGGTTACACAAGCCCCTAACGTTTGAATTTCCCTGGTTTGTTGGACAAATGGTATAAGAAAGCTTACATAAATTGAAATTGCTCAATTGAAACAACAGCAAAGTCCGTGGTTTAACTTTATTTAAGACTGAATAAGAAGGTCTTTACCCAATATTAGAAAGGCATCGAATGATGACGATAAAACACTTCTAGTACTAATTCTTTCTATCAGTTTAGTCAGCGTTATGCAGCAATTCAGACATCGGGTGAGTGAAATTATTATCCTAAGCCAGCTGTAAAATGTGGGGTGTGGATAGAAAATTAGCATTTATTCAAGCATTAGTTTAGGGAGACTGGTAAAAATAATTTAAATCAGGGAACACTTCTGAGATTTTGTGGCTGGGAAGTTAGGTATGAAAGAATGAAAAGTGGAAAATAATAATTTAACATAGATATTTTAGGTGTAATAATTTTGATATAGTACATCTATACATTTCAGTAGTCATATGTTTTTGTAAAACTTTAAAAAGCTGTAAGTTAGCTGTGATAGTTCAGTCGGCAATGGTAACTCTCTCGTCATGGAAGGGTTGCGGGTTCGGGCCTCTACCCGGCTTAAGATCCACCGTGTTCGTTAAAAGGGACTGGGAGAAATAAAATACGTCCATGGTCACAATGTTCTCCAAGTACTCTAATGATATCTCCAGGGGTGGGACACCAAGCCTGGGAGTCTTCAGCTTGGTCCCAGCTTCGGAATCATAAGAACCCATTCTTGTGGTTAAGTCACCCTTCAGCCCTCGTGGTTCTTCGCTCAAAGCAAAGTTGCAAATTTCACTTAGGAATTTACACTTTGACCTGTCACATATTGCGATGGGGCTTTTCCACCTGATGCTATCATCAGGGAAAATCATATTTCCTACATCAGTTTACTATAGGAGGATGAGCAACAATAACAACATACTTAAAATTAATTCTACAGTATCATATGATATTTTTAACTCTAAATCTTCTAAATCTGAATCTAAATATTCTGTTCTTTTTAATATTTTACACTGCAAAACTCGCTTCGTCCCTGCTTCTTAATCATGAGGACCTATTCTTGTGGTTAAGTCACGCTTCAGCCCTCGTGGTTCTTCGCTCAGAGTAAAGTTGCAAATTTCACTTAGGAATTTACACTTAGACCTGTCACATATTGCGATGGGGCTTTTCCACCTGATGCTTCCATCAAGGGAAAATCAGATTTCCTACATCAGTTTACTATAGGGGGATGAGCAACAATAACAACATACTTATAAGTAATTCTACAGTATCATATGATCTTTTTAACTCTAAATCTTCTAAATCTGAATCTAAATATTCTGCTCTTTTTAATATTTTACACTGCAAAACTCGCTTCGTCCCTGCTTCTTAATCATGAGGACCTATTCTTGTGGTTAAGTCATTCTTCATCCCTCGTGGTTCTTCGCTCAAAGTCAAGTTGAAAATTACTCTTAGGAATAGACCTGTCACATATTTCGATGGGGCCTATTCAATCTGATGCAATCATCAGGGGAGAATCAAATTTCTTACATCAGTTTACTACAGGGGGATGAGCAGCAATAACAACATACTTGAAAGTAATACTACACAGTATCAAATGGACTTTTTAACTCTAAATCTTCTAAATCTCAATCTAAACATTCTGCTTCATATTTTCCCCTGTAACATTTTTTTAAAACTACGTATTTAGTAATAAATCATGGAAAAGGATACTTTACTGAAATTAAGGGATACTATAGATATTTTATAATATATATGTATGATAAAATTAAGAGATTATTTTCACTATTTATTAACTGGAAGGAATTCAATTATGAATAGTTTTCTTTTAGGAATTCAATATGATCATTACAAATTCTATACCATAATCAAATTGAATTCATCATTAAACATATGTATTTATTATTCATTTTCATTCATGTGTCTAGCTTTCTCCCACATTTCAAGGTATTGATTATGAATTATTTATTAAGTGAAAATTAGTTATTACCAGGTGAATTTTACTTTAATTATTTTACCTTTTCAATGATTGGTATTTTTAAGATAATAATGAAACATTTTTAACAATAATTGTTTTTTCAAATAGTTGAGAGCTTGGAAAATGATTAACAAAAATGAGTAAGTGCAATAAAATTTCGTTTTATAATTACATTAGACTAGCATCTAAAAATAGGGTACATAAATAGAACGCAATTAAATTAAAACTGAAAGAAACATTTATAATTAAAATCGATAAAATTTATAAAAAAAATATACTGTACATATATGATCAAAATGAATAAAAAATGGTCTTTATATTAAGATACATTTTAAATGTTCTTTGATTAGGTCGCGCAAACTATTTTAGTTATTTTATCCCTTAATAATAATTAAAATATAACAGATGGCGCCAAAATAGAGTCGTCAAACACAATTTAAATTTAAAATGTGAACAATCTACACCACTTAGTTGACTTTCAAATAATTTGAATTGGCTAAAAGCTTTGTAGTGTTTGTCTGCATCACCATTCTAAATTCCGTCAAGTTTGTCAAGCCAATTCGGAATGCATAGCACACATTTATGCATGTATAAATGTATACAAACAAAGGCTAATATATATATATATATGTGTGTGTGTGTGTGTGTGTAATATATCAAAATTATTTAACTTTAATATTTTCTTAAAAACCTCCTCTCTCCTATTCTAATTCCGTAACATGTTTTTCCCAGTTTCTAAATGTCTTAATCAAAGGAGCGTCCTCGACTTAAAATTCTGTCGATGCATTTCTCCAAGCTTTCTGTCCTATAGATGTAAATTTTCTGTCTATTCAACAAGTTTTACAGCTATCGCCGGCCAATGGCTCCGCTTTTTTACTGATATTGACACTTAAATTAGCTGAATACGTTTCTTATCCCCTGAGAAAACTCTTTCTGTCTTCGCTCTTGGATGCACCCCTGTTCCAGCAGAGTAATTTATGTGTGTTTCTTTTGTTTGTCGTTGACTAGTAAAGATGTCCACTTGACTTTATCGTGTAACTCTGACCTAGTACGTGCCCTACTGCTCCTAGACGTTTATTAAATTAGTTTTACATAATGTTTAATGATGGATTGATATTGTTGAATAATTGCCACTAGACCCTGATATTTTTATAAAGTACATACAACTAACATTCACCACGGTCTTCTTATTAAGAAGTAAAGATGTCCACCTCGCTTTATCATGTAACTCTGACCTATTACTTGCCCTACTGCTCCTAGACTTTTATTACATTAGTTTTACATAATGTTTAATGATGGATTGATATTGTTGTATAATTGGCGCTAGATTCTGATATTTTTATAAAATACACGCAACTAACATTCACCACGGTCTTCATATTGCGGATATATAAGAAGAATCTCACTGAATTTAGTTTAAAATCTATTTTATTTGACTTTGTATGACTAATCCAAACAAATTCTGAGATGTTGTTTAAACCATTCTAATTGTGTATTTTCTGTAGACTAGTGAATTTTAATTAATAAAATTTGTCAAGAGGAAAAAAAATGAATCTCTTCACAATTTAATGTGTTAAATGGCCCGGTCTTAGAAAACAGTCATCTGTCTTAGATTAATCGACTCTCATTTAGGTGAAGACTGAGAACAAAAGTTCGAATTCATGAATTCTCGTTTATATTTTTACTTTTCTATTTTATCGGTTATATTTGTGAATTGTTCCTCTGTAATTGCATAAATTTTCAGCCATCTCTATTTAAATACATCTATCTAAATATATGTCTATCTGTTTGTATATCTACTACCTATCTATTTCTCTATAAATGAATTTGAAATATATTAAAATACTTCCCTGTCTGAAATTTTGTTCCCAATTTAATACAGTTTTTAAGTAATTTATGCAATAAAACCCTATTTAAGTTTTCTTTTAAATATCGTAAAATAATTTTTTTGTATTTTTTGAATATTAAACAATTATAGTTGGAAACGATATAGTCTTTTAAAGACTTCAGTTATTAGGGAACTAGCAGAAATATTTATAAATCTAAAGTATCCTTTTATTGGTGTTATTCATTCCTCTGGTGAAGTAAATCCTTACACAAGATTCAATAAAACCCGTAGAAATATGGAACATGTCCATGGTTTAGAGCAATATGCAACCTTGAACAATGTATCACGAGAGCAGAAATCTGATTGAACCTTTCAAAGAATCTTCTTTATTTTCTAGCAGAGACTAAACAGAGGACGTCTAGGATTTGCCTGCTACAGCTAGAGCAGTTAATTAGGCCTGGTTTGGTTTGGAGCTCTACAGTCTACTGTTTTGCATACGAGAGCTAATGAGACCGGAACCTAATGCTTAAAGCCGATTCCGAATTGTGCAATCCATTTAAGAATATAAATTGATAAATGGCTCAAAATTTTAGTAGCAATTACTTAACCACTTTAGATTTGTATAAAATTATTTTTCAAATTCTGAACAAAAAATGCATCGCTCTATGAAAAAAATGGTAATTTCTTAGTATCAGTTTTTACGACAATAAATAAAATATTATTAAATATAAATATTGAAATCCTTTACAAATTATTAGAATAATTTTGTAGTTGATGATAAATAAATAACCTTCATTCAAGCCTGGCACATTAGTTATATAATTAAAATTTATTTTACTTTACCTGTTTCTATTGTACAAGGCTTTACATATATAATTTCCGATTGAATGCATGCGTTTAAATTTTTCACAAGAACTTACTGGAAAAGAATGAACTAAACAGTCCTTTGTAAATAAATTCCTTTGTATCTTTTCCTCGGTCTAGTTACTGTAAATATTCTTCAATTAATATTATTTTAAACACAAGCACAAACAGTTTACACACAAACAGTATTACGAACATCCATGCCTTAGTGGTATTCGAACCCACGAACTCCGGTACCGACGATCAGCGCACTAACCAATCGGCCAGCGTTCGGCGAGGTGTTATTTAGAATTGTAGAGAGTATTCAGACTATAAACCTTATTTTCTTCTATCACCTATTATCAATGAACACGGAGGACCATTTTTCGACTAGAATTCGACTAGACGCAACCCTCCGAATTTGAGATCGCTGCCTTAGTCGACTGAGCTTCTGCTTATCTCAATCCAAAGTAATTCATTGGTATTCAATAGTACTTTCTTGTTGTAATTCGCTTTAAAATTATTTACATATTTTATACCATAAAATTCGTATTCAAACTGTATTCTACCACAAATATATGTTCATATAAAATTGATTTTCATTAATTTATCTGTCCATTTGTGCACGTTGTTTCAAAATACTTCTTATGTAATATCCGTTAAGCAAAAATTATGGATTCCCAAGAGAATACCAAAGTCTCCTCGCTTCCAAAGACTAATTTAAATAATTGGGTTTCAACATCTTCGTTTCTCTTCCTGAAGTCAGGACTTATTAAAGCAATATACGATAAATTCTATGAAATTCATTTTGCTATTTGCATAAATTCTGTTGTTAAATTTACGATATGTAATTTTTGTCATTACTATGTGCTTCCTGGAATTATAAAAATGCATGATAAGCAAGGAAAAATAGTGAAATGTTTTAAGAAAATATCGTAAGAATTTATTTTGCCATTTTAAAAATGTATATGAAAAGTAATAGATAGAATATTATTTTTTTTACTTTCTTATATAAAATGGAGACAGTATTACAATAGCAAAAAAAAAAAAAAAAAAAAAATCGGCCATCAGATTTCAACTTAAATATCCATTTTGACCACACCTGAATCCATTTTGACTAGTTTAAGAGGTAAATTTACATGTTTGTAAAGGAACCTTTCAACTTGAAATAATCATTTTTGACCGTTTTATCTAAAAGTATTTACGGATGTAAGTATATGCAAATACAGTTATCTTATTTATTTTATAATTTTTATCAGATTTAGTGCTACTTATTTTAGAATTTTCTAAAAAAAATTATAATGAATATAAAATACATTTGCTATACACTTGCGTGCAAGGTTAAAAAAAAGAAACTATTTAAGAAATAAAACTTTTAAATGTTAGTAGTAATAAAAGTATTGTTTTGTAAAAATAAAGTGATTTTATAATTTTTAATACCATTTAACTAAAATTTTGTTGCTACATATAAAATTTTCTCAAACTAATTGAAGTAATAAAATGAAATTAAAAAATATATCCTTTCATTTTATAGAAAAAAAAATATTTCATATATCTAAAATTTTATTAAAATTAATGATTAATAACGTTTCCTTTGGTGCATATATATTTTTAACTAACTAATTCCACAGAGGAATGCTTCGCAAATTATTGTATGTTAATAAGAGATTATTAATGTTTAAAAAAATATTGAAACACTTATTTTGAGTTTAAATAGTAATATAGCTAGTGATTATTTCTACGTTTCTATATAATCAGTATTTGTTGTTGGTTAGTGTTAAAATTATTTATTCGTTATAAATAGTATTTTTAAATAAGCTATTCATTTTACCTATTTTTTTCATTCAAAATATTCTGAATATAAATGCATAATTTAGAGATTTCTCTAAAAAAAACTATTAAAAAAACCAGAAGCAACAACATAAAAACTACTTTTAATTCTTAATATTCCCCGGGTCGTAAAGTTACTTTTGGAAGAATTCCAGAATTAAATACAAAAGCACGTTATTTTAGATATTTTCCGAATAAAAAAAAGCTAATTTTGAAAACAAACACTATTACAAAGAAACAGCAAAAGTTGTAACCTCATTTATCTTTAAAGTGTAAAAAAACTTCGTAAATTAGCAAAAAAAGATAACTTCCTTGATGAAAACTCGGATATTAAGAAGAGGAATGTTTACCCAAAGCTTTTGTGCTTTAATAATTTCTACTCTTAATCTGTAACAGTTTTAAACAATTTTTGACTTCATTTGTTTTAGCCAATTTTCCAGCCTTTGCATAAATATGAGCATATTAAAAATTCTATTTTTTGAATGTAAAATTAATTTATATTATATATTTATTAACACGGATTTGATATTGTAAATAATTGTTTATAAAGAAAACTGCAATAAAATATGTAAATCATGTTACACAAAAAGCAAGAGGATAGTTTTGAAAACAAACAGTATCACAAAAAATATCCATCAGTTTAAACTCATTTATCTTTAAAGTGTAAAAAACTTCATAAATTAGCAAAATTGATAACTTCCTTGATGAAAACTCGGATTTTAAGAAGAGGAATATTTACCCAAACTTTTGTGCTTTAATAATTTGTACTCTTAATCTGTATCAGTTTTAAACAATTTTGGACTCAATTTGTTGTATTCAATTTTCCGGCCGTTGAATAAATATGAGCAAATTTAAAATTATATTTTTAATTTCAAATGAAATTAATTTATATTATGGAATTGATAAACGGATTTGAGACCGAAATTTATAATTTTTAAGAAAAACTGCAAGAAAATATGTAAATCACGTTAGGCAAAATGCAAATAAATTATGTAAAAAAATTCATAATATTAATATCTTATTTTATGAAACATACAACTCTTCAATTTTTTTCTAGGACTATCTTTAAATTACGTTTTAAAAATCCTGAATGACGTAACAAGTTTCAACACAGATGTCATTAAAGGAACGTATTTAGGAAAGATAGGAACAATTTCAAAATCAAAATAAATCAGTTCTATATTTACTTTAATATAAAATTAATTTATATTATGGATTTGTCAACACGGATTTGATACTGTAATTTATAGTTTATAAGGAAAATTCAAGAAAATATGTAAATTATGTTAGACAAAATAAAAATCAATTATGTAAAAAACTTTCATAATATTTATTTCTTATTTTATGAAACATACAACTCTGCAATTTTTTCAAGGACTATCTTTAAATTAAGTTTTCAAATCCTGAATGACGTAACAAGTTTCAACACAGAGTTCATTAAAGGAAGGTATTCATGGTAGATAGGAACATTTTCAAAATCAATATAAAACACTTCCTATATAAATAAGAAATATCTTTTTTACTTGTTTTCTTTAAGACATATAAAACACTAAAAATTCATCATCAAAGAAGTATTTTTCCGACATAATGAAATATTTTCTTAAACATATCCTGCCTTTTTCTCATTTTAACTGTTTTATAAAAATAGTTGCACAAATCTTGCATGAATAGGTTTAGTAACAACTTTCAATATATGTTTAATAGTTTTTTCTACATTTCAGTACAAAAGTATATAGTGTGGGTTTACAAATGAATTCACCAATGTGTTGGTAACTTACACCACATAAATTATGCTAAAATACTCCTTATGTATAGATAAATAGATAAGTTAATACATAAAATACTGGTACATATTCCTGATTTTAAAACAATATTAAGATATGCACTAGACTATATTTTACAACAAAAGTATACAACAAAATATTACAACAAAAAGCCCCAATGAATAAGTTATCTATG
>CM063498.1:163205631-163215631 GCA_032207245.1 Pardosa pseudoannulata | reverse complement strand
AAATTTCGAAATTTTTTAATGGCAACATCCCTTTTTTGTGTGCAAATTGATCAGAGCATGTAAAAACCTTAAATGGCGTTGAAACGATATAAGTATGATGCACATTGGTGCGTAAAACATTTGAAAAGAAGAGCATCGTAAAGAACCAATCACAATAAAAATGAAGGTGTATATATGCACTTTGCATAATCCACTGGGATAGGCAGAAGAAGAACCAATCACAGAACACTCTTCCAAAGCACTAAAATGTAAGATTGTTTCTCCATGTTCCTGCTAATTCGCCTCTTTTCGTGCGAAGAAGATGACAGTTTCAGTGAAAGAACTCGATTAACTTTTTGCAAGAAGTGTTTATTGGAGAAGAAACACTTCTTGCTCTACGCAATGAACCTGTAGTAATCGTATTATGCACTTCCACAACAACTTCAACAGGAACACGGGGTCAGTCTCGAATCGTGATCTATCACATGTGCGTACCTTTATATTAACGGTCAGATACAACGTATGAATATTTACATTCCCTTCTGCACAATCTCAAGTCAAAGTAAAGAATGATTTCTTTCTGATTTTTCTGTTAACTTATATTTTACTGAAGACCTCAAAGCAAATATAAGATATCCAAACACAAAGTGAAGAAACGTATTTGAAAGAGATAAAAATGTCTAAAAATATAATATAAGGTCATTTTCTTCATTTAAAGAGAATATTTGTAAAAAATACCGATTTCTATATTAAAATAAACTTAAAATCTTCCGTAATCAGAATAATTTTGAAGGTTCAAGAAATCTATATATCTTTTCATTACGACAATTCATGATTTTTCATCCCTACTACAACATTATATTTTGAAATATAAAACTATGCCTTGAATTAAAAATTTCTATTCAGGAAATGAAAATAGATCACACTCTTCGAAACATAACAAGTTTCATTAATAAAATTCCCTTTTATATATTCAACATATTGTAACGGTAAAGGGAGACAAAAATTGTTTACTAACAGTAAGTACGATGCTAAAATTGATGAAGTTTGTATTTGATTTAAATTTTTAAGTGGAAATATGTAGTGTTTTTTCAAACATTGATTTATTAAAAGTAAACACTAAATAAACATTAAAATACCAGGGAATGTCAAATAGATAAATGAATTTACTTTACAAAAAATATACAGAGTTTTTAGAGTATTACAAACACAAGCAATACATAATCTATTGTGAAAAAGCATGTTGCGAAGTAAATACAAATTTAGTATTAGAGTGCTTCAGTCGTGAATTTCATTCTTAGAAATTTTAGAAAACAACTAACTTAATTATTTTGCATTTATAAAAAATATTTAATATATTTTTCTCTTTTAATAAAAAAAACTTTCTCTTTACGGAATCATACTTAAATTTGTATTTGCAAATATAAATTTTTAACAAAATCAAATATAGACTTTATAAGAGTTTTCTCCTTACAGCAGAAGGATAATTTAAAAAATAATTTGTATCTAATTTTTATACTCTCTAGAAAACTCTTTTCTAAATATAAAACTAAATTTTTGGTCAAAAATTCTATATATTAAGTTTCATATTCATATTTTGAAATCTAAAATATTTCCAACACTTAATTTTATGCATTCAATATATGCTAAATTTAAAGAAAAATATACCATGGATCACAAACAATATAATGAAGTCTGTACCAGTGTCTAAATAATCTCAGCTAAAAGTGTACAATCTTTTACTTGTCAATCTATATTTGTCTGGGCACAACCAATCAAATATAGGATACACAGACAGCGAAATGAAGAAACATTGCTGAAATGGATAAAAACTCTCCAGAAATATGATTTCATCACTTTTCCTTCAAGATCGTTCTTCACAAAAATATATTGAGTTTTTTAAAACACAACAAACATATTCAACATGTACTTTAAGTTTGGAAGAAATTTTCAGTGTAGGGGAGAAAAAGAGAATTTTAGTGTGAGGGATATAGATTTACTTATGAATATTTTTTAAACTACCAAAATTGTTTTAGAGACTGAAAAATATATTTTACTGATACTGAGCACAAATATGTCATTCCAGGAGACAAGAGACCATCAAAATGACAGTTATTAATGAAAAATATGAGTATTTTCTGAAAAATTCAAGTTAATTTTAAGTTTTATTGTATGCTATTTTACGAATAAAATATTTTTTTATTGCATTCAAATCAGTTATTTTCATACAACCTTAATTTAATCTTTAAAAAATAATATTTTCTATTTGGATGATTTTTGTATTCAAATAGCTACGTCAAAATTCTCCAGGTGAATTACTTTTTCGTATTCCTTATTTAAAATTTTGGAGACCTTTATTTGAGCTTATTTCATCAAACTTAGTATTTAGAAAACCACAAAGTATCTTCTTGGCAGAGGATTTAATACCTTGAAAGAGTGAAAACATTTGCTAAAACATTGCATAAATATTTGTCTTAAATAAATAGTACTGAAAGGAAATAAAAATATATATCTCGATTTATTTCTATAAAAATTCTAAAGATAAGATGAAAAAATATAAAAATAGGACTGTATTCTCTTAACTAAGTATATTTTAAAGGAATATTATTGAACGAAATATTTTTTTTATCAAATAGGCTCTTATTTTAATCCAAAGTTATATTCTAATAGTTATTGTGTCTAGTATGCTTCATGGAAAACATATATTCTCATTATAATTTTTTTTTTAAATTAGAAATTTTAAAAATGAAAATTCAACTTCCTTTGTACTCTTAATGGTTAAATGATTTCTCTCTCTCTCTCTCTCTCTCTCTCTCTCTCTCTCTCTCTCTCTCTCTCTCTCTATATATATATATATATATATATATATATATATATATATATATATATATATATATATATATATATATATATATATATATATATATATATATGTATATATATATATATATGTATATATATATATATATATATGTGTGTGTATATATATATGTGTATATATATGCGTGTGTATATATATATGTGTATATATATGTATATATATGTGTATATGTATATATATATATGTATATGTATATATATATATGTATATATATATATATATATATATATATATATATATATATATATATATATATATATATATATATATATATATATATATATATATAATCATTCTAATACCAAATTTATAAATATAGATGTAAATAATATAAAATTTCTATCATTAGAGGAAGTTCAAACATCCTTTTTGAAATTTATGATTCTTTTAATATCAGTTACTATTAGACATGCAAAATAATAATATGTCAAATTCAAAGAGAACTTACTTCATTTATAATAAAGATTACAAACAAAATATGAAATTTATATTTCAAATAAAATTAAGTAAAAACTGAATTTTTTTTTCTGTCAAACTATATTTGTCTGAATACACAAAACCAAATTTAAAATATACAAAAAGTGAATGAAGAAGAGCCTTCTTCAAACAATAAACATATTAGGTATCAAACCTAATTTAAAAGAAATGTACAATGTTGGTGGAAATAACCAATTTTAGATTTAGAGAAACAGATTCACTTGCGAAAATTTTTGCTCGCAATTTTTACTATCAGTCAAACTCCGACACTAAGCTTTTATTGTTTAAATTGATATTTTAAAAGTAAAAAAAAAACAAAAATTTGATACATTTTTTGCTTAAAGAGTAAGCCTAACTATCAATAAATATTTTTACTGAAACTTTTTTAATCTTTACACAATTTTAAACAATGTAGCATGTCCTTAGATAGAAACGGAAAAATTGCGATCAAACTAAACCTCATAAGCTATACAAATCCTTAATTTTAGAAAACTTAAAAACATATTTTCAATTTCAATTCTTTTTAGGATATCCTCTGCTCCTATTTTCTTACAAACGTAATGGCATAGATCAAAGTATTTCACAATAATAAAACCTCTTTTTATTCTATTTT
This sequence comes from Pardosa pseudoannulata, assembly GCA_032207245.1. NCBI lineage: Eukaryota > Metazoa > Arthropoda > Arachnida > Araneae > Lycosidae > Pardosa > Pardosa pseudoannulata. The sequence goes on along the minus strand of CM063498.1, from coordinate 163,211,681 downwards.
TTACACAGAGCACTTTTAAAGTTGTTTTCTTTAAAATATGACAATTTTTATCTTGAATTTCTAAATTATGCCATAAATATTTTATTATGTTTAAATTCGAAGACTTAGATGGAGTTTTGAAGAATTTAGGAAAAATGTATATTAAACACAAGCGAATATTGACAACACATTGCATCGATCTATCATCCTGATATTATTGAGAGATATTGAAATTCTAACATTTTGTGCAATAGGATTTATAATATCTTAAAACATATTCATATAAAATACTAATCATCATTACTAAGCACAAATCGATCTATACTTGTTTCCGTTATCCCTATATCATCGCATTTCTTCTCCATGTTTTACACATGTTTTACAGTTGGTCTTATGTTTGCAAGTTTTACTTCTTTCTTCCTATTTCCCCCTAATTTCATGTTCCCAGTCCATACGTCTTGAATCGAAAGATGAAAGAACAATGAAGCGGATGATAAATAACATAATCTTGCAAGCATGAGACAAACTGCGAAATGGGGAAAGGGAAGCTTGTTGATATGGAGATGCATGTCTGTAACAGGGTATAAGATGTTGACAGATTTTTGCTGCATATTTTTAACATATTAAATAAATTTTGAAAATATAATAGTTAGTAAGTGCATCTGAAGTGTTTCAAATATTTTTAAGCTTCAAAAATCCTTTGTTTTAAAAAGGTTTAAAGCAGTTATAAGTAATAATTTAATTGTTAATTTCTTTTTTTTTTCATTGTAAAGTGATTGCTGCTAAAACATTTTCTGCTTCAGACCTTAGATATATTTCAGTAATACAGAAATATAGCCACATCTGGGATAGCTAAAAATAAATTGTGTATTACCGAAATGTAATCTTAAATAAAAAAAACAGTATAGGTGAAAATGCCAAATTTAAATTTCAAGTACTCAGTTCGATTATTTCACACCCTAAAAATATATTACTGACAACTGTTTAAATTGTTTTTGATATATAAAAAGACAATTTTACTAATACTGCATATAGATCAAACGGTTGTACCTGAATCGGAAAAGTTGTCAACCAGTAGGTAGTGAATTCGAGGCTCGAGTAGGCCAAATATCCGCCGTGTTCATTAACGGGAGATGGGGTACGTAAAATAGGTTCGTGGCAGCAATGTCCTCTAAATTTAAACGATACCTCTGAATTGGTTTGGTTCGGTTTTGGAGCGCTACGGTCTACTTTTTGCAACAACACGCGGGCTAATGAGATCAGGACCTACTGCTTAAAGCCGATTCCGAACTCTACGAACATACATGCCATAGTGGGATTCGAACCCACGAAGTCCTGTTCCGAAGGCCAGCACCCTAACCAATCGGCCATCGTTCGGCCACGATATTTCTGGAAGTGACACAGAAACGATACCTCTAGGGGTGATAGACTAATCATAGGAATCTTCTACTTGTTCCTTGCTTCTAAATTATGAGCACACAGCTGGGAAAGTTCTACTCGCGTCAGTAAAATTTTTAAGCTACATGTTCTCTCCGTGGTCTGATAAATGAGTAACAGCTTCACATTCGTGTTTCACATAAAAATATCGGTCTGTATTGCCAGCAGCTTTGGAGTGAAAAAATTTATTAATTGGGCTTATTTTCTTAAAAGATTTTTTACAGATACTGCATCATATCTCTCAAAGACTAAACCATATCATTTTATTTCAAAAAGACTAGCAAACTGTCTAGTAAACAAAAAAGTTTATATTTTTTGTTTTGTTTTACAATATATGTACATTATATAAACTTTTTATTTCATTATATCATCTTTTAGATTTTATACTATCCTTAAAAATATGTTTTTCATAAACTACTGAATGATAACTGTTTAAACAAATGTTTAGAAATGAAATATTTTAAAATCATTATGTATACAAATAAAAATAGAAATTTACACTGCTGTAAGTTCTAAGCTAAAAATCTATCAAAAAAGATCTATGCTTACTGTAACGTATCAAAGTTGTTTTAAAAAAATTTTCTCTACTGTATTATTACTATATACAATCTCCACTTGTACTGTAAAATATATGGAACAATCAATCCCCCGTGGCGCAGTGAGAATGGGTGCAATGATGTCAAATTTGAGTAGACGTTAATATTTGCATTCATTTGATTATAAAATATATTTGTCAATACAACGGCACAGATGACTATCACTGTTGTCTGAAACAATTAATTCGATAAGCACAGCATACGCTGAAAGATGTAATCAATACCGTCTGTTAAAGGCAGAATGATTCAAGCTATATTGGAGAGACAGAAGTACCGGATGGTTGTAATTAAACTTCTCCTATGAACGGTCTCCCACAGCACAAACGGGTAAACGGAAGAAAACGAAATTTTATATATGGGCTATACACGAAATGTGCTTACGGAATTTTCAGAAAGAATTTTTAGTTCCAAAATATCCACCAGAGGGCGTCTTTTTGGAGAAAATAAATAATTTCATAGAATAAACAGCTAAAACGGAACACATAAACTATATTAATATTTATTGTCTAGTTTCTGATCACCTTGTCATTGAATCATATTAAGTAAAGGTAAAGGAGAAACAAAAACTGTTCAACTCTGATGACTGTGACTGTGTGTCAACAGATGTCTTGATAGCATCAACATCTACTAGTGTGACACGTTTATGGCCTATTCCAGGTTGAACCAATTTACTCGACTCTTCAAAATTTTTAATCATGGTCTATATACCTTTAGTAGACATTGTTGTACACCATAGAATATTTCTAAACGAAACTCTCGAACTGCAGGCAGTAGCATTCCCCTTGTTTTCGTAAAACAGCTTCATAATAACACACATTCAACTAAAGAGACAGTACAACAGGAATCATCTACTTAAACATGACAATGTTTGCAAACTTTTCATGCCCTAACTTGTTTTGTATAAGGTTTAATTTTATTCCCTAGTATGCAAATATATATATTCTTCTTCCTAAAATTGACAGATTTTCCCGGTTTTGCACTTATTACTCATAATTCTTGGACTGGATTGTTTATAATTCTTATGTGACCGTTTTGGTCGTTTATTGTGTTAAATGTCATATTTTTACAGAACAAGTGCCCTCTTGTGGATATTTTGGAATTTTCTTTTCAAATTTCCTTGCGCGCATCGCATGTATAGCCCATGTAGAAAATTTTATTTGGTTCACCAGTTTGCGCTACAGGATACTGTTTATAGGGAGTTAAATAAAAACTACCCTGTATGAAAATTAAAATTAATTTCGTAACAAGCTCTAAGAATTTCGTGTCTACAAACACATTTGAATACATATGTTATGCATAGTGCGAATTTATGGAAATGGATGTATAATTATTACTATAAAGATAAACACACTTCTCAGATTTTATCTACCTGTAATATATTAATATAATGTGTCTAAAAACATCAATACAAAGGAAATTTAAATAAGTCAAATAAAATAAACTAGCATAAACTGTATAATTATTTTACATATGTTTTAATTTTCGCTATGTGGACCTCATTTATGGTGGCTTTGCATTTGATACTTTATGTTGCTATAAAATTTTTCCCCTCATTTTTAAAGTAATTATAATTTAATTTTGCAATCCAAAACAATTTAAGAAACTAGCATATAGCCCGTCATATGACGGGATCATTAAAATTTTTAATTTTTTAGAATTGTAACATATCCTATGAGGCAGGTAAAAAAAATGGGTTTTTTTTTGGCTGAGAATTATCTTGCAGCAAAAAATAATCGTTGATTGAATTTTAAATTATCACATACGTACCTAATCTATTATTTAAGAGAAATATAAAAGAAAATTAATTACGTAATATATAAGTTCAGTGATAAAACGTGTGAAAATAATGCAGACGATATTTAAATAATTTAAAATAAGAAATGATTAAATGAGATGGTTAAAGGAATGACGTCATTATGATAGAAAAATGTTTTTTCATCTATTTATTCTATAATAAATTGATAAATTTAATCGCCTGCTCTTAATCGGGGGAAAATGGGGCTTGAAATAACCGCATTAAACTCTCGAAAAGGGGGGAATGAGTGAATTTCAATATTTTTGCTGTGATATGAAGCTTATTTATACCAATTTATTTTAGAATCAGATCGATAGTTAAGGAGAAAATAAACTTTACTCGCTTTAAATTTTGCTAACCCTAACTCATTAAGAATTCAATATGGAGCCTATTTCCATTCCAGGTCCAACCGCTTCAAAAATTCGTGGACAGACGGACAGATAACTTAGGCTATTATTATATAGGGGACTAGACTTGTGAACTGTTACTATTATGTTATTGTTATTGTTGTGTAGTTAGTTGTAAGTTAAATTTTAAGATAAAAGTTAACTTAGGTGGGAGAATGTCAAATCGTCTGTTAAAATTGATGTTCTACCCACATATTATCTTTTTTATTTTATTTTTTCTCTGTAAGTTGCGAGTGGCAACGAACGATTTTGTTTAGTGAAAACATGGCTGTTCTTTCGTATGCGAGAAAAATGGCTCTTGAGTTGCTTTTGTGCTTTAATATGTTAATATTATTTACGCCATAAATTCTTCTATGTGACATTTTCTGTGCATTTAAAGATCTCGCATACGTAAATATAATAAAAAGTGTTTTATATTAAAAGGGCGTCTGTTTTGAGCAATTAATTAACGCCATTGAGAACATTCTTCAGTATCACACTTCTGATTTCGAAACCCAAACAGGACAGTGATTATTTGGTGGTATGTATGAATGGTATCGAAAATGATAAATTTAATCGCCTGCTTTTAACGGGGGGAGAATAAAGCTTGAAATAATAGTATTAAACGCTAAAAAAGTGGGGGTGGCTTAGATTTTGAACTCGCTTTGAATTTTGCTAACCGTAACTCATAAAAAATCCAATATGGCTGCCTGAATCCATTCCAGGTACAACCGTTTCAAAAATTTGCCGACAGACACCTTAGGCTATTATTATATAGGGGATACTACACTAATTTCAAGTTTTTAACTCTTTAAAATAACAATACTATCTTTACATATTACTTTTTCGGTCCGAATGATCTAAGCAAAACACTGAGCGAAATATTTGAGGCGAAACACTCATAAAAAAAGTAATACGAATCTTATGTGGAGAAAAATTTTTAAAATTTTCTTTTAGATAGCTTCGTACACTGAAAGAATTTTGGTGTCCGTGAGAAATTCCGCTGATATATCTCTTTGGCGGTAAGGTAACTAAAATGTTCGATATGCGAACCGCACATTGCATTCGTTTTGCAAAAGAAGCTCAAACCCGATTTTCTTTTGTCTGTGTCATGTCATGCATTTCTTACTAAAGTATATTTTTTTCTTTAAACCTTTTGACATTTGGGTGACTGTGTATTAGCTGTGCTAAAACAGCTTTAGGCTTTAGATATGTATCATAGCTATGACAAAAAACATGTCATTCTTCTATGTAATCCTTTTCTATTAAAGGTGGATGTGTGTTATTTGCATTCAGAAAATAGTGAAGGTAAATTATAATGCCAATGTTAGTAAAATTCGAAGAGATCAGTTAATGAACAATGCTAAATAAAGAGGAAAGTTGTGGAAACGAATGACAATGCAATATGTGGATACAGCATTAGATTCCCAGCCTCTATCCCTAATAAATATTGGGAAGCAAGTTGTTTTACGCAATATATTACTAAAAATAAAAAACAGCATATTGGGCCTATGTAATGAAACTCACTTATGGGTACTTCCTAACATTTTTACTAAAGCTAACTTTTGCAGAAATCTTGGACTAGTACAAAATAATATATCAGTAAACTTTAACCATATATTTTAGGCAAACTGCTTACATATATATATATATATATATATATATATATATATATATATATATATATATATATATATATATATATATATATATGTATATATATATATATATATATATATATATGTATATATATATATGTATATATATGTATATATATATATATATATATATATATATATATATATATATATATATATGTATATATATATATATATGTATATATATATATATGTATAT
>CM063498.1:163173131-163200631 GCA_032207245.1 Pardosa pseudoannulata | reverse complement strand
ACAACAAAATATACGGTAAAAATATACAGTAAATATTATTTTTATTTAACACTCCGAGTGCAACACACCAATTAAAAAATGTCTCCAAAAATACGCTAAAGTTTTATTGTGTCAATGGCCAAAGCATTCTATGTTTTTTTACTCCACCCTTTGTCGACTAGAATGGAATACGGGAAACCCACCCTCGTTATTGTCCCTTTACTTCCGGTTATAAATAGATATATAAATAGATATTATAGATTTTAATTTTTAATACACATAAAGCTCGTGAAGTCTCGAAGATCATCCCATAAGGAATAATGGATTCTAAAAGTACAAATAAAAATATTCTTTGAGAGAATTATTTATATTTTTTTTAAGAAAGTTATCCAAGATATTTAAGTGGTGCAATTAGAGATACATCTGTTATCGCAAACGAAATACTTCGAAATAGAGATTTACAAAGGTATGCAAAGCTATCAGCGTCTTTTTGCCTCAGGGAGTAGGGGTGCATCCCTCAATAAATGTCAATCAAAGAGGGATGCAGTTTTTAAACAATCGACCTGACCTTATTACCCTCAAACACTGGCAGAAATGTACATTACATCCATTTTCGGAACGTTTTTGGATGTCGGAAATTGTACTTGACAACCGCTTTGAAGACATCATCGGTTTGGCACAATTGTACGTGCGAACCGCTTAGAGGGTTAAGATTCTTATTTTATTTTACAAAAAGTGCTTTTTTTTCAAATCATACTTTAAGCAAAAATGTTTATCTAAACATTCTAATGCGTAATGAAATGTTATATTAACGTTATTAAACATTATTATTTCTTACTGTTTTCATTTTAATGCATTTTATAAGGCATATACTTTGCTCATTTACTAAAACTCCAATGCCACCAGTTATCTATACCCCATATCATCTGCAGAATAAATGCTTATTTTTTTACTTTTATTACATAAAGTAAACTATGATCAGAACTGGGTTAGAATTGTTGATTTATGTCATTATGTCATTAAATAATATTTATTCAGTATTTTTTAAAAAATTACTTTTTTATTCAAATATTTGAAAGATAAGCAAAATTACTGAACTGCAGCTGTTTTTTTTTAGTGCTTGCTAATCTATTAATTTGATGTTTGCGGAGTTTTGTTTAATTAAAAATATATTTGCATACGTTTGTATTGGTAAACTTGCTCAGTTGAACCCAATTAGGCCCAAAATTTCAGAAAATCAGTGAGCTATTCAATAATTATTAAATTTTTAAATACATTCATCCATATTTTTTAAATATAAATAGGTATAAATATCTTCATTTCAATGCTGAATTTTGCGCCGAATTTCAATTAACTGCACTAATGAATTATCACCAGAAATTTGAACATCTATTGTTATATTAAAAAGCTAAAGCTATTGAAAAATTCTTAAAGTCTAAATATCTTCTTCTGAATACATTATTTAAAAATTTAATTTAAATTCCAAAGCCATGGAATCACATATCTAGTATACCTATAATAATAAATACCGTTAATTGCCTTATTTTCTAATGATTACTACATTGTAACATGAGGTAATTCTTTGGTAATTTTGATTAAGTAAACAATGAACTGTAAATATTAACTATTTTTTTTACCAATCTAATTGAAAATATATGAATATATTTTAATACTACTATATTTGTGTCAAAAAGCTTGTAAATTTAATCTAAAATCTGATTAATTTTAAAAGATATTAATTATTAATTGTTTCAAAAGCAATATCATTGAAAATTTTCCTTGTGCCATTTTTATTTTTTTATATATAATAATAATAATAAATAATTTTCATCCTAAACATTCGCTGGAAATATAGGTAGAGAAAAGATATATGTAGTTAAATATAAATTTATTCGGTAGAAAATTTCTAATAAATTTCTTTTAATTCCAAAAAAGATAGATTTTTTTCTGTTCAAAATACATTAATGTTAACTAACTTTTATTTGTACTCTACAGTGTAAATTGATTATAAATTTATTGGTTTAAATAGCATATGACAATTAGAAATGAACTTTGAGTATTTCAAATACTTTTAAAAATTACATATTAAAGTTTTTAAATCCGTTTAAAGCATTTATGAGCCTAGGTAGCTCAATCAGCAAAGACAAAGCTCTAGTAACTGGAGGGTTGTGGGTTCGGATCCCGTGTCGGCCTAAGATCCGCAGCGTTCGTTAAAGGTGTTTGGGCAAGTAAAATATATTCGTGGTCACAATGTCCTCCAAATCTTCAATCAATACCTCTGGGGGTAGTAGGCCAAGACTATGGGTTTTCTGCTTGGTCATTGCTTCAAAATTACGAGAACGAACTTGAGCAAAACTCATAAAACGAAACACTCGTTAAAACGAAAGGTGCACCCCTTTGCCTTAATACGAGTAGTGTATTGCTCAACCATGCTTGGTTTGACCAAGTGGCATCAGAAACAACAACCACAAGAATGCGTTTATGAGCAACAAATCAGTTGTTTGTTGCTGTAAAAGTTATATTAAATTTTAAAGTTAAGTGTAAAACAACATCTCATTCATTGAATAATTTTATTTATAGTTTTATTTCTCTGTTCGGTGAGATTTAAATATCGAAATTTTCAGGCACATTTCAATAATCTGTGCATTTTCAACAGATTTAGTGAGATAATGGGCGTTGTAAAGTTCATATTGTGAATAAGTAACCAATCAATTCCCGAATCACTTCTGATGTAAATGTATTGTTACGAACTTCAAATCTGGGTTCGGCGATGAAGTTGGAGAGACAACATCTTTCCAAGACTACAGCACGAAAACAATCACTTATTAGCATCCAGTTGGAAAATACAACACACCGTGCGAACTCTGTGAACCGAGAATTTGGGTTAGGGATTCAGTCTGCTTTATATAAGCCCGAAGAAACTGCTGGAATATTCAAGAAACCGGAACCGGAAGTTGTCAAGTGACACCACACTTGGTGACGAACTTGGCGATGAACTTGGAGACAAAAAATTGGTTGCCAAAACTGTCGCCAACGAACCAATATTTCGCCAATTTGGCGATATACTCATAGAGCCTATGATAAAATTTACGGTTCACTAAACAAATTCCTAACAGTATTGATGAATATAATTAATCTAAACTACCATGGATTGCATAAAGTAAAGCAAATTTAAAATTATATTATTATTTTAACAATTATAGTTTGGTTAGTGATTAGCTGTCATTTTTAAGCACCGTGTCATTTTGTTTTAAAATAACTTCTGAGTAGGAGATTTGTGTGTTATTGCATGCAAACATACCACTGTAAAGTGAAGCTTTATATAAGGTATGGCTAAATTTCATAATTTTAGTCGATGCACCTGTCGGAAAAATTAATTTATGTCCTATTCTCAAATACTTATAAAATGTCGATCAAAACAATAAATAATTGCAGATACTTGAGAAAATTTGGTAGTTTATAAATAGTATTTCTAAAACGAAATACTATTCTCGCTATATATTCTCGCTAAAAAGGAAAAACATATCCTGAGAAAACATGAAAATTCTACAAATTATTTTTTAAGTGTTCCTTAAAAGGAACGCTCGACTGGTTAACTTCGGAAATAATTTATACAATTTCCTTAAAGTGCAACTAATTAAATTACACTAAATATACTTTTGAGAATAAGATAAGGTTATAAACACTATTTTTTGGAAATTATTTATTACACTTTTCTTTCAGACGGTCTTTTTCCTAAATTGTTACACATTTATTTTCAGAAACAGGGCACATATTATATTGTTACCTAATGTGCAAATAATTTAATATCGGCATCTATTTTAAATTTGGATTTCATATATAAATTTGAAAACTATTTTTTTAAATAAAAAGGAAAGTGCGTTTATTCAACTCATTCTACAGTCTAAAATATTTTTGTGGTAATTAATGTTTAATCAATAGACTAATCCTGAATTATGTTCCAAATATAACAACCATATTTTTAAATTACCGGTTTAAAATTAAAAACACACAAGTATGCCTCTTTTATCAATTTTATTTTTACTTGGATGCCTATACTTTAATCTTATTTTAACATTGCTTGCTAAAAATATACGAGACGTGTTTTTAAGTGAATTCCATTGTGAAATTAAAAAGACACAATTGTATCTTTTATATCATTTTATTTTTATCCAAAAACCTGTACTAATCTCCTTTTCAACATAAGTTTCATTAATATCAAGGTACTTGTATCTGAAACAATTTTTGGATTTCAATTTCTTAGAAATCTGGCTACGAACAAGCTAAACGTTCGATTTTGGATCCACCAGTCAACATTTTCAATTTCCCAGCGTGACAAAGTATACCTTAATTTTATAACCAACACATCTTGAAATTTAGTAAAAGTCATTAAATAGACATATAATTGTAAACTGTCTGTTGTCTCGAACGTTTCTATTACCTTTCTGTATCTTAGCTTTCAGTAATGATAGAAGATTGGTAATTTAGTTCCTCCACATGAATATTCGTGCATTCATCTTTAAATGCCCTAATATCTCCTTCTAACATATTTCTTCCCTTCCTTCTCATTAAGAGAATATTTACAATCGGCACGATTTTCAACAGAATGAGACATTTCAAATATTGAGAGACAGGAAAAAAACAGATGAACTGTTCAGGAACGATGTTTGTTAGAATAAAAGAGATTCAGGTTTTCAGTATGCATACCTGGAACTACATCCGTAACTCTGCAGTCACCCATGTGTGCTGGGCCAATAATATTTTCAGTTTAGTGCCTCAATGGTTGTATTTCGCCATTCTAACAACAATCCATGAAATTTGTTGAGTAAACATGGAATATTGCAATTGCGTCTACGTACATTTTTAGTGGTTGGGACAGTAGATTACTGTGGTTGAGACTACTATAATCTCCCAAATAAGTGACCGTAATTGAACATTAAACTAGCAATCTGTGTTGCTTGGTCACAATTCGTCACAGTACGCTTTACAAACGTAAAAATGCTGGTACAGTTTTTATGTGTGATTGACCGTGAAATTAGTCAGAAATTAAATTGCAGGGATAGCCTGCCTTAAAGGGGTAAATACGATTTTCCATAAGTGCATAAGTGCCAATGCTTCCGATGTACTCCGAAATTTTCCGATTTTTAGTTGTGTTTCCGATCTAAAAACTTAGCTATGTATTCTATAATCCCTAGGAATTCCCTACATATCCCATTCTCTCTTTGCTCTCCCCTCTATTGGTAATTAAGTATTTCAGCAAGAAGTACAACGAGAATAACTTATATATAACAACGACATGGTACTTAATAAAAAATACTCCTTTATAGATTTTTTCATTAAGAAAATGAGTGATAGAGTGTATTCACAGAAGTGAATTCAGCTGGATTTTCAAATGACTATAGCATTTTAAGTATTCACAAACATACTTTAAAACTGTTGAATTCGTCTGGGATGGTGTTTGTGACTGGAAAAGAGATGGATTTGCAATGGATTTTCGAGGAACTAAATCTACAGCACTGCATTTGCAGAATTTCAAAAAGGTATTTATAAAATCAAATTGACCTGAATTTTAGAGGAGTAATATATAAAAGAATGACAAAAATTTAACATGTTAAAATGAGCCAGAGTTAAAGTTTGTTTTAAACCGAGATTTATAAACAAATTTTAATGTGATTTATTTAATTATTCTTTCATTATACCTGAACAAAGTTTCACAATATTCATATTATTAATTCAGAGTCCTTTACAAAACTGTTGAATTGTTCAGAAAGGATGTTTGTGGTAATAAAATAGATGGAAGTTTTCAATATGCATACCCGGAACAACATCTGTAACGCTGCAGTACGGAATTTCAGTATGGTACTTAATAGAAAAAAATACCACTTTATATATTTTGAATTAAGAAGTGACAAAGTGTATTCACAGAGTATATTCAGCGAGATTTTCAAATGACTATAGGATTTTAAGTATTCACAAACAGGCTTTAAAACTGCTGAATTCGTCTGGGATGGTGTTTGTGACTGGAAAAGAGATGGATTTGCAATGGATTTTCGGGAAACTAAATTTGCAGCACTCCATTTGCGGAATTTCAAAATGGTAGTTCTAAAATCAAATCGACCTGAATTTTAGAGGTGTAATTTATAAAAGAATAACAAAAATCTAACATGTTAAAATGAGACATAGTTAAAGTTTGTTTTAAACCAAGATTTATAAACAAATTTTAATGTGAGTTATTTAATTATTTTTTCGTTATATCTGAACACAGCTTCACAATATTCATAATATTAATAAGAATCCATAACATTAAATCTTAGTTAATAATTTACATAACCTCTTATTACTGTCAATCGCGTCGTTGATGAGAAAAGAGAAAAATTCTAACTAGATTAATAACTGTATTGTGTAGTTTCTCACAAATTTTATATTTAAAGAAACACTGTGTAAATTAGACAACATGTTTTGATAAGATATAGTTTTAATAAGACAATTTGCTTGATATTAAACCTGAACCTTTTATAAATCTATTGATTCTTCTCCTCAATGCAAAGTTTTAAACGAATTTAAATATTTTTTAAATAAATTAGTTTCCTCAAAGTTACTCTTAAATATAAATAAATGGAAAGTAGTAATAAAAATAATTATTATATTATGACTTTTTCAGAGCATAAGGTAATTGATATTTTGGGTACGTATTACTCTGACTATAAATTATTGTATATTTATTTTCTTCTTTATACTGAATTTTTAAGAATTCTGATTATTAATATTTGAAGCAAAGTCAAAAGATAACTGTTCTTTTTTGAATACCTAAAGTAAAAGTAGCTTATAACACAAAAAAATACGTACAGTTTAAATACAAAAAAATATGTACACTTTATGAAAACTTTCTATGAGCCAATCATATGTAAAAAATTTGTAAACTAAATATATGTTTTATCTCTTTAATAACAACTAATACGTATGCAATTATACTTTTTCAATATGATGAGGAAATAACGAATGCATTATTTGCTTTGTAATAGGAAAATATAATTTAAACACTTTTATTTTATTTTATTAGAAATGCAACTCAAAAAGTAATAAATGTGATATTGTTTGACTACTTTAGAATATTTAATAATTTAGAATATTTAATTCTTAGTTCTAGATGTTGGAATATTAAAGTTTAAAAACTAGATTTGTAAATTGGGAGGAATTTGAGAAACATTAAAAGAACTAAATTCATTTCTTATATTTATACAAATTTAAACAAATTAATAATACAAGTTTAAAAGGAAATATGTCAAACTTCATCTGCCTGACACTACTTAAATCTTTATTCTTTCTTTAAATACATTTCTTACAACACACTTCGTTCAAATAGCTATCAAACGAAATTCTTTACTATTTTTCTAATATATTATTATTCTCTATAGTTGGAAATAAGATTCTGGAGTGTATACTAAAATAAGTCAAACTTCATCTGCAAGACGTTACTTTAATCTTTATTCTTTCTTTAATTGCATTTTCTTACAACACACTTCGTTTAAATAGCTATTACAAGAAATTTTTTACTATTTTTCTAATACATTATTAATCTCCATAGTTGGAAATAGAATTCTGGAGTGTATACTAAAATACACTCATGTCCATAAATTAAGGATAATTCAGAATCACACAGAAATTGAGCTCTAAAATAAAAATTTCACCTGTAGAATTATCACACACATCTTGAAGAAGAATATGCAAATTGCAGGAAACCACCAGATGGCTCGGATAGTACGTCACAATGACGAGAGTGTATGAAAGGGGTATAGAAGGAATGGTAGCAAAGAAGTAAAATTGTACACAAGCGCTTTAAAAGCCTTTCAGTACAATAACCGCATAGTTATGGCACAAAGAAAGCATTTGGATGATTTTTTAAGTGGTAGAATTATCGGACGACTGGAATGTGGACGTACCCAGCTGGAAGTATCCGAGGAACTTGGAATCGCCCAGAGTGTCATCTCCAGGCTTTGGCAACGATTCAAACATGATGGTAATGTGAGTAGATGTTACAGCACAGGTCGCCCCGGAGTTACTACGCCGAATGATGACCGGTATTTGGCAGTTACTGCCAAAAGAAACAGACGGAGCACAGTATCAGACCTGTCTTGTCAGCTCTCTTCAGCTACCGGTACGACAGTTTCAAGGCAGATCGTGTACAGACGCTTAGGGAACATTGGTCTATATGCTCGTAGGCCTGTCAGATGTGTTCCCCTTACCGCAACTCACTGTCGCCTGCGATTATGCTGGGCTAGAGAGCATGCATTGTGGACACCGCAACAGTGATCTTGTGTGATGTTTTCCGACGAGTCCAGGATCAGTTTACATTCTGATTCTCGCCAGACTTTCATATGTAGAGCGCCAGGTACCCGTTACCACCAAGAGAACACCATTGAAGGACACCGTTACGGTGGTGCAAGATGGCTCGTTTGGGGAGGAATTATTCTTGGTTCCAGAACTGACCTGCATGTTCAGAGTGTAACGATGACAGACCATATCTATCGGGATGTCATTCTGGAACAACATGTAAGTTTGTTTCGGGACGCCATGGGTCCTGAATTTCTGTATATCGATGACAACGCCCGACCTCACCGTGCAAACATTGTAGACGAATGCCTTCAATCGGAGGATATGACCCGTATGGATTGGCCAGCATACTCACCGGACTTGAATCCAATAGAGCATGTGTGGGACATGCTTGGCCGACGAATTGCAGCTCGTCAACCCCCTCCCAACTGTCTATGGGAACTTCGGAGGGCATTGCTTGATGAGTGGTGTAATTTTCCCCAAGATCAGATTGATAATCTGATACTCAGCATGCGTATGCGTTGTAACGCTTGTATTGTATCGTCCGGGAGACATACTCCATATTAACCATCATACTAACCATGTTATACTGTTTTCTGTAAATAGGTTCTTTTTTTAAATTTGCTCCAGGAAGCAAAAATCGCAATTTTTATTAATTATGTCAAACATATAGCATCTTTTTTGCTCTTTACCTTTTGTTTAATAAATTGACTTTACTAATAAGTCAAATTTGTTTTGCTTTTGTCTCTTTCCTTGCCTGAACTTCATTATCCTTAATTTATGCACATGAGTGTAAGTCAATCTCAATCTGATGGCAATACATAAATCTTTATTCTTTCTTTAATTGCATTTTTTTACAACACAATTAGTTTAAATAGCTATTAAACGAAATTCTTTACTATTTTACTAATACATTATTATTTTCTGTAGTTGAGAATAGAATTCTGGAGAGTATACCAAAATCTAAAAAGTAACTGGTATGCCATTTTCACAAACTTTCCTCATTCATCTTTTTAAAAAATATTTTGCAATTCTAACATATATTTTTACATTTAAACAGTTTACGCAATGACTTTATTACGATGAATCATCGTTTTCTACTAAAAAACAACGTTAAAATTATTTTCTCTAAGTTATTACATTGAATATAAAAGCAGAAAACAATTTTTCTCAATTTACAAAATATTATCTACGTTTACCGATTTAGAATATTGCAGATCCTTTTCTTTTTGAGGATGTTTATATGTACTGCAGCTATAAAAAGCGAAATAAAATTCAATCTGTTTTTTATAGAGTAACTATTGAATAAATTAAAAATCTAGCAGCATCTAGTCAATGAGTTTAGCAAAATTAATATTTGCATTTCATTTCAAAACCTCGTAGTAAATTTTGAGTAGTTAATATTACTGTAGCATTTAATATTAAATGTCGTTAAAATTCTGCTAGCAAAACTTAATATGGACTAAAATAAGAAAAACATGTTTCAACGCATACATTAAAAAAGCCTAATGGTGTTAAATATATTGTTGAATAATTTAGTAAAGAGGAAAACATTCTTTGATTCCTCTTCTATAATGCTAGCATTACTATTTAATGCCCCTTTTACCTTTCCTTTATTTATGTTTTTAGGTTGGAACGTGATACTTTTTGATTTAAAGTCGCATATTAAATATATGAGTTTTAAGTATGAATAATTATTGCGGTACTGCTGAATTATTCAAATAAAAATACGTATTTTTGCTAGTTGTTTAGTCCTATTAAAGTCTTTCTCCCCTTATATATATTCCAATGAATATATTTTAGAGGAGGAATTTAAAATTCAAAAATAGCAAACTATTCAGAAAGTGCCTTATTTGTTTATCTACATTTCATAAGATTAAGACTTTTGACAAGAAATAAATATTTAAATCAGACAAAATATTAAAGCTTTAATTTTGGTAACTCTTTAGGAATCCAAATATTGAGTAACATTTTATTTAAATATAGCAAAAATAATGTTTAGAATGGCCCCACCACATTTTATTGTAAAATACCGCATACTGACTTTAATGAATATATAATTATACGTTAATGATTCTTTCTACATATACAGTTATTGTTTCGTATATCTACGGTTTTTATTGTTTATAAATATTACTGTTTGTCATTAGCTGTATTTTAATTTTCCTTTGATGGTGTGGCAACATTTGAAAAGAAAGAATAATAACATTTTTCTGATTTAATTTGAGTATTGTAAAGGTCCCTCCACTCTATGGTCCAGTGTAAAGCCAGTGCCACCATCTGGATGGGGTATGGCTTTTCGAACTCGACGATGGCAGATGATAAAATGATCTATGCGGAGGATGACATCGGAAGCGGTTTTTCTCCAAAGATCAAAGGTGTCGTGTAGCTTTCGTTTATATTTAGGTTCTCGTTTATACCTGTGATCAAATGTATAGTGGTATTTATTTTGGTTAGTTACAAAGAATAAGTACTATTTTGGTTGCGTTGTGTAAAATTTTTAAGTACTAAATTCAACCACAGGTTCTGAGAGACTACACACTTAAAGTAAGAAAATAAACTAAAAAAAGCTAATTTAAAAGTAACTGAAATCAGCTTAAAATAAAAAAAAAACAAATTTATTATAATGATATATATATACATCTATACACAAACTATCTGATTTAATCTTCATAAAATTTACTTTATCAACACATTTAATTTTAGGTGCCACACTAATTTTAGGTCTGACAATAACTTTCCATCAATTAGGTAAATATATATATCTAAGAGAGAGGACCTAATCTCAATTTCAAATATATGTAAAAATGAGTACGTTTGTGGTTAAATATGGTGTGTCAGGAACACTGCTGGTTGAGTGCTAATCAGGATTGGGTATGTGTGGTAGCAAATTTCAGTCTTCGGTCTGGTCAGGAGCTTCCTTCTGAGTACTTGAGGTGCGGCCGTAATATTTGACACAGGAACACTGCTGGTATTCGCGAGATGTTCCAGACTATTCCGGAGTCTCTGTAGAACTCAAGGCTATTCTCCTTGGACTCCCGAAGTCTCACTGCCACAATCGTCTCCTTCGACTTCTGACTTCTCTGCTCTCCTTGATTCGACTCCACTCTCGAACTCCCCCTCTCTTTCTAGACTTTTCTTATTTTATATTAATTTCATCTTTGTCCCCTAGTCCTTCTTTTCATCCAATCTGGATAGTTGTAAAAATCTAATTGGTCTCCTTAACCCTGCCTGGAAACCGACAACGTGGAAAAACCGTATCCCTTCAAATTGGGGACTATCCCTTAGGGACTCATAAATAACTCCACAAAGGTACATTCTAATTTAGTGTCATTTTCGGAGACGCGATTCTAATCTGGGATTGGGATCAGAATCCCGCCCGAGAATCCCGCACAAAAAGAAAACCGTTGAAATAATTTTTATTGTCCTCTCCCCTTTGCAAAAGCTGTGATGAGGTCAGATTTAGATTCTAAGCATTTTACTTCTCGTATTAATTAATCCATTGTATTACTGATCTAAATCGCCTCATCACAAAAGGCAGCCAGATGAGTAACTAAAGTGAGCTTAGACCCTTTGGACGAATCAAACCTTTCGACGAACTCGGCTCATTTAGTGTCCCAAGTGTGGATGCAACCCGTTAACTATCGTCCAAGGTCACCATCAGGAGGAGGTGAACAATTGGCCACAGTGTATAGGTACATAGAAGAATAATAAAACTTATATGGAATAATAAAGAGATATTATAATGCTTCTTATCGGCATTCCATGAAAACCGTCTATAACATGCAGTATTTGGATGAGAATATAAAAATGATTATGTAAGTATGTTAAAATTACTAACGAATAATATGATAAATGTAAAGCAGATGCAAATTTTCGTATAACTATAAATATTTCCAACAAACATTGTTTATTCCTTGCATTTATTTATAGAATCTTCTCTAATTTCCTGAACATCAAAAACTTTTCAAAATTATTTATATGAGTTTAATAAAGCATATATTAATGAAATTATAAGTTATATATTTCCTCTACGAGTAGTCTGGATTTAATATTTGAATGTTTTAAGTAACTTAATTTCGTTTATAAAAATTAGTACTTTAGAAATTATATCAATATATGACTGTAGTTGGGAAGTGAAGACTATATAATGTTTCTTTTCTAGTGAAACATAGTGTGGAAGAATCTATGGAAGAAAGAAGGTTTTTTAAGGATGTACAAGTTGAACAAAACATAAAAAGGTTGGTTCCTGAAAAAGACAATAAAAAAAGTATATTTGATGAGTGGTGATGTATAGTGAAAGTGAGCTCTATGTCCCTAACCGAAATTTTTTTAATATTTAAAATATATTTGGCTTTCGCCATTTTAAGTTTAAATATTAAAGCAAAAACACAATAGGCATTAAAAAATGAGAAGAAAAGTTACTGAATTAATGGATTTTATTGATATTAAAATGAAATTTTTAAAAATTACTAGAATTTAAAAAAAAATACTACAATGCATTGAGTTCTTTTTTATAAATGATAAAAATTAATAAAAAGAAAGGAGAAAACAAAAGTGGACTAAAAAATAAGACAATTATGGAGGACGGAACTCCGAGTTCCTCTTCTTTTTACGGGATCCAGGTCTCTCTCACTCTTCTATTCTGTCTGTCAGTTCACAAGTGTGTCTTTCTCGTTAACATTCCATTTGCCTGGCGACACGGTGGAACACCGCCAAGCTCAGCACTAAAAAACATGCCAATGTGTGGAGTGGGGATATGTCATATCATAAAAAGGGCGAATTTATGGAACTATTGCAACGCAGCGCTCGCCAACGAGAAGGCCAAGTGAGGCTCTTGGTATGCGTGATGTCATCTGTTTGAAAATACAGAGCGGCTTATGCGATAAAAAATTAGGTTTTCGACTCACCAACGTGATAATTGGGAGCTTGGCAGGGAAGTTACAAACAGGGTATTTTAAGGGAAGCTTATAGAATTAAAATAAACTAAATGGAATTAAATTAAAATTAAGTAAATGGAACGTTATGACATAGTAAATGTAGTGAAAATGTATTTGTTATTATCATAAAGCCTAAATTATATATATCTATCCCACATAGAGGAGGAATTTACAAGGTGCTGTATTTTATACAGACAAAGTAAAAAATGAAACAAATTTGTGAAGGGTAATACAGCAACAGACTACCAAGATATGGCTTAATGATGGATATTATAGTATTTTTCAAAATGTTTAGCCATCAAATACTCACGTGGTTTTATTTTTATTAGCTATGCGGTGAATTATCATTTTAAAATAAATCTCTTTCAAACAGACAAACATGTTGTTTGCAATTGTTTTCAAAAGGAAGTATCTTTTATCTAAGAAGCAATATAAGATAAGTTCATTACTTAACCAAAAGGTATTAAAAAGAAAAGTATTTACATTTCTTCATTGTGTATTACTGCAATAACGATTATTCTGTAATTCAAAATTTGTGTATTGACATTCAGTATTTTTCCTATTGTCTCTAGATTTGTTTCTTGCCTTTTGAAGCAAAATAATTTGAATGCAGGTTAAACATGCATTTAAAATGCTACTCCAAAAACTCCCAAAAAACATAAACTCTATTCTTGATAAATCAGAAATTTCTTTAATGCTATGCAATATGTTTTCATAAAGGCTTAGGGTTGAAAAGAAAATTATAACTTTAGATATGTAAAAAAAAGGTGCTAATAGTTGCCATACGTTGATACCAACGTTTTTGCCAATAAGAACGTAAAAGTAAAATCGCATTTAAACCTACTTTTAAATTCCCCTTCACACTATGGTCCACTGCAAGCCATTACCACCGTCTGGGAAGGGTATGGTTTATCAGGGTCGACTATGGCAAAGGCTAAAATGGCCTTGAAGAAGAATGGCTTTTTAAGAGGTTTTGATGCGCAATTAAAGTGCGCAGTAGATTCTACGGAAGAATCCACGCTCTTGGCTCATTTAGAGGGCCAGTGTGTGAATGCAACCCATAAATCATCGTCCAAGGTGACTATCACACAAGTGGTGAACAATTGGCCATAGTGTTTTAAGCTACATAAAATGTTTTTACACGAGCAATATTTCCTAGACTTCCACAAATATATTATCAACAAAGAAGCTAGTTCAGCAGCAATCCACAAGAAGAAGAATGCCTTTAATTGGCTAATTGCGAATAACAAAAACTGAATGTGATAAAGTAACATCATAAAGTGACATCAAACTTTCCTTTATACTGAAAATAATTATATTGAGATATTTATTTTAGATTCCGAAATACAATATATACGTATATAACGAATAGTACTAAAGACCTCAGACGTAAGTATTGAAAGAAAAACTATCATTCCAGATATGCAAATAAATAAATGAATTCCCCTTGTACTAAGTAAAGAATGCTGAAAAAATAAAGATTTTTATGTCACTAAAATAAGAGTTTTATGTATTTAATTTTAGGTTAATGTAATTTAGGTAATGTATTTTGTTAAAAATGTTTTATTTAAATTCTATTTTTTTTTACTATATTATGCGTAATTAACTGTCTGTGAAAACTAGTAATGAATCATTGTTAGTAGACGATGAAAAATCGCGATCACGTAACAGGGAGTCAACCTAACTAAATCAGTGACGTTAACGACCAAGGTAGAACGACCTTCCATGCAGTATGTGAAAACAATATTTCACTGGACAACGTAGAAAAACAAAATCAAAAGCTGAGTAATTTATCTCAGTTATGTAAAAGACTAAAATTGACTCTAAATCAATTACGTCGCGCTGAAGCTTTAACAGCAGTGGCGAAAGTTTTATTTTTGTTGCTGAATAATAGCCTCAGACATGAGATTTATCGGAGAGCTGTCATTTACATGATGTTTATGAACTAGTATAATCTCCTAATAACGTAATAGATTCTGAGTTGATTATCGTCGTCCTTTAAAGGACTTCGAAAAAAAAAGCATTAAAAAGTCTTCATACGAAAAGAAACATTGTTCCATGTTTTGTTGTAATTATACAAAATTACTTCGTTATTTTTTTAACGAAGATTATCTGTAAATAAATATTAAGTAAAATAGTCTTTATTAAATTCAGAATTTTTAAACAATTTTTATGATTTGTTATTGAATATTAAAGCTATAATATTATTGAATTAGTAAATGGTATTTAAAATTTAGCAGCGTTGTTATTAGATGTAAAACATGAAGGATATTTATTTAATGTTTATTTCTATATTTAGTATAAATAAATAATTAGCTTTTAAAATTTAATTAATATTTCTTCTTAAGACTTCTAAATATCTTAATAATTCTGTCAAGCAGTTTTTTATGGGAATTAAAAATTTAAATTTTAGTATTATACCATAGTATTGTACCATAAATTATAAAGCAGTTTTTAATAGCATGTTTAATGATTTAATTCTTTTTGATGACGTCTTTAATTTTATTTTAATTTTTAATAATTAATCATTAATTATTTTCTACAACTCAGACTATTAGCTATGAATGGTGACAAATTGATAGTTGCTCAATTCATATCGTTTTCGATCTTCCATGCACAGAAGTTCTCATACCTTAGATGTTACATTTTTGAAATTTTGTGTTGTTATTGACTTATAATCAGAATCAAAAATAGAAAGCTTCCATCGTTTTAATTACCAATGGATTGTACTAGATCTTTCGGAGATCGGAACCTCTTCCGCACATTCTGCATATCGGAAGCAAATAACGGAAACATATGAGGGATTTGAAACATGTTTATGTGCTGTTTGATGTCAACTACAATCTGGGTAGCTGAGACTCCTAGAAGAAGTATATGCATAAAAGCAGGAATATGTTTTCTGCAATTGTGATCTGAGTATAAATACATAAGTGATATGCCAAATGGCAATCAGTTGTTATCCTAATTTACAATAAAGGTATAATATTTAAGATCTGAGAATGTCTTGGGCTCATTTCTGCTAACAAATTTATCTTCGAAAACATTTTCTTTTTTGCCTCTTCTGTGAGAAAAATGAATTTTAATTCTTCTACCCTTATAATTTCTAGTTTTAAATATGCTATAACCTAATGGTCATTGTGATGATTTAAAACCTCACTACAGCCCTCTGTTAGTGTAAAATGGGTTCGTTTTTAAGATGTATTATTATATCCGGCTTGCATAAATAAATATTTTTATCTAACCAGAAATAACAAATAGAGTTTAATACATTAGTGATAGTTAAAAAACAAATATAAACATACATCAGCTTTTCGTACCTATCTGTTGCATTTCTGCTCTTTATTCTCATTGGTCCTCTACTCATCAATCCTGGTAATTCTATTGGACATTTTTGTGTATTCTGAATAGCTCTCCCGATGTCAAGCGAATCCTTTTGTATCACAAATGTGTCATTACTTCTCACGGTGCCGCAGGGTTCAGGTGTCCCTGGACACTTTAATTTTTGTGTTTCTCTTTCCCTAAACTTTCAACTCGCTTACTTTCGTGTGTCTCTTTCACCTTTCAGCTGTTTGTTTCCTGCTCGCCTTCATTTTTGTGTTTATTGAAAGAAATTTCTGGATACGAGGGCTCGACCCAGGATGTCCAGATTCTCTATTGCCTTGTAAGCCTTGAAATTAAACATATTGTAGATTACAAAAAATATCTATTGAAAATGACTTGTGTTGACATTAATCAAGTAATTTGGTTTCCTTTCCCTATTGTTATCCAAGGGATTTTGGAAGCTCGTTTATCTTAAGTAGGGGGTCTTTCCATAGTTATAGGCATTATATTACACGTTAAGTTCTGAATACTTGTTTGGGATTTTAATTAACGTCACAAAGATACACCTTCTGCTACTGTATGTGAGTACTAGAAATGCTTTTAAAAACGTAGGTACATAACAAATTGTTTTGCACTGACTAATCATGCTGTTACAATTTATAATTTGTCATTTTCTATATACATATAGATGTATTCCAAATGCATCATTTGATGAGTCATATTGTTTACTTTAACAATGATATTATTTATACAGTAAAATAAATTTTTGTTATTTATATGTAGTAATTGATATCAGTTTTAACATGAAAAAAAATAAATGAAAGTAACTCGAAAGAGCAAATAATAAGTAAAAGAGATATACAAAACATATGGAGTTTTCGGTATTGTGACGGTTCGATTTTTCACAGTTTTTTTTGTTATTTTGATAATTAATAAGTAATTATTAAGTTTATACTTATACTAAGATAAATTTGCAGTGAAAATTAAATATATATGTTTTATTTATTGTATGACAATACTAAAGTGGTTCCACAAAATTGTGCTGCTAATTATTCCAAAGTACAGAACATATTATTAATTTTTTGAAGGTTTTCATGAAGCGTTATGTTAAGGCACTTCAAGACAATTGTTGCACTCTAATATCTTTCATGGGGCCACCACACATATTTTCGTGCCTTACTCTATTGAAGCTTATAAGGGACTCTTATAAACCCTGGATGTGGTGGGCTAATTGATATTTATTCCTGTACAAAATAGAGGAATTACTATCCTTTCTTTACTCGAGATAGGTACTAGTAAACTACAGTGGACTCAGCTTAATGTATGAGTTTGGGACACCGTAATTTCGATACAATAACCGATTGTTAACAATAAACGATATGCAAAATTAAATAAATTCACCCCCTCTTAATTCCCACCTACTAAATTTCAAAATAAAAGGAAAAAACACACCTTATATTTATGTACTCTATATTATCCTTTAACACTTTGACTGCCATGGCTATCATATGTGATATCCAGTGATATTTCCGTTGAGGCACTGGCTATCCGATATGATAGCCATGGTGTTTCAACACTTCAGGCCATGGCTATCAAAGATGTTATCAGTTACATGAAAATCGTATTGGAGTTTGATTGTTGGGCTCCCTACGATGTGTTAGGTATACGTGGTTTGCGCAAATTGGTATATGTGACGATTTTATGAGCTAAGTTTTATGAAAAATTAAATATTTGAAACATGCAACAAAAAAGGGAATATATATAAATAGAGAGAGTTTGTTTTAAAATATTGTTTGTTTTGAAATATTGTTTTTATATATAGTTTTATGTTGAAAAAATACAAATTACACAAAAAAAAGTTTGGCCCCGTTGTGACCATTTGCAATTTTGGCTTGGCAGTCAAAGTGTTAAAACATAAGAATTGTATACATAATTTTAAAAAAACGATCAATTGTTGACTGTCTACAATTATTTCTAAGAATCTCACTGATAAATTGATCTTAATCATAATCAACCTGTCATAACGACTTAAAATTTCGATCTCTTGTTTTCACGTTAAATCATTTCGCTTTCTGGCTTCCATATAGACAAGCTGTATGTAAGCGAGCAAGGCATAAAATGTGAATACGCTCCTTCTCAGTTCCGATAATAATGTGTTGCTTTCTGCATATCTGACAGCCATTGACCATCAGCAGGGTGTGCGTATAACTGAAAAATTCCAGGAACGTGTTTTAAACCCTCTCCTTTGTTAATTCCCAATTTTATTAGGTTGAAGAGGAGAATTCTCTGAAATTCAAACAGCAAGGAGGGAAGGAATAAAATTGATTCCATCTGATTATATTGTGAACATAATCCCTTTGCTAGTTAAAATGAGGTTCCAAAACTGATTCCTATAACCAATATAACAATCACATAAAACAATAATTTGAACATACAAATGAATAGACAAAATCGGGATCAAGTGATTTCGATAACAATAAGCGATTGATAACATTAACCGCTATCACATTAAGCGGAGTCCACTGTATAATTTATTTGCATTTTAAACTACGGTCTCTCGCAGATGCACGTCAATGTACAGACCATATGCAGTGAAAAAAATAAGCTAATCTTTGGAAAATAGAGAAAAACATAGTAAACTGAACATTTTAATTTAAGGTTCAAGATTATCTTACTGAAATAAAATAATTTAATACTTAATCTCTGAGTTTATATTAGTTGTTTTAATTTCCAAGGAATCTATTAAATTTAAAACAAAAGCATATAAAAATAATATATTCTTTACCTTAAAAAATATACAACTAGCATATAGTCCATCATATGACGGGATAAGTAAAAATTTTCAATATTCCAGAATTGTAAAGTACCCTTTAAGGCAGGTAAAAAAAATGGTTTGTTGTTTGGCTAAGAATTATTTTACAACAAAATTTTACCTTAAGAAAATTATTTACGTAATATCTAAGTTCAGTGATAAAACGTATGGAAATAATGCAGAAGATATTTAAATAATCTAAAATAAATGATTAAATGAGATGATTAAAGGAATGATGTCATAATGCTAGAAAATTTTTTTATTTTTACCTATTTATTATGTGATAAATCGATACATTTAATCACCTGCTCTTAAAATGGAGCTTGATATAATAATGGTAATACGTGAATTTAATAAAAAAAAAATCATAAAAATTTGAAAAATTGTAAAAATTTAAAAATAATAAAACAACTTTAGGAATAAGAATTCAAAAGAAAAAGCAGAAATTATTAAATTAATTAGACATTTAGAAAAATTCGGTTACGTCGGAGGCAGAACCATTAATCTGACAAGTACGACGATCAAATGGGCAGATACTCTACCCCATGTGCCAACTTACACGTGGTGAAGGAAATGGTTAGAATATATAAGGGTCAAGTAAAAAACAGTCCAGAAATTTAAATATTGCGCTCCGCCCTCGCCATCCTATCAATATTGAATTTAGTATAGAATAAGGCTTGAAATAATAGCATTAAATGCTCGAAAAGTAGGGGATGAGGTGGATTTCGAACTCGCTTTAAATTTCACTAACCCTAACTCATAAAAAATCTAATATGGATACCTTTATGTATTCCAGGTACAACCGCTTCATAAATTCGCAGACAGACAACTTAGGCTGTTATTATATAGGGGATACTGAATTTAGATTTTTAAAAATCTTTTCTTCCCTAAACGTATTTTATGCTTAACATAAGAAATAAAATAATTTAAAGCAAACTTTTAGGCTGGTGTATTAATAATTACGGGTCATTGCCCTAAGTGATATCCATGAAAATTATATCATAAATTCTTTGAGCTTCAAATTATATTCTACGAAAAGAGGAATAACAACACATTATAGCATATTGACCACTCATGAATAAGACACATTATTTATACGGAGGTTCTCTAAGGATTTACCATAGGAGAATTCAGAATAAAGTAAACGCCCATATGACGAAAAACCGTATTTCCCAGAAGCAAGTTGCATCATAACCAATTCAGTCTTTTGTTTTTCGTCGTGTATTTGGAAACAGCAAAAAAAAAATAAATAAATAAAAGCGAAGAAAAAAAATATTGATGGAGAAAAAAGCATTTTTTTTCTTTCGACAAAGACAATTCCTGTGAGTTCAAAACCTTATTTAGAAGCGTTATACTTTTTCCCAATAGGCACAGAAGTATTAAGTAGTATATTTATAGTAGTATATCTAAAGTATATTAATTCTTTCTCAATCTCTCATTTGCTCCCGATGATAAAAGCTTTAAGTTTGTCTTTTGTCAAATTGCTTAATAAACAATGTTTATCAAACAATATTTGCTCCATTTAAGTTTTATTTAGAAATTTATTTAGCAGGGAAGAAATTTCTGCCAACGTGTCTTTTAGTATTTAACAACCCGCACAGAAACATATTTTTATATATGTAGGTATATATATATATATATATATATATATATATATATATATATATATATATATATATATATATATATATATATATATATATATATATATATATATATATATATATAATTTATGCAAGATACTTTGATGTAAGAAAGGATTACGGTTAATGTTACAGTGGGGATTTAATACTAAAAGTCTTTATTTTACAAATTTTAATATTAATTTAATAACTTATGTTCATAAACTACGTTTGGTTTACGCGGTAGTACTGATTTTTCCCTCCATATATGCTATAGACTTTATTCAGCCTCTGTCTGTAATTATTAAGCCAATAATACACGCGTTCTTTTTAAACATGGGTATTTTTATCAAGTGATCAAATGTGCTTAGGGATTAATCGTAGCTCTTTTACCTTAGTAATCCCTACTTAAAAAAGCGTGCGTGCAAGATGTTCTCAAAACTTTCTCGCCTGTTGTATGGATTTCATATATTGTAACCAATAATAAAATGTGTTATATATTTATATATATATATATATATATATATATATATATATATATATATATATATATATATATATATATATATATATATATATATATATATATATATATATATATATATATATATATATATATATATATATATATATATATATATATATATATATATATATATATATATATATATATATATATATATATATACATACATATCTTATATTCTAAATTCGATCTGAATTTGCCTACACTTCTTTTTAATAATTATATACATAAACCTAAATCTCACGAGAGAAGGGTTCGTTAACTGATTAGAGACAATTTGCATAGAATAGCCGGAAGAAACGTTCGAGAGAATATTGATTTTTCTTTTATTTTGAAAATAAACAATTTTATGGATCAGGAAGACGTCTTTGATGAAGAAATTGAATTTGTTTCAAAATTATATGCTATCAAGACTTCTCAAGATGTCTAAATTATTCAAAGAATCTGACACGGAATTCCCCTTGGATGCATTTAAAGCAAATATAACCATAAGTCAAGACTGTGACGTACTGATGAACGAGTTAAAACTTTATACACTGCTACATATTAAATTAATAAGTGAAATCCATTAAATGATACCTATTTATATCACTGTTTTATTGTATTTCATAGGTATACTAAGCGCACATGTATTGCATGAAGTAACGATTGGAATATAGAGCAAATGTCATGTATTAATTTAGTATGTATAAAATATCCTAATTGTAAATTATAGACCTTGGTTTCCTTATTATCACATTGTGTGCAGGTACATTTCACAGCGGAATTGTACCGGGAGTGGGCGTTTTGTGCGTAAATTTAGTTATTCAGTTAAATCTCAATAGATCGAAAATTATTTAGTTTTACGTCAGTTGCTTCGACTAACGTAAAAACTAGTTTTTATTTGTCTAAATTTTTCCAGAACCTATGAAGCAGACAAGAACATTCGGATTCATTTTCCTGTATGCACCGTTATTTTTCTACCCACAAACAAACCATTTTGTTACACTAACCCGTACTAGTAAGTGACCCGCTCTCAAGTATCAATCGTCAAAAAACGTACTAGTACCTGTCCCGCATACAATGTGTTAAAATGTTTCTTAACAGTTTTTTTTAAATATTATGATTTAGTTTAATTACTGTTCCTGTATGGCAATAGAAAGAATTCAAGATTATAGTTAAAATAAGAGTAAATTTATAATGCGATTGCCATAAACGACTGGAATTTATAAGCATCTACGAGGCATGTTTTTTAAGTAAATACCGTTTTGGGATTCCGCCACCGCAGCGCTACGGTCGACGTTCCGCGCATGCGTTCTGATTACCTACATCTCTTGTCTACACACTTACGCCATTAAAGTCTGATTCTTCATTGTATACGTTGTTTACTGAGTGTTTAAGATGAATCCGACAATCATGAGTCCCACCGATTGTAAAGTACGGGCTGTTATACGATTTCTTAGTGCTAAAGGCGTAAAACCGATCGATATTCATCGTGAGATCTGTGAAGTTTACGGACAAAACATTATGAGTGATGGAATGGTAAGGAAATGGGCGAGAGCATTTAAAGATGGCAGCACAAATGTGCATGATAAAGAACGGAGTGGGCGTCCTTCATGTGGCTAATCGCACCAAAGATCTCATCAAATCTTTTATATGGGAAACTCTAGATCATCCTCCATACAGCCCTGATCTGACACTAAGCGACTAGCATTTGTTCCTGCACTTGAAGAAACACCTGGGTGGTCAGCATCTTCAAGACGATAACGAAGTCGAAACATTTGTGATACAGTGGTTAACAAGTCAGGCGGCAGAATTTTATGAGGAGGGTATTCAAAAACTGGTGCCACGTTATGACAAGTGCCTCAATATTCACGGAAATTATGTAGAAAAGTAGATTGAGGTAAAGGCTTTCATGTAAAAATAAAATTATTTAGATATCTTTGCACGTCCTTTTTTAATTCCAAAACGGTACTTACTTTAAAAACATGCCTCGTATAAATTGCATTGTTTGAAACAAATTCTGTGTAAAAGATATAAACATTTGAATCCTTAAGGATTGTAGAAGTCCTAGGGCATAATAGAAATATTCATTGATTTATTATTACTTTACCAAAATAATTTAAATATAATAAACATATTCCTTACTATGAGTAAAACGTATGTTTTTTATCTTTATGTTGTTTCTGTATATGATTGATAAATGAGCGAAAATTAATTACATTTTAAGGTTAACTGTTTTCTAATATATTCTTACTTTAAAATAACTACGTGATTTACTGTACGAAAAGCATTGATTAATTATCACTTTTCAGATTTAAAAGAATTAATTTGATGTAAAGCACCCAACACCATATTTGCAGTCAATAAATTCAAAAACGTAAACCACTGAAGTATTTTTATTAGCAGATATTTCCCCTAATGATTGAAACAGAAAATACTTGGCAAACAGAAAATAACGCTTGAATTCTTCAGTGAGCTACAACACATTAAAATAACAAAAGTTAATGATTTTAACTAATTAATTTTACAATTCAAAAATGCCATAGAAAAAAAACTTAGTAGAGAAATCACATAAGCTCAAAATGTATTTATTTTTGCAATAAATCAGATTTTGGAAGTCCTTGTGAGAATTTTCTGTTTCCTTTAGATGAGCTGTTCTTTAAGCCATTTCTCTTTGATAAATGCAAAGGCGATGCAAAAAAATAGCACTTAGATGCATGTAATTAAATCCATGACTGATTTAATTAAGCTTTCTCTAATTAGACTTATCAATCACGGACTTCTGGTCTCTCAAGTTAATGTAAATATTGCTCTTGCTGAAGGCGTAAACACACTCAGGGTGGAATTACAGGGTAAATATAGAATACATGTGACAGTTTGTCGGAGCCGGGTGTTCAGAAATATTTTATGAGAGAGAGCAAATAAAAACTGGGATTTTTAGGAGGATTATTTAATTAAAACACATGTACAGAGAATATAATCATTAATAATGGAATTCAAGTTAAAAACAATAATTAACAGCAAAATAAGATTTAGAACTGTTAGATTGTGGTAAATATATTGAAATCATTTCAACCTATACCGACAGTGTAAAGGGTTTTCTTTTTAATAAAATCATTTTCTTTTATTATTAATTTCAGTCTATAACTAAAGTATCTTTCTTTTTACTTTATTTTTTACCAATGTTTTGCTTTTCTTGTTATTAATAAACGAGATAAAAAATGTAAGAAGTAAGCTTATAATACGCTATTTTAACTTATATTAAAAAAATTATTATTGCTCTTTCTCGTACAATATATATTTGAGAAGTTAATTTTTACCACAAATATAATTTCCTCCCATCTTAAGTTCGTTATAATTTTAAAAATTCCGTTTTTTACTTTCCTGTTTTACTGAGTACTATAAAGTATTTCCCTCATAAAAACAGGAAGGATCAGGGTTATATTTTTTTCAAGACGGATAATTGGGGACTTTTTACTGTAGTAAACAAACAATTATTAGTCTTGGTATGTTTGAAACTTCTAAAATTGTGTAAGTTAAAGTAATTATCCTAAATAATAAAAAATTGCTGATCCAGTATGGAGTCAGCAAATGGTTGCGGATTTTGAAATTTCAATAAAGTTTTTTATATTATCATAGAGAACTGCACTTAAAAAATTTATTCCTGGAGAAGTTTTTATAAAATTTCTAATAAATGAAGAAAATTTAGTAAAAAAATCGGGTTTCTTCAAAAGGTCTATTTTTTTAATAAATTATACTACTTTGATTAAATACTATTGTTTTAAATACTGAAAATACCTGAAAATAATGATTAAATATAAGGCCGTATTTATTTTCTATTTATATACAGTATTTCCAAATGAAGTAAAAAAAATTAAAGTTTAATAGTCTAGTTTTATTTTTACCTCGGCAAAATCTACCTGAACATTTGGTATTTCTATATCACTTTGCTGTGAAATGTAATTAGCAAAAAGTTTTAAATGATTTTTAATATCTATTGCCTTATAATTAGTACAATTACCAGAAAAATAACTATTTTAAGCAATAAACAGTTTTTAAAACAACAATTTTCGAATAGTCTAGTTTTATAATAGTAATTAAAAGTCTAGTTTTAGTTTTACTTCGGCAAAATCTACCTGAACAATTTCCATTTCTATATCACTTTGTTGTGAAATGTAATTAGCAAAAAGTTTTAAATGATTTTTAATATCTATTGCCTTATATTTAATACAATTATTACCAGAAAAATAACTATTTTAAACAATAAACTTTTTAAAAAACTTTTTAAAACAACAATTTTCGAATTGATACACTAAGAGTGTATTTCTAACTTTCATATACCTTTGAAATTTATCGACAGTTTAATGTGTAAAATATCAAGATGTATACAGTTAAATCCCCTATATAATAATAGCTTAAGTTGTCTGTCCATCTGTGCGTCTGTCTGTGAATTTATGAAGCCGTTGTACCTAGAATGGAAAGAGGCATCCATATTGTACTTTTGATTAGGATTAGCAAAATTCAAAATGTTCGAAAACGTTCGAAATTCACCCCTTTCCCCCTTTTCGAGTGTTTAATGCTATTATTTCAAGCTCTGTTGTCGATGGTTAAGAGCAGGATATTAAATTTATCAATTTATCACATAATAAATAAATAATATTTTTTAACATTATGACGTCATTCCTTTAACCATCTCCTTTAATCATTTCTTATTTTAAATTATTTAAATATCGTCTGCATTATTTTCATACGTTTTATCACTGAACTTAGAAATTACGTAAATAATTTTCTTTTATATTTGTATTAAATAATAGATTAGGTGCATATGTGGTAATTTTAAATTTAATCAATGATTATTTTTTGTTGCAATGAAAATTTTATCACCGGTTTTAACAACAAATTCTTTTCATAAAAGTCTAGAAGATTATTTCATGGACTAATAAATATCTAACGTTTAAGTTATATATCTTTGAAAATTAAGGTTCGTTCGTCTGTGTTTGTTTTTTATACATAACTACACGGTTTGCAATCAATTCGCTAAATTTTGGACATCATTCGTATATACCTCCAAATAATCACTGTCCATATTAAAACCTATGCTGTTATTCCTATCACGTAATATGACAAAATAAATTAAAGTTGGCAACTAACATGCGGTTAGTAAAGATAAACAAATTATTGAGCATGTACCAGATAAATCTCAGACAAAAGACAAACCATTTTTTTAAATGCCCTATAAGGTACTTTACAATTCTAGAAAATTAAAAATTTTACTGATCTCGTGATATGGCAGGCTATATGCTAGTATAATATATTTGGAATAGAGAAAATCTTTTTAAAATTAAAAGAATTGTTATATATACATATACACACACACACACACACACATATATATATATATATATATATATATATATATATATATATATATATATATATATATATATATATATATTATATATATATATATATATATATATATATATATATATAATATATATATATATATATATATATATATATATATATATATATATATATATATATACATATATATATACATATATATATATATATATATACATATACATATATATATATATATATATATATATATATATATATATATATATATATATATACATATATATATATATATATATATATATATATATATATATAATATATATACATATATATATACATATATATATATATATATATATAATATATATATATATATATATATATATATATATATATATATATATATATATATAATATATATATATATATATATATATATATATATTTCCCAACTTTATTTCCAAAATTTTTTGTCTCTAGCCAGTCTAAGATATACTATATTCATTAATGGTGCCTGGGACACGAAAATTAGGCTAGTGGTCACAAAGTCCTCCGAGTTCCCAAATGATGCCTCTTGAGAGTATAAACCAACCCTGAAGAGTTCAGCTTAGTTCATATTT